>CP092869.1:25419605-25508202 GCA_030710605.1 Cordylochernes scorpioides
TCTGGCAATTTTCCATTCTCCCAAACATTTCCCTTCAGCTCGAGCTCGTGCGCCTAACTTGCACGGGGCTTCATCTTTTTCTAACACTCCAAGCTACAATTCATTAATAAATGTAGCCCTCCCATTAATTTTTCCATTGCAGTAAGGGCAGTAGAAATGGTTTAATTTTAAAAAGAATCTTACGCGTTTAAAATAGTTTTGAATTTTGATAACAGATGGCGCGCTAGTGCATCATATTATAAATTTAGCCCTGTTAGCTGAAATAATCATGGTAGTGACTTTAGTAGAGCTTTGACTTCTTAGTTACTGCTGAACTGCTACTTCAAAAATACAGCGCGCCTACGCGTCACAGGAAGAAGTGGCATTCAGGGAGCTTCCAACCATCACCACTGGAAGCGCTGTACATTTCCCTTCACTTCCTGTCATGTCTTCCCTTGTACTACCTGCTTGTATATCCTTGTGAGAGATATATTAAAACCTATATATATTTCAATCTATTCTCAATTTGATTGAACCACCGATCCAACAAGTGGTAGCAGAGCGTGGTTCCCTAGCTCTGTGGTTCAAGTTCAGCGTATCCTCGTGAGTAAAATTCCTTCAGCGAAGCTACCTCCGTTTGCCCTCGTCGATAAGTTGCTGCGTCACCATGGCGGCCGTTAGTGCAATAACGGCGGCGGTTGAAAAATTGAACGGCCAAAATTACCGCTCATGGAAGTACAACATCAAGATGCTACTAATTGAGAAGGACTTGTGGGATGTGTGTGATGTTTAAAGATGAAGATACCCAAGATGCTCAACTAAAAGCTCAAATGGATAGAGCCTTGGCTGTTATCGTGTTATCGATAAATACAGAACACCAAATCCACATCATCGACTGTACATCGCCACAGGATGCGTGGAAAAATCTGGAACAGGTTTTTGAGCCAAATCCTCGTTCGAGGATACTACATTTAAAGAAGCAGTTTGTGAACATCAAGCTTCAAACTGGTCAGTCAATGTTAGACTATTTGAATAGATTGAAAATTTGTACGGACCATTTAAAAGAAGCAGGTGCGGAAGTCGACGATCAAGATATAGCATACAGCATGCTATCAGGGTTACCTGACAGCTTCGATACCCTGGTGATGTCGTTCGGAAATGTCGAGGACTCTGACTTCACATCGAACAAGGTTAGAAATACTCTACTCACAGAGTATGAAAGAAGATCTGCCCGAGAAGGAGCAAGTTCAGGTCTCGGCGAGGCACTCAATTTTTCAAAGGACGACACTAGGAAGACTTCCAGAAAACAAGGAGTCAAGTGCTACCAATGTTCGAAAATCGGCCATATCGCCAAGGATTGCAGGTCGACCATCAACCGAGACTACAAGGCGGATAGAAGCTACAGCAGGAAGAAAGACTCTTTTAAATCTCCGTCGGAGAATATGCTCATGGCCTTCAATGCAGTCTCTTCGGAAGATGAATTAATCTTGGACAGCGGCGCTACACATCACGTCTGTAAGAACCGCCAATGGTTTACAAGTTTCCAGCCTACTACGTGTGAGCCCATCCAGACTGCGAGCGGCAACCTACAAGTAGAGGGAGTTGGAAATATCCGCATGAAGATGTACCTAGATACTGGAACACAAGATGTGTTATAAATTTGCTTTCTATGTCGCAAGCAGAGGATAAAGGCAAGCACATCAAGATTTGTAACCACAAGGCAAGAGTGTTCAACGACAACAGAGTGATATGTGTGGCAAGGAACCTAAAGGGATTGTACATCGTTAGAGGTAAGCCTATCTTACAAAATGCGCACTTAGCTAGTTCAAGTCCGCCTACACTAGAACTTTGGCATAAACGCTTTATGCATATCAATGCAGACACTTTAAACAAGTTAGCTAAAAATTGCGTTGTTATTGGTCTTGAAATTTCCAAAGGAGAAATGTCAATATGCGATGATTGCTGTATGACAAAGTCAACAATTACGCCACATAAAAGCTCTCCATATAAAATAAAAACTAAAAATTTGTTAGAGTTATTACATAGCGATCTGTGTGGACCATTTCCAGTTGATTCTTTTGCTGGGTCACGCTATTTTCTAACATTTCCAGAAGATTTCTCCCGCAGAGTTACTGTTTATTTCTTAAAGCAAAAGATCAAGTTATTGAATACTTTGACATCTTTAGGGCTAGAGCCGAAAGAGAAACAGGTCATAAGATTAAACGCTTGCGGACAGATAACGGGTTAGAATATTGTAATAAAAACTTTAAACAAAGACTTGAGAGCCTTGGAATAAAACACGAATTAACGAATTCTTACAGCCCTCTTGAAAATGGCGTCTCGGAGCGTTTAAATCGTTCGTTACTTGACATGGCTAGAGCGTCAATGCACAACGCTGATTTGCCACAAAAATTCTGGGCTGAAAACGTTAATTGTGCCGCATACATTAAAAATAGAAGCCTTTGTAGCGCTCTTGATAACAAAGTTCCAGAGGAAATTTGGCTTTCAAGAAAAGTGAGCGTACGTCATTTTAAAATATTTGGAGCTCTAGCTTATGCTCATATTCCAAAGCAAAAACGAAAGAAATTCGACCGTCGAGCTAAAATATGTATCTTAGTCTGATATTCAACCCAATCCAAAGGTTATAGACTCTGGGATAATGATTCTAAACAAGTGTTCATAACTAAATATGCTAGATTTGACGAAAATAAAGTCGGTTTAAACCAGCTTAAGGATGGCGTAACGGAAGGTAACGAGGCTAAAAACAGTTTCGTTTGGTTGCCGGAACAGGGCAAAGTTCTCCCGCCACGTGATCCTGACCTTCAACCAGGTTACGACATTCAACTAGAAGTTCCATCAACTTCAGAAGTTAGAGATATAGTGGGGGGAGTTCTGAAAATACTTTGAAGCTCCGTAGTCGAGAAATTGAAAGAAAAAAACTGAATCTTGCAAATGTTGAACTAAATTTATGCGAGGTGTCTGAACCTCAAACTTTTAAAGAAGCTGTTTGCTCACCCTAATCAGATCTTTGGAAAAATGCGATGCAAGAAGAGTTAAATTGTTTAGAAGAAAGACAAACATGGGTTATCACTAATTTACCTAAAAAAAGGAAAGTAATCGGTAATCGTTCCAAGCACATCTCAGTTCAGTTCCACTACACAAGAGATAAGATAAACTCTGGTGATATCGTTGTCCAGTTTGTCAACACCAAGGAAAACATGGCCGATATCCAAACCAAGACTTTAAAGAAGTTGATGCACAGAGATGCATGTTTCCAGATGAATTTGAAGTCGCAAGTGGGGGAATGCTGAACTGTGACTTCAAAAATACAGCGCACCTACGCGTCACGGGACGACGTGGCATTCGAGGAGCTTCCGGCCATCACCACTAGAGGCGCTGTACCCTCCTTTCTTCACTTCCTGTTATGTCTTCCCTTGTATTGACTGCTTACGTAACCTCGTGATATATTAAAATCTATATATATTTCAATCTATTCTCAATTTGATTGAACCACCGATCCAACAGTTTCAATTTAAAAAGGACTTTTTATAGAACTATAGAAGAAATATTAATTTTAAAAAAAGGATTTAAGAGGGGGAATGTTTCTTTTATACATAAAACGAACTTCTACTGTCCTTACTGCAATGAAAAAATATATTGGGAGGGCTTGGCTCATCAGTGGTGAACCCTCCCAGCGGTTTCGCCAATTTAATCCACCAGACCGCTTCTCAGAGCTCTAATACTGTATTGGATCTTTCTGCTTTTATATGCTACACTGAAGAATGGAATCTTAGAAATGGTTTTCAAGTAAACTATGGACATAAGCTTATAGGACAGTAGAATTACATTCAAATATTTGCTTCGAGCAATGCTCTTCAGCAATCCTATAAGCTTATGTCCATAGTTTACTTGAAACCCACTTCTAAGATTCCATCCTTCAGTGTAGCATATAAAAGCAGAATGATCCAATACAGTATTAGAGCTCTGAGAAGCGGTCTGGTGGATTAAATTGGCGAAACCGCTGGGAGGGTTCACCACTGATGAGCCAAGCCCTCCCAATATATTTTTTCATCGCAGTAAGGACAGTAGAAGTTCGTTTTATGTATAAAAGAAACATTCGCGCACTTAAATCCTTTTATTTTATATGTATAGATGGCGCGTTATTGCTTTGTGTTAATTTATTCCTAACTGGCCTTGTCTTTATAGTTTGCTGAAGAGCATTGCTCGAAGCAAATATTTGAATGTAATTCTACTGTCCTATAAGCTTATGTCCATAGTTTGCTTGAAACCCATTTCTAAGATTCCATCCTTCAGTGTAGCATATGAAAGCAGAATGATCCAATACAGTATTAGAGCTCTGAGAAGCGGTCTGGTAGATTAAATTGGCGAAACCGCTGGGAGGGTTCACCACTGATGAGCCAAACCCTCCCAATATATTTTTTCATCGCAGTAAGGACAGTAGAAGTTCGTTTTATGTATAAAAGAAACATTCGCGCTCTTAAATCCTTTTATTTTATATGTATAGATGGCGCGTTATTGCTTTGTGTTAATTTAGAAGAAATATGTGTTTTGAAAATTCGAAACTATTATAGACGCGTATGAATATTTATTTATTTTTTAATTAACAATTTCTACTGTCATTATTGCAATGGAAAAATTAATGGAAAAGCCTGGCTCATCAGTGGTGAACCCTCCATCGGTTTCGCCAGTTTAAACTGGGCAGTAAAAATTGTTAATTAAAAAAAAATTCATACGCGTCTATAATAGTTTCGAATTTCATAACAGATGGCTCGCTAATGCATCAAAATATGTGTTTGTTATATTTCCACAACATTTGACCTATTTAGATGAAAATTTGATATGAACTAGAAATATATCCGGACAATTGACAATTAACATACTTTTATTGAAGTCTTGTCAATACAAGTCAAAGTGCACAGTCCGCACTATTTATGATAAATTAACAATAATGAGGATGTAATAATTATATTACGAAAATAATTAAAATACTTTATATGTACAGTGAATATGTACATATGCTGCCTCAGCCACCGCTGCAGAGCTTGGTGGAGAATCACCTGCGGGTCTCCAGCGACACCACGCATTTCGACATCTACGAAGAAAACGCTGAGAAGATGACGTGGTCCTCGAGATCCACCGCGAATATCCAGGACTTCAATATATCTGGAAGGGATCATAGATTCAACTTCAGAATAACTTCATTCACCTGAGTATAGGCTAATTAGCATATTCCGTTTTTATTTGCTTACTTTTCCGAATATTCATCCTACCCGAATGAATAAATATTGAATGAGTGTATAGGTGTGTCTATTTTGAAAATAGAGCAATCCATAAATAAATCTTTAATTAAAAAGGCATATATTGGATAAAAATATTATTTATTTTACCAATATTTCAGTTGGCTGAACGCCAACCTTTATCAAGGTATTAAAACATTATTTATGTGTGTCAACAACAATGTTATAATACCTTGATAAAGGTTGGCGTTCAGCCAACTAAAATATTGGTAGAAAATATTATATTTTGATCCAATATATGCCTTTTTAATTATAGGTATGACTTTATTGAGAATGTCTTGTGGTCGGAGTAACTCTCATGGTCTAAATGCCGTAATATGTAAGTTAGCTTATTCTGAGAGGTCTCAAAAGAGTTATTCCAATAATGAATCAATGAATTCCTATCTTTACTGCTACTAATACATTTTTGTTAACCAATATTAGTTGGTGGACTCAGGCAGAACACGGTTCATCTGTCCAGTAGCAAACTGTTTTGTATTAGCATATATATTTCTTGTATCTGCCCTATTTTTCTTAGTTGTTGGTTATGCTTTTGTAAGACATCACTATTTTGCATAGTTATTGGTTATGCTTTTGTAAGATATTACTATTTTGCATAGTTGTTGGTTATGCTTCTGTGAGATATAAATACCGTTGTTAGAGCGACAGTCCAGTAGCACGTTAAGTCAATATTGTCCCTTATCTTGTGTAGGCAATAAAAGCCTTATTTATCATTTAATTCTTGATTATAAATAAACGTTCTTCCCTAATTTATATTACAACAACAACAACAAAAGCCTTTATTTAGGGCATTCCGCCCCATACAGGATTCGCCGTATTTGCACGTCAACAAGAGGAGAGGGAAGAGGAAACATTTACAACAAAATAAAGTTTGTCTCACATTCAGTTACCTATTTACAGATAGGTCATCCTCTAGTATCCTTTGCCCTGCATTCTTTATCATGCGCCCAGCTACTGTGCAGAACTTAAAGTATCTAACAATCAGTAATTCATCATTCAGAGCTGAAGAGAGAAGTTGACATATGCGATGGTATCTAAATTGACCAGAGCTAGGGCTTGGGAAAATTTCAGTACGTTTTTCTGTTAAGAGAGGGCCTTGGAAGAAATAGTGAACCAAATTATCATCCATGAGATCCTTACAGAGTAAACAGTTCCGGCCATTTTCTTTCCAGAAGTCTTTTCTTTCTTCCTGAAAAATTGCCATAAAACTCTATGTTGTGCAACTAGTCTTTTGTTGGAAAGCGAGATATTTAATCGTAGGTACTCCTTTGTCATGAATGATTTACTCAAAAATTTGTAGTGAGCAAAGTGGGTTGAATCAATGATTTTCATATGATCGTTTTGAATTAGTTGGTCTGTGGTGGTTCTAATTATGCCTGGCAGTTCTATCTGTATGGCTAAGTAGTCTTCGCAGCCCTTAAGAAAGGAATATCCCTTAGAGTCTAAAATATTTATTAAATTTTGAGTAAAACTGTTTTCTATTTCCTTTTTCGCGGTGACTTTCCAGAGTTAGTTTAAGCAAGCATGTGGTAATCTGCTCTTCTCCATTTTTAAAATCCTGACCCAAAACTTTAATGTGAGTTTTACAGCATTAAGTTCAGTTGATATTCTTCCACATTCTCTTCTGAGGATATATCCTGGTGTGAAGTTTGGTAAGTCTAAGAGACGACGAAGAAATGCATCTTGGGTATTATTGACTGTCTTCAGCTGGTTAATTGCCCACATTGTTGCCGCATATAGTAACGTAGGAAGAACAATAGTGTCAAGAAGTTTCATCACTGAGGTAAAGGACTTTATTCGCGCCTTTGTAAGGATTCTCCAAAGTGCATTAATTGCATTCAGTGCTTTGTTTCTAAAGTATTGGGAAGCATATTGGGTCGAAATTTTTGTAGTCAGAGGGTAACCCAGATATGTATACTTAGCTACTATTGTCAGTGGTTGCTGATCCCAAAACCATGTCTCGGAACGAGCTGTCCTTCCACCGTTTCTAAACACCATTATTTTATATTTATTTTGGTTTAACGTTAGGCAGTTCTCTTCTAAGTACTTTTTAAGTAAGTTAATCTTCAATTGCAAATTTATTTTCGATTCTCCTAAGATCACTATGTCGTCTGCCTCCAGTAAAAGGTGTATAGTTCCATAATTCTCAAGATTTATGCCTGGCAATTCTGATTCATCGAACAGGGGTACCAGATCGTTTAGGAAGAGAATGAATAAATAAGGTGACAACGGCTCCCCCTGCAATACTCCCGCTTGTATTTTGATAGCCTCCGTGAAGGAACCCCGCCATCTGACTGTTGCCGTCATTTGAGTATAATAGTTCTTTATTAGTTTAATAAATCGACAGCTCAGACCATTTAATGCCATTTTTTTCCAAAGTAGATGGTGCGGCACAGTATCAAAGGCCTTCCTTAGGTCAATGAAGAAGGCATATAACTTTCCCCTTCTACGGCTAAGGGTCATTTGAATTAATGATACGAGCGTGAAAATGTGGTCCTGACAAGAGTAGCCTTTTCTAAAACCAGCCTGATTTTCTGCCAAAATTGACTTTCTCTCCATCCAATCATTCAATCTTGTCTTCAAGATAGATGTAAATAATTTCGATAGGTTAGAAATCAGGGATATTCCTCTGTAATTTGACGGGTTGTCCGGATCTCCATTTTTAAATATTGGGTGTATTATCGTTTTTGTCCATTGTTGTGGAACTTGGGATGTCCCTAAGATTTTATTAAATAAGTTCCCGAGATAAATTGTATGTTCTTCTAATAAATATTTAATCGCTTCGTTGGGAATTTCATCAAGTCCTGTAGCCTTATTTTTACCCAATTTGGAAATTTCCGTGGTAACCTCAGTTAGAGATATTTCACAATCTAATTCGGGGTCAATGTCCAATATCTCAAGTGGTAGCTGTACAACTTTTGTTGGATTTGAACAAAGTAACTCCCGATAGAAGACCTGCCAGTCTGCAATAGAAATTTCACCTTGTAGGTTATTCCTATATTTAAGTGAATTAATAGTCATCCAAAATTGGGAAGTATATTTTACATTACTGAGGATAACTTGAATTTTGTCAGTATATTCCCTTTTTTTGAGATTTAGGATAGCTGAATATTTCTTCTTACTCGACAAGTATGCAATTTTATCGGCCGAGATATATATCATGTTTTACGTATAATTTAAGATTTTGTTTCATTTCCTTTTAGCGCCAAATAACAGTCTTTGTCAAACCATGGCTCAGATTTTATATTTTTCGTTTTTGCCTCCATCCGCGTCCCCGAGCGTAACATTGCTGTTTGAATTAAACCAGTGAAATCCTCAGCCTGTGTATCAATTGTGGAGTCAGCTGGATGTTCGGGAGTTAGTTCTTTTAAAGTTTCTATATATGTTGGGATTTTATCTACTGACCAGGAAAATTTAATATTGGCACTAGGCTCCATGTAACAATTTTCAGTTTCATTATTTGGGCCGATAAACTTTAAAATTATTGGTAAGTGATCCGAATATGGCATACAACCAATTTCAAAATCTGCTATGTGTTCAAGCACCGCAGGTGAGACAATCGCCAGATCTAACACAGAAGAGCCTCTTCCGGATATGAATGTAAATGTACCACTTTTATCATTAATGGATCTACCATTTATTATAGTTAAATCATTTTTATCAAGAAAGTCAATAAATATTTCCGCTTTGGCAGATTTTGTTAGATCACAGGAATTTCGGGTAGTTGAAATAAGGTTTGAAGTATTTATCAAATTATGGTAACCCCCCAGATTCCCAATACGGACATTCAGGTCGCCGACCAGTATTATTTCAAACCCTTTATATATCTTATTTTCCATCAAATGAAATAGTCGTCCAAGGTTTGTAGCATGCGTATCGTTTGGGGGTAGATATACGAATATTACACAGATCGCTGGTGAGTCATTGTCTGAACTTGGATTGAGTGTGACTGCAATCCAAGAGGTTTCGATTTCAACATTGTCAATTAGGGGCTGTAGTTTTTATTTATGCCAAGAATTATACCTCCGGAGCTTCTCCCTTTATCTGTTGACTTTACAGCAGGTGATTGATACATTCCGAAGTTCGCCAGGTTCAAGTCGATATTGAAGTGGCACCAAGTTTCTGTAAGCGCGAACATCTCAAATTGTTTCAAATATTCAAACAGTGGGAAGAGAGAATTTATCCTAAAAAAGCCGTTTAAATTCCAATACATGAATCGTTCGTTTTTAGCTATGTCAACCAATGGTTTTATTTTTTCGATCTTAATTTTGTTATGTTTCAGATTTGTGCCCTTAAGTTGACTTTCTTTAGTGGTATGAGTCTTGCTATGTGAAATATGAGGAGTTCCTGTGAGTTGAGTTTTGTTTCTAGATTGTACATCTTCATTTGTATGTATTTTATTGCCTATATATTTACATCTATTTACAGAGATCCGCGGGTGTGCCTCTAGCTATATTGGTTCTCCTTTGGCATTCACCACCTGTCCCTCCACTACCATGTAGTTGATGCCGTTTAGAAGAAGTTTATTATCCCACAACTTCGATTTTATACCTTTCTTGTAAAGTTCCTTTCTCTTTTCTATCAAAATTTTTCTCTGCTCTCTAATCTGGGGGCTGTAATCCCTGCTCATAAAAATATTGAGTATTTGAAGTTTGGATGAGTTCTTTAGGAGACTTATTCTGGACTCGTGATCAGGAACTTCAATCAGAATAGGCGCCTTTGGTCCCCTGCCCAGGCGATGACATTCGGCAATTACCACATCATCAGTAATCTGCATATCTTCCGCCATTAACTTCTTGACCTTTTGTAGCAGCAGTTCCCGACTGTCAGTCTCTGCTGATTCGATGCCATATATTATTAAGTTGTTTTCTCGGGCTTGTCTCTCCAAAGCCTCCGCGTGTTCTTCCAGATTATTTATTTTTAGGGTATTGTGAGAAATTGACCTCGTGTTAGTCGCCAGTGCATCTGTGCACGAAGCTATAGATGTTTCTATTCCCGTCATTCTTCGATCCCAATCCTCCATCTTCTGCTCAATATTAAGCAACCTTGCTTCCATTTTATCTCCCAATCTGTTCACTTCAGCCGAAAGGTTAATTATCAGTAGCCTCAAATCGTCCATTGGTGCCTGGTCCGGAGTTGAGTGAGGCATATTTGTCAATGTGGTCTGTCTTTTCGGCCCTGGATTTAGTTCTACACATCCAATTATCAGTAAAGCCGTAATCACTTTCAGCCAGTAAGCCATCGAACAGTGCATTAAAGTTAAACCAGTTCTATCCCTGTAATATTTCATCCTATTGAGTTTAGTCTTAAAATCGGCAAATTTTCCTCTAATTTATATTATCTATATCTATATATATATAAAAATGAATGTCTGTCTGTGTGTGTGTGTACTCTATAGATTCAAAAACCATACATCCAATCGCCGTGAAATTTTGGGATATTATTAGGTATATCCCCGGAAAGGTTTTCGAAAAATAATTTCTTGAATATCTTTAATATCCTTAGAGTTATTTGCAGATTTGTAGCTTTAACTCGCAAGCAGCGCCACCTTGCGACGGAGATAGGCTTAGGTCTGCCCCACCCCCTGTCGAGAGAATGTAATCGTCCGGCCGCCGGTCGGATGGACAGTCCAAGTACCCACCGACCAATCAGAGGGGTCAAGATGTCCTGGCGCGCGGGGGCAGAGTTGGTGACACAGCTGTGCCAAGTAGACAAGAAAAAAGCCTCGCGGGGGCTTGCCCAAGATGACCTCCTGGAACTTCGTCCATCTTCCATAAACGACCATGATTTTATTCGACTTATCGAGTATTTTTCAAGGGACCGGTAAAAAATGTTCACTAGATAAAACGATGCTTTTGTAATGTATAAAATTAGGAAAAACAAAATTCAGGATGACACGGCACACAGGGACCGGGAAAAAATGATCACTTTATCGAGAGATTCAAATTTACGAGTTTCAAATTATCAAAATATATCTATTATTTTTTATAAGTTTATAGAGAATTGTTTTAACAAATGTTCGTTAGACAAACCTTTACTCGGGTAAAACCCGGGCTAAGCCGGGTACATCCGCTAGTATATATATGTGGCAATATAATAATAATAAGGTGGGGAAAGAGAAATAATAACACCACGAGTTGAAGAAGGAATCCCGGCAACCAGCGAGAGAGAGACGGCCCGGCCACCGCTACGCGTTCGTGTTGAACACAATCACCAACTGTCTTAATTAGTCCTGAGGTTCCAAGTAACGGCCCCTGTGGTCGCCTCTTGGAATGTCGCTGCTGTCTCAAGTGACCGATCCTTACCCGCCCTCTCTCTCTGGGTTGACTGTAGGTTTTCTTTATTATTCCTGGAAGAGCATATATTATGACATATATATAAATGAATGTATGTGTGTGTGTGTCCTTTATGCCTGACCAAACCACTCATTGGAACGCCATGAAACTTTGGGTAGTTATTTAGTATAGTACTGGGAAGGTTTCTGAAAATTAATTTCTTGAATATCCTTAGAGTTATTTGCAGATTTGTAGATTTAACTCGCAAGCAGCGCCACCATTGCGATGGAGATAGGCTTAGGCAGGAAGTCTGCTCCACGCCTGATGACCTTGGGTCTTTCAGGGCTAATATATTAAGTAAAACTAATTCAAATATTAGTGCTTTATAATGGCTATCTCCTTGAGGTTACCGATTTAAAAGTTTATTTTCTAATTTTAGATTGTATAAGAAACATATTTCATTTTAAGTATTGTACTTTATTTTAAAAAGTTTAAATAATTGTGCAAGACGATATATACGATATATAAAAATCAAAAGAAATAATGAGTATCGTTTAAATATAAAATTCGAATAAATATAAATGCGATACTAAAAATTAAATAACTTATATAGAAGCTTTTGCATAGTTTCGTCCTGTAAACATACCAACTTGATAAAAGTTTCCTGTTTTTCTTTTGAATTTGCTTGATACGAACCTCTATTCATTTTTGAATTTGTAGAAATCAAACGATAACCATAGGTCATAGGCATTCAAAAGTTGGTTTAGGTCGTCAATCCTTTGCGAATAAATGGAAATATCCACACTGGCGCTCTCTCCGCAGATTTTTTAAATGATATCCCGTGTCGTTTTTTTTTTTTTTTAATTTGAGAGCCACCCCTCGCTTGAAGCAAATCCTTTAATCCCAAGAGACTGCGCGAAAGACTTGAACATGAAACCGCCGACGGAACGTTAGGCAAGATACTACTCCTTTAACTTCCAATTACCGAGGGAACCAATTAATATTGATTTTATTCAACTTATCGAGTATTTTTCAAGGGAACGGGAAAAAATGTTCAATTTATCGAGAGATTCGTTAGACAAACCTTTACTCGGGTAAAACCTGGGCGAAGCCGGGTACATCCATACAAGAAAAATGATACAATTCCAAGGCAAGATACTATTCCTTTAACTTCCAATTACCGAGGGAGCCAATTAATAATGATTTTATTCAACTTATCGGGTATTTTTCAAGGGACCGGGAAAAAATGTTCACTTTATCGAGAGATTCGTTTGACAAACCTTTACTCGGGCAAAACCCGGGCAAAGCCGGGTACATCCGCTAGTTATAAAATAAATAAAGCTTCCAGGGCTAAGTTTATTGTTCAAATTTTGATTTTCAAGTTTTCGGACTTGTCAGTCCGTTAACGTGATAATCCTGTTGAAGGACTGACAAGTCCGAAAGCTTTAAAACAAAAGTTTGAACAATAAATTTAGCCCTGGAAGCTTTATTTATTTTATAAAAGCCTTATTTGCCAACGCAGTTGTATTGGTGATTGGAGAGACACAACAAACAATCCTGGCATTTTGTAGCATGCTATTCCCTCTCACTGTCAGTATTGGAAAATGTAACGAATGACTTGTTAAAGCAGAGTACCTATTGATTTATTAGCCTTCATTTACAACTAAATCAGATAGATCAAAAGAGGAAAAAGCAGCAGGTATAACAGTTAGCAGGCGGGAGCATGTTACATCCTATACCACAAGATGGAGCCATTTGGCTTAAACAAGCGCCATCGTTCATCTTGACATCGTGAATGAAGTAGTCAAAGACAAGATAAAATTTTAATAAATTTCACTTTCTTAACAGAACCTATTCCAATCCCAGCATTTCCAAAATAATTTTACTAGGTACCGCGCTAAAAAAGAGCAACCTAGTTTATGATATTTGCAACAATAAATAATATGTGAAGTTTATTCACATTTTAAACAAAGGGTCCAACGCGGGATTCGATCCTGGTTCATGGCTGTCGGGAATCGAAGATTGTAACCACTCGTCCACCAGCATTGAGGTGAAGATAGGATTTTTAGGTAGAGAAGGATCCTTCTGATTAGCATCCATGATTTATGATATATTCATTGTTATAATGTGTCAAAGATACTAGAGGCGAAAACCACTCAATGTCTGGCTGAAAAGAATTTATTTTACAGCGAGGAGAATTTACATATAAGAAGGTTACCATTGATTTGCATAGCGTTAAAAGATAAAACAATATTTACATATGAATGAAAATAGCTAATCATATCAAACGGACAAAATGCATAGTATATGATAATTTACCGTATATCACAACATTCATGATATCCATGATCAGATTTGGCATTGAACCTGTTGTGTTGCCATTCGTTGACAGTGCTGCAGTCATTTCCAACGTGTTTTTTATTTTATTCGTTACCTAATATGTCTTTGTTCAGCCAGGAGACCACCTGACCTTTCACACATTGAACATGGTCAGAGTTGATCCAGAGCCTGCTGATCTGACTTTCCTGGTACAGCAGAGTATATGATAAATATTAGCATTTAAAACATCTAAATACGCTTGATATCTTGGCTTTTAAACTTTTATTTGTAATAATAAATTTACATCTTAATAAAGGGGCAATAAATAAGCAATATAGGTTTCCTTGATAATAATGACATTGGGTTATTGAAACTTAGGAAATACATAAAAAGTATATTTAGTATAGTTATGTGCGTGAAGGGAGTTTTTAATATTATTTATAAATATAATCTGCCATAATCCTTTTTATATAAAATAATATTTTAAAATTTTAATAAAATATTCGAGAAATAAAATATTAAGTAAAATAAACGCTAATTTAAAATCGTCAATGGTTTCTTAAATGATTCATAGATGGCGATACTTGTCCATAAAATATTCCACACAGGTCTTGGCATCTCAGATAACACTTTTTGTTACGGTTTCTTCTGCCTCGTGGTCAAAAAGGTAGGTTGAGTGGGCAGATTTAAAATTTATATATAAATCAATATATTTTTTATACCAATTCTATATTTGTATAGCTGTGGGGGTTACTTGCTGTATTTTAGATACACACTCGTATGCTCAAATATTTAAAATTTTAAATTGTTTTTATTTTGTTTATAGGTTTTAAACTTTTAATTAGACAATTTTAATATATATTTAGACATTTTTCATTTTAATTTAGACACTTTCAATTTTAATTTAGCATTTTTCATTTTAATTTAGACACATGAACTTTTTCATAGTGTGGGTGGCATGGAATTCTAGGCGGAGTCAGATAACAAATTATTTATTGTAAAATAAACCTTTAATTACATTTATTTAATACAAATTATCAGAAGGGGTTGCATTGTTGTATTATTACATGTTGAAGTTATTTTTTATGTCTGTGTGTGTGTGGTCAAATATCAATTCTAGATTATATAATGTTAGACATATGTGCTTGATATATTATAGATAAATATTTACATTTCATATTATTTATGATTTATATTTAGAATGATGTATAATTATTTTATTATATTGATATGGCAACAATTAATATGATATTAATGTTAATTCATATAATTTTAATAAAGTATATTTTATAAGCATTATATATTTATAAGATGAATAATTTTAATATTTGAATTGAATAGTTATTAGACAAATTAAAACTTATAATGAAAATAGGAAAAGTTAATATTTGGGAGCCGCTACAATAGAATAGACATTTTATAGAATAAAATGTCTATATTAAAATGAAAAGTGTCTAAATTAGAATGAAAAATGTCTAAATATAAATTAAAATTGTCTAATTAAAAGTTAAAAACCTATATATCATCACAGATGATATATTTCGTAATTTCTTTTAATTTACATATAAACATTATTTCTATTTTTATTGGAAATTAAAGGATATTAACATATTAAAATACGTTCTTTGTTATTTTACTATTGTATGATTAGATAGATGTAGCCAGGATGTTGACAATATTAGGTGTTGCTTCTATTATGGGGGATTTGGTAGCAAAGAGGAACAGTGTATATTTTAATAGGAGGGTAATATCTTAAACTATTGGCTCTAACTTAACTAATTAGAAGATATGTGAAATATACTAACATTGTTAATATATTACAATTTAAAATATTTAAATAAAAAGGCATATATTGTATCAAAATATTATTTTATTTTACCAATATTTCAGTTTGCTGAACGCCAAACCTTTATCAAGGTATTATAACATATTAATGTGTGTCAACAACAAACTCAGCGCCACATAATGTCAACAGAAATGATTTTTAGAAATATTTTTGCTTATATTCAAAGGGGAGAAAAAAATATATTTTTTTCTATATAAAGGAGCGTTCCCAGTTAACAACAACTTTGGTAGGCGGCGCTGTACGTTGCCACCGCCGTACCTTCGAGGCGTTTTACACTCGAGTTTGATTAAGAGCGATATATTTTGTGTGCTCCCCTTTGTATTTAAATAATTTATATAAATATAACTATAGAATTGAAATATTTCGTACTTTCTATTGTAGTTTATTAATATTTTTTAATTTATATTTACCGTTCATATATAAATATGAATTTTTACATCTAAATAATATTTGGGCAAATGTAAACGGTCTTCATATACACTTTTACACTACATTTTCATTACAAAATTAAATTAAAATACGTTTATATTAAATAATAACATTTTTATGAATCGACTTTCTGGTTCACACTTTTGTATCCAATCAATTATGTATTTTTTCATTTCTCTCTATAAAAAAATTCTCGGTATAGTTTTGATTAAAATATTTTAAGTGGTATATTTTCATGTCATATATTTAAACACATGTTTTATATTTATTTTACAATTATTGTATAAGATGTGATTAATAAACTTTGTAAAAAAAAATCTTAATACATTTTAAATAACGTGACGTTAGAGAGAGAGAGAGAGATAGATGTAACCCGGGCTCCTGGAGCGCAAAACGCCAACTACCCGGGCTGTCCAGCAGTCTAGTTTAGAATACTAGTCACGTCCTGTACGGGTTGCTGAGCTAAACCAGTCCACCAGGAAGATCCATGCTGGCAGAGTTTCTGGTAGGCGGGCCAGTGATGAGGAATCGAAGTCTGCCTGTCCAAGCAGTAAAGCCGTTTGCGTCCTGTGCCTCAGGAAAGCAGGGCAGTCGAACAAGAGATGATCCACTGTCTGGGGACATTCAAGGCAGTGAGGACAGGTTGGGTCTGTGCCAGGATACCAAAGTGCAAAGACCGCCAAAACGTGGCCGTGGCCAGTAAGGATGGTAGTAGTGATCTCCCCGTGTCGGATGTGATATTGGAGTCGGACGTATCAATAGGTATGGATTGAAGGTTTGAACGGGCTATAATTCCTGATGGGATGTAGGGTCCGGGGGCACAGAAAGTTTGAAAGCCCGGAGACGGCCAGTTGAAACGAGCGGGGAGTTCTTGAAGAAGCACGATGTCAGCTTGAGTCGTATTGGCAAGATCAGCAAGCTCCAAGATGGCGGAAGGAGACCTGTGGGCATTGGCCTGCAAGATTCTTAGGGGTCTAGACATGATTCTTGGATTGGGCGATTTTCGCCTTCACAAATGGACACAAGGAAGATGTAGCCAGATGGTTGATGGCAGCACCAGCTTTTTTACTGCAGCGGCAGCAGCGTGCCTGGCTTGCCTCGACGGCGCACTGTTTCCCTTCGTGCTCAGTAGATCCGCATTGGTAGCAAGTCGGATGGGCAGCAGTGCAGTAAGGGGCTCGGTGTCCAAATCCGCAGCAGCGGAAGCACTGTTTCAGGGAGTGACTCCTCTCAAACCTATGCATTAAGCCCGCTATCGGACTCCGTCCTTGTTGTCCCAGAATTTCAGCTACCTTGTTATCCACCTCCACGAACACTGTAGCAGCGCCCCGTACATTGTTTCCAGAACGGTGCACCACCTTGATGGAGCGAAGACCTGGCAGGGATTGGATGGCGTGGTTGGAGGAAAGACCAGTGCAAATCTCCTCATCGGACACATTGTTATCGACACTGAATAGGCAGTATCTCGGTAGAATGGTAGGGCGCTCATGGCAGGACAGGCTAGATGGGAGTGTGGCCAATTTAGATGCCAGGTTTTTGGCCACTTCGTCCGTGCTGGTATGAAGTACCACTTTGCCACTGGAGTTGATGGAGGCTACCATGTCCTTGGAGGTTGTGAGTGAAGGGTCAGCCTTTTGAATTTCCTTCAGAATATCCCTCGGGTTCGCTTTGGGATCGACCGACCTCACGACGACATGAGATTTGAAGGAGGGGGCTAGATTTACAAAGGCGGGCTTTGATTTGGTTATTGGAGGTGCAGTCATACCCGGCTTGGCTTCAACTGCCGCAACAGAGGCGAAAGATGTGGAGGGAGAAGGAGCGCTTTCTGTAGGCTGAGGTCTGCTATAGCTAGCACCCTTGAAGGCATCTTCAAGTAGAAGTTCAGCTTTTTGAGCGACGCTTAACAAGAGACCCCTGGTAGCCATGTTTTTCTTGGAAGGCGAGTCAAGGCTGGAGTCAGCAAGAATGGCCTCAAGAGTGCGGCAGGAGAAGTCGAAAAGATTTGCCGTGCTGTTAAACTTGAACTTGTGCTGAGAAGATGGGGGAGACTCATCATATTCGGGGCGGGGCCGCTTGTTGGAATTTGGCAGGCTCCCATCACCGCCGCCATGTTTGTTCAACACCATGACGGAAAAAGAAAGGATTTTTACAAAATACGTGCCAGTAATTGATAAAATTAAATGAATATATGAAATTAGAAGAGATATTAAATATATAAGAGTAAATTTAAAGAAAGAAAACCGTTAAATATAATATTAAAGAGATTTGTTTACCGGAACTAAATAAAACGCACGTAACTCAAGAACCGGTGGTGCCGGATGACGTGACGTTATTTTATATTCAAATAGGTAAAATAGGTTAGTTTCAGATGGGTTATAAATTAGATAAGTTTTCTGATGGGTTATAAATTAAGTTAGTTTCTGATAGGTTATAAATATGGTTAGTTTAAGATGTGTTTTAAAAAGGTTAGTATCATTAATTAAAATAGGTTAGTTTCAGATAGGTTAAATTAGGTTAGTTTCATCGCTAAATAAGGTTAGTTTCAGACAACTTTAATTAGGTTATTTTCAGAAAATTAAAAAAATATTGTTCGTTTGTGAATAATTAGTTTAATATTTTATTTAAATAAATATTTTTTTTTACTTTTGAATCTTTTTTAAATTATAATTTAAATTTATACTTCAAATGGATAAAAATCAAAGTATTTCACCGAAATTGTATTTTTAACTCGTGTAAAACGCTTCGAAGGTACGGCGGTGGCAACCTACAGCGCCGCCTACCAAAGTTGTTGCTAACTGGGAACCCTCCCTATATAATATTAAATAAAGGTTGGCGTTCAGCCAACTGAAATATTGGTAAAATAAAATATTTTTATCCAATATATGCCTTTTTAATTAAATAATTATTTATGTTTTGCTCTATTTTCAAAAAGTATAAAATATATCATACTACATACATCTAATTGCTCAATGACAGAAGATAAAATATTTTATTTTTTAGTGCTTAAATGCACATGTTATTTAAATGTAATGTGACATTAACTTGTCTTCGTAGTTAATTAAAAAACTAACAACAACATTAAGCAGACTAAAACTTAATGTATTTATTGTATTACAAACTAAACAACGTATATGAAGGAGTTATTCCTTTTGTTTATATGCGCCAACTTGGCTAATGATTATTATTGACTTTAATATTACTTTTATATTTACATCTCCCTTTTTTTTTTTTTTTTTCAATGGTTCAGCCGGGAGACTGGCTTGATGAGACGTCCAGACTTGGTTCTTAAAGGGTTACGGTCAGTGGCTGGTAAAGTTTGTGATGGCTCCATGGGCTCCGTTGATGGGTGGGATCCCTTGTCAGTCTTGTCCTTGTCCAGCAGAGTCGGCACCGGTCGGGGTGATGCGTGCTCACTTTCAAGTGGAGGAGGACCATTGATCTCCATTTCCTTATGATAGTCCATGGATGAAGTTTGAGCCTCTGGCTCACCATGAAAAGGTCTCAAGAAGGCTTGATTACGACGCAATATCCTATCTTGAGATCTCACTGCATATGACCTAGGACTTAACTGCTTGACTACAGTAGCAGGAGTCCAAACTCTTTCACGCTCTTTCAAGAACACTGGTTGATTTTCAGAGAGTTGCTGATGTGATGTAGAATGCATATCACCATAATATTTTTGTCTTGCGCGAGCGCGCGTTTCTAAGAATTTCACTAGTTTTCTCCAGTACAGATGGTTCCAAAAGATCTTCTTTAATTGGCAACACGGTTCTGGTTCGGCGACTGTAAAGTCGTTGCACAGGTGAACCTAATCCTTCTCTTGGGGTGTTTCGATAATTCAACAGTGCCATTTGGATGTCTTCTTTTCCTCTTTCACATTTTCTAAGAAGACTTTTTGCTGTTTGAACTGCCCTTTCTGCTAACCCATTGGACCTAGGGTGTAGAGGGCTAGAGGTTTGGTGGGTAAATGACCATTCCTGTGAAAATTGCTTGAATTCTCTTGAACTATAGTTGGTACCATTGTCAGTTTCTAGAACCTTTGGTATCCCATGTTGGGCAAACCATTCCTTTAAATATACTATTGTTTCTTTAGAATTTAATGATTTAAGTTCTTTAAAATCAATATATCCAGAATAACTATCAGTTACCAGTAAATAATTGTGGTCATTATACATAAAAACATCCGATGCTACAATCTGCCATGGAAATTTGGGTATTTCCTTGTTAATGATTGTTTGTTTTTGATTACTCCTGGAATTGGAAATGCAAATCATACACTTTTCTCCTTGGTTGATTATATCTTTTGTTACTCCAGGCCAATAAATTGATTCCTTGGCTCTTTGAAGAGTGCCGTTGATGCCAATATGTCCGATGTGCAGACTCTTTAAAACCTTGACTCTAAGAGATTTAGGGATTATTATGCGTAGTCCTTTGAATATTAAGCCTTCATGCAAAGAGATTTCTTCTCTGAAGGGCCAATATAATCTGCATTCAATTGGAACTCCAGACTTGTGTTCCGGCCATCCATTTATTAGAAGTGACTTTAGTTGCGATAGTTCTGGATCAGTTTCTGTTGCCGTCACCAGTTCATTATTTGTTAGGCCTTGTGGCATAGAAATACATAGAAGAATTTCTAGATGCTCGTTTTCAAATTTTTCTTCTTCAACACAATCTCTGTTTAGTAAATCAGCTATAAACATATCTTTACCTCTAACATATTTTACCTTTAGATCATAGGGCTGTAGCTCTAATAATATTCTCTGCAAACGGAGTGGCGATTTGCTCAAGCATTTCTTAAAAATGGTTTCGAGAGGCTTATGGTCAGTTTCTACCAAGACAGGTCTACCAAAAATGTATTTATGAAACTTTCGGCATCCAAATTGTATTGCTAAGGCCTCTTTCTCAATCTGGGGATAGTTGCGCTGGTAGTCAATTAGTGTTGCTGAAGCAAAGGCAATAGGACGGTTGTCCTGCATAAGTACAGCTCCAACCGCATGCGAACTAGCATCAACTGACATTGTCAGTGCCGCATTTGGATAAAGAATTTCAAAGCAGGTGCCTTCTTCAATGCAATTTTAATTTCTTCTAGATCATTATCAAGGGAATGGTCCCAGTTCCAAACAACATTTTTCTTAAGGAGCATCCTCATGTTGCTGGTCTTTTCCGATGCATTAGGTATGAAACTCTGCAAGTATTGTATCATACCAAGTAAGCGCTGAAGCTCCTTGCGATTTCTAGGACTCTGGATATCATTGATTGCTTTGACCTTTCCAGGGTCTATTTGTATTCCTGCTTTTGATATCAAATGTCCTAAAAATTTAACTTGTTCTCTTTCGAAGACACACTTTTCTTTGTTTAATTTGATTCCAGTTGATTTAAGCAAAGAAAGAACCTCATAAGTTCTCTTTCTCAGTGTATCCAGGTCAGGTGCATGGATCAGGATATCATCCATTGAGTTTTCTACTCCCTTTAGGTCACTTAGTAAATCAGTCATAATTTGTTGCATTATTTCTGGGGCAGTTTTAATACCAAAAGGTACCCGTAAGAATGAGTATCTTCCCCATGGTGTTGAAAAAGTTAAGTATGGTTGTGTTTCTTCATCAACTGGGAGTTGCCAAACACTTTTCTTTAAATCCAGTTTGGTGAAGTATTTGGACTTGTGCAAGGTGACTGCAATGTCCTCCAGTCGTTTGAGAGGAAACTCTCTTCGTAACAAAATCTTGTTTAAGTCTGAAGGATCAAGACATATCCTTATCTTTCCGTCCTTGCGAACCATCACCATATGACTGGAGATGGGAGTGGGGTGATTCACTTTTTTGATTATGCCCAATGCTTCCATTTCATCAAGTTCCTTCTTGACATTATCTTTAATTGCAAAAGGTATCTTGCGAGCAGGTTTAATGGGCAAATTTTTTGGAATTTCTGAAAAGTCAGCTTTATATTTATAGTTCCTTATAAGCCCTATACCTTTAAACAATTCTTCAAATTCCATTTCTGGACAGACTTCATCAACCCTGTAGATCAAGCCTAACTGTGAGCAGGCATCTCTTCCCAGAATCGGAGTGATTCCTTTTTCTGATATTATAAATCTTAGAACTACTGCCTTACTTTTTATTGTGCAAGTAACATTTGTCTCGCCCATTACCCTTATTGATTCACCAGAGTAAGTTAATAACTTCCTTACTATACTTGAATTAATTTTTAGTTTAAGTTTTTTAGAGAGTGTCAAAGGTATGACATTGCACTGAGCTCCAGTGTCCAATTTAAAATTAACTGTTTGATTTCCTTTGAACGTTACTCTTTCCAACCACTCTTGTCCATTTCGGGTCTTTATTTCATTTATTGAGAGAGAAAATTCATCCGATTCCACCTCAGTATCTTCTACAAGGTTTACCACTCTTTCCCTTTTGGCAGTTTTGCATAATTTTGAAAAATGGTTAGCCTTTTTACATTTATCGCATACTTTACCATATGCTGGGCATTTGTTTATTTCATGTTTAGCTCCACAACGTGTACAATTATTTATAAGTTTCTTAAAGCTTGTGGTATCTCTAGGATTAAAGGCTTTCTGTGAGAAATCTCTACTAATTTTTCTTTCGATTGTGGAAATGGATGGCTCATTTTCGTTCCTATCTTTAATTTCTCTTAGTTGTGTATTAGTATTTTCAGCAGCTACACATATTTGAATTGCTTTAGTTATGTTCAGATCTGGATCAGAAAGTAATTTTTCTCGAACATCATTATTTTGTATACCAACAACTATTCTATCCTTAATTAGTTCATCCTCCATTTGATCAAATTTACATTTTTTTGCTTGTAATTTAACTTTAGTTAGGAATTCTTTAAAAGGCTCATTACACTGCTTTATATTATTAAACTGATACCTTTCTACAGTATAATTTAATTTAGGGGTAAAGTATTCATTAAACTTACCCTTGAGTTCTTGTAACTTATTTTCTTCACCTTCATTCAACTTGAACGTTTTATAAATTTTCTGGGCCAATTGTCCAATCGAAGCCATAAAGATCGCTACTTGGACTTCTTGTGGTTTCTTTTCCAATTGTACAGCCTTTTCGTACCATATAAATGCTTCTATCCACTAGTCCCATGCTTCTTTTGATGATTGCTCCAAAGGCTTAGGCGGCTTTAAGAATTGGTCAGCCATTTTGACACGAACACTAAATTATTTTAATTATTAATTTATGCGATTACCGCTGCCACCATGTGACATTAACTTGTCTTCGTAGTTAATTGAAAAACAACAACAACATTAAGCAGACTAAAACTTAATGTATTTATTGTATTACAAACTAAACAACGTATATGAAGGAGTTATTCCTTTTGTTTATATGCGCCAACTTGGCTAATGATTATTATTGACTTTAATATTACTTTTATATTTACATGTAACATATTTTTTATGTATTAATTGTTTAGTTAGTTTTTAGTCGTGAATTTACTAAACTTGAATCAAAAGTTCGCTGGGGATTTGACCTTGAATAGACGGAAACCTGCTCGCGACAGATTGGTCAATTCCTTGTAAGAGGCGGGAAGTGACGAAAGCTAAAGCCTAACTGAAATATGTCCCTTTAACCCTAAAATTATTGTGAACAATATGTTGACTTTGCTTAGAATTATTAATGAAACTGATTCCAATAATTATTAATTAAACATTATATTTATTGATTTACAAGAGAGAGAACAAAATATAAAAGGGAAACTAATATTGAAACAAAGGAACTTTTTTCTGTTTTGGTTAGCGCCTATTTACCCGTGAGCTTACACACACTCTGTGGTAACAATTAATTAATATATATATACAACACACGCTCCCCTGTGTGTAAGCCCTAATCAGCAAGTCTAAGGCTATCTGCACATTTCCGTAGTTTGTCCTTAGTCCACACCATATCTCTGATTGCATCCAACAGCAACCAGTCTGGCGTTTCTTTTATAGATGTCGTCATTTGATGTTTTCTTCGTACTGTAGACCCATTTACTATTGATGACTTTTATACCATTGTTCCTTGGTACTAGTGTCCATACTTTATGCTTCTCTATCTCACTGAGCTCTTCTTCCATTGCTTTGTGCCATTCATTTCTTTCTCCTCTATCCAATTGCTTCTTTAAAGTTATCCAGGATATAATGATCTATTTCCATAATTAAGTTTGCATCATTTCTATATTTTATTCATTGTGAGCGTCGAACTCCTTCTTTGATCAATTTTCTTTCTTGTTCTTCAAGTCTTGCTTTGTGCCGTTCTTCTAAGATGCTCTTTGTTTCTCCTTTCTTTCTTCTTCCTTTTACGCATCTTTCCTCTATTGGTTCAGTTTGTGATGAGTCATTTTCACAGTCACCACCTAGTTTTACTGAAGTATCCTCCTTAGACTTCATTTCACTCTCTGTGACAGGATTGTCTTCTTTCAAGATAAGAAAGTCTTCAACTATTTCTTCACAATTTCCTTTATAGGTCAAATTATCACAATTAGTATCTTCCTGAATATCATTTGCATAATCAATTCCTCCCTTATCTTCACAAATATTTACTGATCTGACTTCATGGATTCTCTTTGTCATTATATCATATATTCTGTAGGCTTTTCTTTTAATGGAATAACCAATAAATATTCCCTTTCTACCCTTTGGTGAAAACTTGTTTCTTCTTCTTTTGCCTTCAAGCCAATGTGTCAAACATCCAAATATTCGAATGTGTTTGACCGATGGTTTCCTGCCATTCCATCTCTGCATAGGTGTATGGAGCTTGATAGACCTGTGAGGAGTACAATTCTTAATGTACACAGCTGTAGCAATTGCCTCTGCCCAAAACTTCATGGGTAATTTTGAGTCAATTAGTAAGGTTCTTGCTGTATCTATAAGAGTCCTATTCACTCTCTCTGCGACTCCATTACTTTGTGGTGAGTATGTGGTGGTATGTTGGTGATGGATCCCACTTCTCTTGAAAAGTCCTTCAAATCTAGAGTTACAAAATTCAGTTCCATTGTCGGTTCTTACATCTTTTAATCTAAGACTTAATTCGTTTTCGGCTCTTGCCTTATATTCTTCAAATCTTTCAAAGGTCTCATTTTTTGATCTCAGGAAATATACAAAGATTCTTCTACTGTAGTCATCTACTATAACAAGAAAATAATTAGATCCTCCTAAAGAATGCCATGGCATTGTCCACATATATCCATATGAATCAACTGCAGGGGCTTAACTGTAAAATTTTCTGTAATATTATATGGCTTCTGCACAAGTTTTCCCATTATGCATGCTTCGCACTCTGGTAACCTTTCAAATTTAAGATCCAATCCTCTTACAATATGTCCTTGAATCATTTTTTTCATGTATTCTTCATTTATATGGTTTAATCTTTTATGCCATAAACTTATATTGCTATTTTTATTTGATAAATGTGTATTTATAACCATGACATTTCCATTTTTTGCTATTGGTACATTTCTTAGCTTTGTTTCCATCATAAACATTCTATCTTTAATATATGCTTCATCAACTAAATCATTCCCTTCATTATAAATTTTTGCTCCATTCTTATTGAAAATAACTGAATTTCCTTTGTTGACTAAATCGTAATCTGACAAGAAATTATTCCTTAAATTTGGTACATGTAAGATATCTTTGATGCGAATATTTTCTTGGCCTTCACTTGCGCATGTAGTAAGTCTCATATCTCCTTTGGCTGTGGCTTGGATAGTTTTGCGCTTCTCAGCTAGGTTGATTTCGCTTTTGTACTCTGTCACATTTTCCATCAAAGTTAGGTTTGGGGTTAAATGTGATGTGCATCCTGAATCTATACACCATATTTGCTTATCATTTCTCCCATTTGGTGAATCTTCAAATTCTTTTGCATATGTTTCAAATGCTTGCTCATTAATTCCACTTTTCATAGTATCCACTAGGTTATTTGAATGTTTCCTACTGTATTTGTGATTTCTATAATCTGGAGTCCATTTCTTTTGATATCCTTGTTTCTGTTTATCTCGAAACCAGCAATCATTAGCTAGATGTCCCTTTTTATTACAAACAAAACATCTTTTTGGCTGAAATTGTTTAACTTTTCTATCTTTAATTCTATATGCTTGTTCATGCCCATTCTCAACCAATTGATTTAATATCATATTTCTTCTTGACTCCTTTTCTCTTAGAATTTGTTGAATCTCTTCAATTGTTGCCTCTCTCTTAGATCGTAAGACAATAGCAATATTTTCATACCTTGGATGTATGCCTCTGACAATATGAAATGAAAGTTATCTTGAGGTAAATTGATTTTCTAATGATGAACTTCTAGCAGCAATATTTTTTGCCCTTGGTATATATTCATCTACAGTTTCATTATCTTTCATTCTAATGTTCTTTAATTCTAAGCCTATATCAATAATTTTATCTTCCAAATTGCCTGTGTATGTTTTTTTCAGTAAGTCCCATACTTTCTTAGAATTTGTTTCTCCTATGAACATTCCAGCTTGTTCATTAGTCAATTTTGTGATGATTATCCCAAAAGCTTCATCATTTTTATCACTCCAAATCTCCCAAGAACTTTTGTCTTCCATATCAGGTTCTGGATCGGAAATTACACATTTAAATAATTTTCTTCCTCTCAAACTGCGCCTATTTCCAACGCCCATATTTGATAATTAGTTCCTGTTAATGGTTCAATTTTTGTTTGGGATAAAAAATTATATTCGGCCATTTTCGCCTTTTGAGCTAATATAAACAAACCAATATATTTTAAATACAAATATATATTTATTTAAATATTGGGTAGCTTTTAAACATGCAATATATAGAAATAATTTAACTTAATCTATATAAATACCTTTAATCTTCTTAGAAGTGTTTCAGTTTACCGATCAGAATAAACTTCTAGCTTAATCTTCAGATTACATATTTTCGCTTTTGAGCTTTATATCAAATAACCACGCTCTGCTACCAATTGTTGACTTTGCTTAGAATTATTAATGAAACTGATTCCAATAATTATTAATTGAACATTATATACTAGACGAATGGCCCGGGCAACGCCCAGATTTTACCCGAGTGCGTATATTTTTTATATTTATTATATAATTCTATTTAATGAATTACATATTTTATTCTTATAAAGATTATCGATTAAAGGTACTTATATAAATTTAAAGGTTCTCATAAAGATTACCGATTTAAAAGTTTATTTTATTTTATTTAAAGAAACATATTTTCATTTAAGTATTGTTATTTATTTTAAAATATTAAGTAATTGTGCAAAACGATAATTGTCTTAAAAAGAAATTGCCTTAAAAAAAAAGAAACATTCGCGGTGATTTTGTCTTGCATTCGTTTATACAATTATTATATATATTGGCATCATATATTAACTTTATGAACGGAAAAATATGTCCAGGATAGCCTAGTGGTCATGGCATCTGCCCGGTAAGCGGAAGGTCGTGGGTTCGATTCCCATCCCTTGACACTTTTTTTATTTTATCCATTCTGACCAAAATCTATCTGTGAACTTCACACAGTGAACTTCACACAGACAGAATAAGGCAATTATATAAGTAGATATTGATTTACAAGAGAGAGAACAAAATATAAAAGGGAAACTAATATTGAAACAAAGGAACTTTTTTCTGTTTTGGTTAGCGCCTATTTACCCGTGAGCTTACACACACTCTGTGGTAACAATTAATTAATATATATACAACACTATATTACAAAGTTACAGACACATAATGAATTATTGTTGAGGGTAAACATTTAATATGGATTATGTGATTAATAAATTGAATAATTTTAGTTATAAGTAATAAATTAAATTATAATTGATAGAGGGAAATTGATTTATAACGGTGTCGTATAATATGTATGTGATCCTATATTATCATATATATATATATATATATTATGATTAATTTGTTTTTTGTTGTTGAAAAAGATAGAGAATTGTAGGTGCAGTCGTGAAAAAATAAGGAAATAAATTATTTACCCATCAAGTAGTTTTTTTTTTAACACTTGAAGTAAATTAAACATAGTTATTTTTCATAGTTATATAGAATTTATAAAATGAATTATATATTCGTGAATTAAAAAATAGGTAAGTTAACTATACATATTTACAACAATATTCAAAAAGTGGTATCTTCTAAATCTATGGTCAAAAATGTAGAACAGTCAATGAATGAAAATAAAATATATGTTTTTTAAAATAAAATAATCGCATTTTAGATTATATAATATATATATATATGAAGTAATCATGGGGGGGGGGGGTTACATCAGCCAAGAGTGCCATGACCTTATAAAACTTGGACTGGGTTTCTTAAGCCTCGTTTCCTAATTGTACTAGGCCTGATTAGTTTCAGACTTAGGTTTTTCCTGTAATTCTCCATTCCTTCTATCTGTACAGTTGCTATACTTTATTACAGTCTCAAGTGGTAAAGATTGATGTTATTTGATGTTTTATAGTTACAGTAAATAGCAAGTTATATACATTCACGGGGTATTGCTATTCTATAGCACTTCTACCATTTATTATTGATGTACTAGTATATATATGTGGCAATATAACAACAAGGTGGGGAAAGAGAAATAAGGACACCACAAGTTTGGAAGAGGAATCCCAGACAACCAGAGAGAGAGACGGGCCCGGCAAAGCCGGGCGGCCGTTCGACGCACACAATCACCAACTGTCTTAAAAATCCCAAGGTGTTAACGGACAGCCCCTTTTGCCGCCCCTTGGAATTTCGCTGCTGTCTCAAGTGACCGGACTTCACATCCCGTCTCTCTCTGGGCTGGTTCTAGGTTTGCTTTATTATTCCTGGAAGAGTATATATTATGACATGTGGCCCCCGTTGAAGAAGGCTGAACATGGTTTGAGTATACTTAAAGCTGGAGAAGCCAGAAATAAAGAAAATAATTTTACAGTTGAAATTAATGTTATGGTGACATAGTTTTATGCAAATAAAATTTTGTATAGTACACAGGTAAATATTATTTACAAGCATTTTAAAATCTAAGAAGAGTTTAAAATTTAAGGGATTGTTGAAAATATAAAAGTCATTAAAGGCTATATACAATAACATCTAATGTATTATAAGGGAAATGCTAGTGAAGGTGTGAAAAACGAGAAGGGGAGTCACATACACATGATGAAATTCTGAAGGCCATCAAGACTGGGGAACTCTACACTTTAAGATATTTTTTAGGCGGACATGGCAAGGGGAAACTTGGCATGGGCTTTATATGCTATAGGTGTAGAGTACGAGAAATGAGGTTGAGGCTGGAAATTGCGTGAGCTCAGGACTGAGGTAAATATAGAACTACATACAATGTTAGAATTTTGGCGAACAGAGCGACGGGGAAAATTGCTTTGGGCCATTCTACCTTATCTATGCAGTTACTCGTGTAGCGAGTCCGAGGGGAAATGTCCCGTGTGTAGGTGAGGAAGTCGAATGGACTTATATTTAATTTGAGAAGATAAATAGTTCGAGAAGCGAAGATAGAATATAGGCGAACAGAGCGGGGGGAAACTTGCTTTGGGCCTTCTACCTTAATTATTTAGATACTACTGGGTTCTAGTAGTGAGTCCGAGAGAAAGTTCTATGGGTTGGTTCCGAAAATAGTTTGGTAACTCCGGGATCGTAAAGTCTCGTTGTCAGGTTAGTAATTGGTAAAGATTTCAGGGGATAAGTGGTTCAAATATCTTTGATCATCTTGATTGTAAGTGTAGTCATGTTGCTTTCGTGTGTTAATAGCCGGTTTAGTATGGATTAGAGTATGATTGAAGTGTTTTTATGGGAAATTGAAGGTATTTTGGGGTTGATCTCGATCATTTACGGGCGGTGAAATAAATTGTTCATTTTCAGTATAATGTTTCAATTTGTTGACATGAATTGTATCTGTCTCACGACTTAGAGGTTGGTTGGAGCGGTTGATCCGTACGATTTGAGGGGAAATTATCTCCAGTATTTCATATAGTCCTGAGAAGAAGGGTGGCAGTTTACCGGTGTCTGGATGGTGGTATATTTTGGCCAAAACGAGATCGCCTACTTAAAAATCGGAAGCTCTATGTGTTTGGTCGAATCTCGCTTTGTCGCGTAAGTGTCGTTCGTGTGTCCTTTGTTAGGTCAATTCTCTGGCGTCGTCGATTTTTGGGTAGTTTTATACATGATTCGATAGTTCTAGCGGGAAAATACCTAACATGAGGTATGACGGTGGAAACCCGGTCACAGAATGTGGGGTATTGTTATAAGCCTGAAGGACCTGAGGTAGTAGTTTAGTCCAGGCCGTCTTAGGTTGTTGGAAGCGCAACAGTTTAAGTTTGCCAGTAATCGTGGCGTTTAGTCGCTCACTTAATCCGTTGGCCTGAGGGTTGTTGCTTGTCGTGAGAAGTTGGCCAATGTTATGTCTAATTAAAAATCTACGAAATATCGGAGAGTTGAAGGCAGGAGCTCTATCCGTCAAAAGTCGTTTAGGAGAACCAAAATGCATCACCTTTTTGATTACTTGGGTATAGGTGAGAATGCTGGTGGACCGAGATGGAAATGCCCACGCGTACCGTGTGGCATGGTCCACTACGACATGTAAGAAGGTCTGAGAATTTCCATATTTCGCGAATCCAGAAATAGTATCTAGTGACATTAGTTCGTATGGCAGGACCGCTGGAGGAGTTGTCCCAATTCTCCGTAGATAGGTCCTTTTGGTGGTTTGACTAATTGGCATATTGAACAGGCTCTTACATGTGTCCTGATGTCATTGGTCATGCCGTCCCAATAGTATTGGACTGCGATCAGTCTGGTCATCTGCGAAATGCCGGGGTGATTGAAATCGCGATGGGCTGGTTGTAGTAGGGTGCCACGGAGTGATGGTGGAACAATTATTTTAGTGACACCCCGTCGTGTGATGGTCATAAGGTCTTTGTCATTGAGGATATACCTTGTGTCTCTCCGTAATTCGCCCTGATGATCTTTTATTTGACCTGTGGATAGAAATCCGCAGGAAGGGTTACGGGAGAGTAGGTCCGTCTCGTACTGACGCGAGCCCTTGAGGTATTTGACCTCATAGTCGTAAGCTGAGAGTCGAAGGCTCCAACGAAAGAGGCGTCCGGTGGGGTCTTTTATGGTCTTTAGCCATTATAAGGCATGATGATCCGAGTAGATGGCAAACCTTGTACCTAGGAGGTACACTCGGAATTTGTCAACGCACTCTACAATGGCTAAGCACTCCAGTTCAGATATAGTGTAATTACGCTCATAGGAACGCAACGCGCGACTGTAATATTGTACAGGATAGATGTTACCGTCAGGATGTACTTGTTTGAGTACACCTGCGATGCCCTGCGTGGAAGCGTCGCAATAGACCTGGCATGGGAGCCCTTCTTTAAATAGTTGTAACACAGGTTGTGTGGCGAGGTGTTGCTTCAATTTATCAAAGGCTTGTTGACAATTCGGGCTCCAAAGCCATTTGGCGTTCTTTTTTAGTAATTGATTTAAGGGGTGGCGAAGTCTCGCATATTCAGGGATGAATTTATGATATACGTTGACGGCCCCTAAAAATGATTGTAGAGTTTTAATGTTGATAGGGGTTCTAATGGCGTTTATGATTTCGGTATTTTCAATGTTAGGTGTGTAAGTCCCTGCGGTGATGTGGTAGCCGAGAAAATCTATTTCATTTTGATAAAAATTACATTTTTTAAGGTTAAGCTGGAGGTTTTCCTCTAAACAGAATTTAAGAAAAGTCGAAGGTGGGTAAGGTGTTGTTGTGAGGAGTTAGAAAAAATAACGAAGTCGACATAATAATAGGCTATGAAAGAGAGGTGGTGTTTGTGGATCAACTGGGTAATCACACGTTCGAAAATTTGGGGTGCTGATCTGAATCCAAAAGGTAAGCGTTTAAAATTATATTGTCTTTGTTGAGACCTCCGCGATGGGGATTTGATAGTACGCATTGCTTCTTTTTTCTTCATATTTTAGTAGGTATGGGAATTTGTTTCCCGGCCAGGTCTTATCCTGTCGACTTTTATGTGGCAATATAATAAGGTGGAGAAAGAGAAAAAAGGACACCACAAGTTTGGAAGAGGAATCCCAGACAACCAGAGAAAGAGAGATGGGCCTGGCAAAGCCGGGCGGCCGTTCGTCGCACACAATCACCAACTGTCTTAAAAGTCCCAAGGTGTTAACGGACGGCCCCATTTGCCGCCCCTTGGAATTTCGCTGCTGTCTCAAGTGACCGGACTTTACATCCCGTCTCTCTCTGGCCTGGCTCTAGGTTTGCTTTATTATTCCTGGAAGAGTATATATTATGATATATATATACTAGACGAATTACCCGGCTTCACCCGAGATTTCTCCCGAGTGCAATTTCCTTCATACTGAAAGTACATCAATAATAAATAGTAGAAGTGCCAAAGAATGGCAATACAGAAGTAACACATAAACCACAGGCAAAAAGTGTGTGATGGCAAAAATTGTATTATATTAGTATCTAGGTATTTGATCTAATTATTTTTTGCAATCCATTTATTTCTTTCAAAATCAATATAGTTTAAATAGATGGCAGCTTTTCCACCCCGAGGTACCCGCCGCAGCGCATTAACCCTTGAAATTGTCTGAGTTGAGTGACATCGATTGATCTTGACTGCGAGGCCCATCTTCTCAGTGAGAATAAGAAAAAATAGGTTTATAAAAACAATTAATCCAAAATACTGGCATGTAAATATTTTTCTGTAAAAAATAAAAGAGCCCATGGAAATTAGGCAAACATATAGTATGTGTTTGCTAATGACTGCGACTGCATTTTAAACGATTTTTTCAGAAAGAGATAAAAAAAAAAAACAAAGGCCAGAACAAAAATTAATAAAAAATACAAAAGCCATTATTTACATACAGTAACGCTAATTTTGTAGTTTTTTTTTTTTAATTTCATTGTGTGCACTTACCGTAAATTAGTAATATAAATTTCTCTCTCAATACTCAATACTTTTATTTAAAAAAGTAACACTCGTATAAAAAGATATTTTAAAAAAAGTACGCAAACAACTAGAAAAAATGCAGAACGCTAATTGGTCGCTTAATTGGCCTGGTGTTGTTACTTCGCCTCGTATTTACTCCGCGTAAAAAAAGTTCTTCAAATAAAAAAAAAATAAATAGCCAAAAATATTAATCAAAATGTAGCCGAAATTTTCCCTCAGGTTTATAAAAACCGATATGCAAAATTTGGTACCAATTGGTTCAGTGTTTTTGGAGTTTATCGCGAAACAGACATTGACTTTTATATATAAGAAGATATATGCGTGATGATATTGAAATCAGATTACTGAATTGTAACAGATAAATTATAATATTTATTGACTTTTGGTAGATTTCTGCTTATAATTCCAAGGAGGTTTTAAATAGGAACCTGAATATTTCTAACTCTTTTAGGGTCTTGAACAATCGCTGAAAAAAAACAATTCGCAACTTCCAACAGTTTCCGAATTGACTTCGTGTAACACATGAGTACATATCGAAATAGAATAAATAAAGAATTTAATCTCCAATATTGATGTTAAAAAGGCTCTTGGGATAGATAGCACAAGCAATAATAAGAATAAATATGCTTCCTCCAAAATTGTATCGTTGTTGAAGGAATTTTTTAATGAATGTATTCAAAAAGGATAATATCCTGATGAATGGAAAAGAGCCGCACTTAAAATAATTCCTAAACCTAACAAAACAAATTTAGAAATTGCTAAAAGCTACCGACCTACTACTCTGATAAAAAGGTTTCGACACTTTGCTCATAAAATCCAGAAAACTCAATATATTTTCTCCCGGTTTGTGGCAAACGCAAGCGTCGCCCTTGGCTTGGAGACCTGCCAATTTTCAAAAATCACGCGCCACAACAGCGCGAGCAGCGGCTGTTCGAAGTGAAGCCATTTTGCCCGTGCTTCGATTTCGTTAGTCACCGAAATGGAGGATCAACGAATTTGCATCAAGTTCTGTATAAAAAACGGATTTAAGGGTGCCGAAATTTTTTGGATGTTGCAATCAGCCTACGGGGATGCCGTCATGAGCCGAAGACAAGTTTTCGAGTGGTACAAGTGCTTCAAGGAGGGTCGGGAAGAGACCGCTGACAACGAGCGTTCCGGGAGACCGTCCACATCAACCACGCCTGAAAAGGTGGACAAGGTGTTGGAACTGGTGCGTGAAGACCGACGAATAACTGTCAGGGAGGTCGCCGAAGAAGCAGGGATATCATTCGGGTCGACTCAATCAATAATGAAGGACATTTTGGGAGTGAGAAGACTCAACGCCGTTCTCGTTCCCAAAGATTTGACTTTTGATCAAAAGAACGCCCGGAAAGAAACGGCCAGTCTCAATCTCGAAGCGACAACCGACGACCCCGAATTGCTGAAGAGGGTTATTACTGGAGACGAAACATGTATTTACGGCTTTTAATTCGGAAACTACCTAACAGGCATCGGAGTGGCGCTTCAAAAATGAGCCGAGACCAAAAAAAGCGAGGAAGGCTCCCAGCAAAGTCAAGGTCATGTTGACGGTGTACTTCGACTACCAGGGCATCGTTCATCATGGATTTTAACAACAAGGCTCTACAATAACTGCTGACTCCTACCTGGGAGTTTTGGGGCGATTGAGGGAAGCGATCAGGCAGAAACGGCCGGAGCTGTGGAGGAGCAAGTCGTGGATCCTCCACCATGATAACGCCCCGGCGCACACAGCCCTCAAAATCTCGAAGTTCCTGCAGGACCACTCAACCTCTTTGTTCCCCCAACCCCCCTACAGTCCCGATTTGTCCCCCTGCGACTTCCTTCTTTTTGGAAAGCTCAAAAAAAGTTAAAGGGTCGGAAATTTCAGATCATAGAAGAGATCAAAGTGGAATCGAAGAAGGCCATGAAGGCGATCCCGAAAACAGACTACCAGAGGTGTTTTGCCGACTGGAAAAAAAGGTGGCTGAAGTGCATCGCGGCCAACGGGGACTACTTTGAAGGGGACAATTTGAATTTGGTAGAATAATAAAGGTTTTTTTTTTACTTAGGAGCAAGGTGTCGAAACATTTTGATCAGAGTAGTATATCTCTAATATCAAATCTCTCCAATATATTTGAAAAAATACAAAAAAAATAAATTTATGAATTTTATCAAAAAAATAATTTTTAAGCAATAGACAACATGGATTTATAAAATTGAAATCAACGATAACATGTTTGAAAAAATAACAGAGGTTATATTAGAACATAGACAGAATCATTTATATATAGTGTCGTTAATTGCAATTGATATAGAGGGTGCATTTGACAATGCATGGTGGCCAGCTCTTTTTTAAGAATAGATCAAGACAATATTCACGCTGATTTGATAAAAATATTGAAATATTTCTTGAATAATATAAAAACAATATTCACATATGGTGATAAGAAGTTTAATAAAACAATATCAAAAGGTTGCCCACAGGGCGGGGGGACCACTGTCTCCATTGCTATGGTTGATATTACTGATTGATTTATTAAACAGAATACAGATACCCAATTCTGAAATACTGTGTTATGCTGATGATGTGACAATAATAGTTTGGAATAAAGACAAGGATACAGTAGAACTCCTCAAATTCGGAAATTCTGAAATTCGGAAACTTCCAAATTCGGAAAGTATTGTAATGTTTTTTTTTTACATACAAAAAATCAATTTTCACATGCTTTTATTTAGTTGATATTTCAACATTATTTTATTTTATTTTATTTACTTTTACTTTTGCTTTGCTTTTATTTTATTTAATTTAATTTTTATTAGTAATTTATTTTTAATTTAAGTGTTTAATTAATTTACTTTTACCGATTATTTATAATCGCTAATTAGGGGTTTATCCCCTTTTTTAAAAGCTTAAATAAATCAACAGTTTCATTTGACCTTTGTGCTTAGTTTAGGATATTGTCCAATAAGAAGGCAGCATTATTACGTCATAAGCCATTCACGCATTTTTTATTGCAAAGTTGATTCACCTAAAGTTCAAATTATCAAACATTTTCAGACATTGTAAGTTTCAAATTCTTTTATTCAACTCTCAATTTTTTGCATTTACAAGTTTGTTCTTCAACAAAATGGCATCCAAAGAGGAGCGGCAAAAACGAGGCAAGTACCGAATTCTTAAGCTTGGTGAAAAGTTAGATGTTCTTAGTGACATTAAAAAAGGATTAAGCTATACAACGATAATGCAAAAGTATAAAATTTCTAAGACACCTGTTTATGATATAAAAAAGTCTGAGCTTAAACTTACAAAGTTTGTTGATTCTACCGAAAAAGATGTCAAAAAGTTTTCTCAAGTAAAAAATCCGTTATACGAAAATGTTGATAAAGCAGTTAACATCTTGTACGAAAGTCAGAGATTATCAGGGGTTCCTATTCGTGGTATTGAACTCCAAACAGCTGCCAGTCATTTTGCATCAGAATTGAATGATCCCACTTTTAAAGCTAGTGGTGGATGGTTGTCACGATACAGAGCCAGACATAATTTGAAAAATAAAAAAGTTAAGTGCTGACGAAGATGCAGCTAATCGCTTTAAAGATGATTTTCACAAACTAATGACTGACGAAAAGTATGAACAGTTCCAAATTTATAATGCTGACGAAACAGGAGTTTACTGGAAGTCATTACCCGATAATTCTCAAGTCAAAAATGCAAACAGCGCTAGTGGACATAAGCAATCCAAAGATCGACTCTCTGTTTTACTTTGTGCAAATGCAGACGCTTCACATAAAAATGTTTTGGCTGTTGTTGGAAAATCAAAACGTCCAAGAGCAATCAAAAACATCATTGATCGATTGCCTGTCCATTACTATTCTTCACATAAGGCTTGGTTTAATCAAAGCATTTTTAGTGAATGTTTTTTAAACGGTTCATAAACGAAGTTCGCAATTTTCAAGAAAATAAGTTAAGAGTTGCTCCAGATCAAGTAAAAGCGTTACTACTAGTTGACAATTCTCCTGCTCATCCAACAGAGCTGATCAGTAATGACGGCAACATTAAATGCAAGTTTTTACCACCTAATACAACATCTGTATTGCAGCCTATGGACCAGGGAGTTATTGTTGCCTTTAAAATGTTGTATAAACGAAGACAGTTAGAAAGTTGTTTAGTATTTTCAAGTGATGCAGATCATCCAAATAACTCTGTGGGTGAACAAACTTTTTCTAATTTAAAAAAGTACGACATCAAGAAAGCGATATTCAATTTTGGAAATTCTTGGGATGAATTAAAATCTTCTACAATAAGAAATGGATGGAAGATTTTGCTTGAACACAAAAATAATTCAGATTTGGAAAGAGCAGGTGATGCATTACAATTATCCGAGGATGAATCTGATGAAGATGAACAAGAAATTAGACGGCTGGAGCAATTATTTCAAAGAGCTAGAATTGAAGTAAATCAAGAAAGCATTAATGAATGGATCGATATAGACCTTGATGATCCAGGTCACAATGTTCTTAGCAATGATGATATAGTTGAAGCTGTTTTTAGTGAAAAAAATGGAAATCAGCAGTTCTGATGATAGTTCCTCAACTTCTGAAGACAGTTTGGAGCCGGATGTTCCCAGATGCGAAGCGTTGAAAAGTTTGGATGTTGCATTAAAATATTTGGAAAAGCGCACTGAACCAGAAATGCTTGCAAGCTACAACACCATCAATAGTCTTCGAACTATGCTTATGAGAGAAGAAGAAGCTTTGTTAAACAAGCCAAAGAAACAGACAACAATCAGCAACTTCTTTGCCAAGCCATAACTTACTTGGCCATCAATTGCATTACATACATAATAAAATATTTTACTATTTTTCATCGGTTTCATGCTCAAAACTCATAAAAGTCTAGGAACATTTGATTAAAAATCGTAATTAAAATTATGTAATGTACAGTGGACCCTCGGTTTACGAGCACCTTGGAGTACGAGCTTTTCGCAGTACGAGCAAAATTTTTTGAAAAATTTTACCTCGGATTACGAGTGAAATTTCGCATTACGAGCAACTCGTGATGGTTGCCCGTAATCGTGATGGATGAAAATTCACTGGGATCCCTCCCTTCAGATCAGATTCGGGAAATATGTAAAATGTGGGAAACTGTGCAATTGTTCGTAGCAAGGAGAATTGCCCGAGTTTCAATTATTAAAAATAAGAAATTAGTTTCGCACTACGAGCGTTTTGGAGTACGAGCATGGCTCTGGAACGGATTATGCTCGCAAACCGAGGGTCCACTGTACATATAATATTCAACCTAAAATTGTTCATATGCTTCAAAATCTTTGTCTCAGTCATCTAAATGCCTATTTATGCCACATAAATATTCACAAATCTAACTCTCTCAAATTCGGAAAATCCTCAAATTCGGAATACCTTGCGCCCCAAGCTTTCCGAATTTGAGGAGTTCTACTGTACTCTTAAAATTTTGATAGCATTAATTTTGGAAGATATCGATCAATGGTGTACTCAAAATAAACTAAAAATCAGTCTTGAGAAAACTAACATTCTGCATTTGCACAATAAAGACATGTCAGCAATAAAGTTGAAAACAAAATAAATATACCAGTGCAGGAAATGAAAATATTCGGAGTCACTTCTACAAATCAATTTTAGAATGAAAAAACTCATTTTCAATTCTCAGTCAGATATTATACTAAATAAAGCAAAAAGATAAAAAAAATATATATATGTTACTGTCAATTTGCGGAAAATCTTGGGTTCTGAGTACCCAAAAGAGACTTACATTATACAGAACAATATTTAGGCCAATGCTTTCTTATGGATCGGAGATATGGTATAAATTCATAATAATAAAAATATAAATAAATTAAATTCATTTCAATACCAAATGCTATTATGGTGCACGCAATCATATAAAACGACGAGTTCTAATTGTATACATAGCATAGCCAAGACCTTTGCTTAACGATTTTATTGAATACAAAGATATGAAATATGAATTGAATAATTTAACTTTAGAATAAAAACAAAAATACAATTTAGACGTCCCGAGCATAATAACGGATTTTATTGAATTTAAAATGGCTACTTTGAAGAAAAACACAAATGAATCTTTTCGAAGCTTCTTCCCTAACAACATACCAAAATATTTCCGGCCAATCTTTCATAATTCTCAATTAATTTCTAATCATGGAAATTTCAGAAACTTTTAAAAAGAATTAAAGCAGTGGGAGACTCAAGTTGTTTTGTGGACATGAGGAACAAACCTCAATACATTTTTTACTGGATTGTCCTGTTTTTCAAGACTACATAATCGACAATAATTTAATAGTAACAGATCCAAGTATTTTCATTCCCAGTAAAGAAATGTTTTTAAATTTAATACCTTTTGTAGATATATTTTGAATTATATAGTAACAAATATATTTTAAGAAACTGATAATTTATATTATGTTGATTGTAGATATATTGCCAAACATTTCTTTCTTTAGTACACAGTTCTCTGTTCTCGTTTTCTCTCTTTCTCCTTGTTAATATTGTCACGAAATTGGTTTCATGTAAATCAAATGTAAAGCAAATGTCTCTATTAGTAAATATGTAAATACTTTTATATTTAATGTTATATAAGGAATATATGTAAATTATGTAACCGATTTTTCATTTCTTGTTTCTAGTTTTGTTGTGAGGGAAACATCACTCACAAAGTGTATCAATTGATTAATAAAATTCTCATTTGAAACGGTGACAATTTCATACGAGGTGTGTTCAAAAGGTATCTCGATTTTTGAATTTTCGCGGGTTACGTATATTCGAATTTCGATCTTTTTGTGGCTTTATATTGGTACTCATTTCTCTCACTTATGCCGACAAGCTCGGCCATTTTGAATGTTCACTCAATTGTTGACAGCTGCTTTGCTTGCAGGTTTTTTGGATCGTCTTCGATTTTTACCTATTAAAATAATTGATCAAAGAACCTGTATCAAATTTTGTGTGAAAAACGAAATTAAGTGCGCGGATGCATTCCGAATGTTGACTGTGGCATACGGAGAAGCTACCTTGGACCGAAGCAACGTTTATCGGTGGTACAAAATGTTCTCAGAAGGCCGAGAAGATGTGAACGACGAAGAGCGTGCCGGACTCCCGAGCACTTTCAACAACAGACGAAAAAATTAATGAAGTGGAGAAAATGATATTGGCCAATCGTCGAATCACCGTTAGAGAAGTTGCTGAGGACCTAAACATATCGATTGGCTCGTGCCATTCGATTTTTATCAATGATTTGGGCATGAGACGGGTCGCCGCGAAATTCGTACAAAAATTGCTCAATTGCGACCAAAAACATCATCGCATGAACATTGCTAATGAGATGTTGGACTCTGTCCGCGACGACCCAAATTTGCTCCAGAGGGTCATAACTGGTGACGAAGCGTGGGTTTATGGTTATGACGTGGAAACCAAATCTCAATCATCTCAATGGAAGCTGCCGCACGAACCAAGACCGAAAAAAGCGCGCCAAGTTCGGTCGAATGTGAAAGTTTTGCTGACAGTTTTCTTAGATTGCAGGGGCGTGGTGCATCATGAGTTCTTGCCACAGGGTAGAACGGTCAATAAGGAATATTTAGGCCAAATTATTAAAGCCTCCGAGGTTGTGTTTCTTATTTAAAACATTTAATAACGCTCAAGCTTCCGGGTATGGTGGCCCTTCTACAGGAGCAACGCGAATGGTGGTGAATCGTCAGCAGCTGTTATATATTTACCTAATATATTTACATCTTTACAATTTTTTTATAAAAGAACTATTAATTTCTTGATATATGCTAAGTATTGAAATATTATTAATGTTTATCCAGAATATTTACATCTTTCTAAACAAAGGTAAAAACTATTATATAATAATTTAACTTATGAGATTTTAATTGGCTATGGAAAAGTGCTATGAAATAGGAGCTATTGCATTAAATATGGGGAAGTGTACATTTTTTAATTGCTATTTATGAATTCTGTATATGATTCTGGAATTTCAATGTGCCTATTGATGCTTGCGTGTTTTAATGATAAAAAAGCTTCTAAGTACAGTCTTTTCTGTTTCTTGTTTATGTTGGTATAGAAAGTTTTTGGGTTATTTAGGTTGAAGGTGTGACCTGTATTTTGTGTGTGTTGGAATAAGAGGGATTTTTTTATCTTTTCTATTTATGGATCTGGTGTGCTCATTTATCCTATCTATTACTTGTCTGCTGGTTTCGCCTATGTACATACTATTGCATTGGTTGCATTCTATTGAGTATATTGCTTGACTGTTGTATATTGGTGAGTTATGGCTATTGTTTTTTGTTATGGGATTTCTGACTATTGCGCCTATGTTGGGTGTGTTTTCGTAATATGTTTTTATACCATATTTTCTAATTTCTCGGGCTATTGTTACGCTATTAGGGGAGTACGGTATGATGCAAATAGATTTATATGTTTGACTATTGTTTGTGTTATTGGGGTTATAAAAATGCCTTAATATGAAATTTTTTGGATATCCGGCTGCGGTAAGATATTGAATTATATTTTTAGTTTCTATTGCTTTACATGTGTTGTTGGAGCAATGTGTGTGTATCCGTTTTGTTAGGGTTTTTACTGTGTTTATTTTGTGGCTTAGTGGGCAGTATGATGAATATTGTATGAAATTGGGTTGGAATGTAGGCTTGTAATATACTGTGGAAGTGTACTGTGAGTTGTTTTTAGTAATGAGGATGTCAAGGAATGGTAAGGAATGATTGTTTTCTTTTTCTATGGTAAAGTTTAATTCACTATGGAGGCTATTTATTTCAGTTAATATATCATTAATTTTATCTGTTTGGCAAATGCAAAAAATGTCATCTATATATCTTTTCCAGGTTTGTATTATGTTAGGGAAACGGCTGATTATGGTTTGGTCTATGTGTCTCATGACTATTTCGGCTAGTGGGGAGGATAAAGGACTACCCATTGGTCTGTTTGTAGTATTTAGAGTTAAAGGTGAATATGTTTATTTTTAAACTTATGTTTATCAATTTTGTGATTTTGTCGGAGGTGCTGTTGTCGATACCGTGTTACGAGAGGAGATTTTTAGTGGATTCTATAATTAAGGGATGGGGCAAACTGGGGTATAAGTTTACGACGTCGAAAGAAACCATAGTGTGATTATCCCTGTAGGGGGTATGCCATATTTCTTGTATAAATGTAGGAATGGAGTTAATGGTAGTGTGGTTATTGCTATCTCCGAGTATGGGCGTTAGGAACATATTTAGGAATTTCGCTAAGGGAGCTGCTGGAGAGAGATAATAGGCAACTATTGTCCTTAATGGTATACCTGTTTTGTGGAGTTTTGGCAATCCGTATATGTATGCTTCGGTGTTCATCTTGGCTATCAAGTTCTTAAGTTCCTCATCAGATATTGTTTTTTGTCTTTGCAGGTTTCTTAGTTCCTTTTATAATTTGTTGTAAACTTCTATTTTTTTCTAATTAGGAAGCAGGTTCGTAGTATCTATGATCATTCAGGGTGGCGTGCATCTTCTCGATATACTCTGTTGTATCCATTATAACCGTTTGGGCGCCTTTGTCCGATCTAGTTATGACTATTTCGCTTTTATCTCTAAGTCTTCTGGCTATGGTTCTGTTCGCGGGGTTTGATTTTGGATTATTTGGGGTCTTGCTCAATGTGGTTGTTACAATATTCCTTATTTTGGCTTTCTCCTGATGATTCAGCCCGTTGATAGAGGCCTCTAAACCTGCGATGATTTATTAGATTATCACTTGTTTTCATGTTTCTATGTTTCAATCCTTTTGACAATAATTTAGTTTCATGAACCGAACAGAACCATAGCCAGAAGACTTAGAGATAAAAGCGAAATAGTCATAACTAGATCGGACAAAGGCGCCCAAACGGTTATAATGGATACAACAGAGTATATCGAGAAGATGCACGCCACCCTGAATGATCATAGATATTACGAACCTGCTTCCGAATTAGAAAAAAAAAAGAAGTTTACAACAAATTCAAAAAGGAACTAAGAAACCTGCAAAGACAAAAAAAAACAATATCTGATGAGGAACTTAAGAACTTCATATCCAAGATGAACACCGAAGCATACATATACGGATTGCCAAAACTCCACAAAACAGGTATACCATTAAGGACAATAGTTGCCTATTATCTCTCTCCAGCAGCTCCCTTAGCGAAATTCCTAAATATGTTCCTAACGCCCATACTCAGAGATAGCAATAACCACACTACCATTAACTCCATTCCTACATTTATACAAGAAATATGGCATACCCCCTACAGGGATAATCACACTATGGTTTCTTTCGACGTCGTAAACTTATACCCCAGTTTGCCCCATCCCTTAATTATAGAATCCACTAAAAATCTCCTCTCGCAACACGGTATCGACAACAGCACCTCCGACAAAATCACAAAATTGATAAACCTAAGTTTAAAAATAAACATATTCACCTTTAACTCTAAATACTACAAACAGACTAATGGCTCCCCTATGGGTAGTCCTTTATCCTCCCCACTAGCCGAAACAGTCATGAGACACATAGACCAAACCATAATCAGCCGTTTCCCTAACATAATGCAAACCTGGAAAAGATATATAGATGACATTTTTTGCATTTGCCAAACAGATAAAATTATTGATATATTAACTGAAATAAATAGCCTCCATAGTGAATTAAACTTTACCGTAGAAAAAGAAAACAATCATTCCTTACCATTCCTTGACATCATCATTACTAAAAACAACTCACAGTACACTTCCACAGTATATTACAAGCCTACATTCCAACCCAATTTCATACAATATTCATCATACTGTCCACTAAGCCACAAAATCAAAACAGTAAAAACCCTAACAAAACGGATACACACACATAATTGCTCCAACAACACATGTAAAGCAATAGAAACTAAAAATATAATTCAATATCTTACCGCAGCCGGATATCCAAAAAATTTCATATTAAGGCATTTTTATAACCCCAATAACACAAACAATAGTCAAACATATAAATCTATTTGCATCATACCGTACTCCCCTAATAGTGTAACAATAGCCCGAGAAATTAGAAAATATGGTATAAAACATATTACGAAAACACACCCAACATAGGCGCAATAGTCAGAAATCCCATAACAAAAAACAATAGCCATAACTCACCAATATACAACAGTCAAGCAATATACTCAATTGAATGCAACCAATGCAATAGTATGTACATAGGCGAAACCAGCAGACAAGTAATAGATAGGATAAATGAGCACACCAGATCCATAAATAGAAAAGATAAAAAATCCCTCTTATTCCAACACACACAAAATACAGGTCACACCTTCAACCTAAATAACCCAAAAACTTTCTATACCAACATAAACAACAAACAGAAAAGACTGTACTTAGAAGCTCTTTTATCATTAAAACACGCAAGCATCAATAGGCACATTGAAATTCCAGAATCATATACAGAATTCATAAATAGCAATTAAAAAATGTACACTTCCCCATATTTAATGCAATAGCTCCTATTTCATAGCACTTTTCCATAGCCAATTCAAATCTCATAAGTTAAATTATAATATAATAGTTTTTACCTTTGTTTAGAAAGATGTAAATATTCTGGATAAACATTAATAATATTTCAATACTTAGCATATATCAAGAAATTAATAGTTCTTCTATAAAAAATTTGTAAAGATGTAAATATATTAGGTAAATATATAACAGCTGCTGACGATTCACCACCATTCGCATTGCTCCTGTTGAAGGGCCACCATACCCGAAAGCTTGAGCGTTATTAAATGTTTTAAATAAGAAACACAACCTCGGAGGCTTTATTAATTTGTCTTAAAGATTTCACAGAGGTTATAATTTCGGAATAAGGAATATTACCTGCAAGTTATGCGCAATTTGCGCGAAGCAATCCGCCAGAAACGCCCGGATTTGTGGAAAAACAAAAATTGGCTTTTGCACCACGATAACGCCCCTGCTCACACATCGTTGCTTGTGCGCGACCTTTTGGCCAAAAACAACACACTAATGATGCCGCAGCCACCGTATTCCCCAGATCTGGCCCCTGTGACTTTTTCTTGTTCCCTAAACTGAAGAGGCCCATGAAAGGACGACGTTACGCTACGCTTGACGAGATAAAGATGGCATCGAAGGAGGAGCTGAAAAAGATTTTAAAAAATGATTTTTTGAAGTGCTTCGAAGATTGGGAAAACCGTTGGCACAAGTGTATAATATCTCATGGGGATTACTTTGAAGGGGACAAAATAGGTATTCATGAATAAATAAATAATTTTTGATAAACACAAAAGTCGCGATACTTTTTGAACACACTTCGTATGACTATTCTTTACGGCCTGAAATTATTGTAAATATATATAAACAAATGTAAATCATGTATGACAGCGCAAGTGTCCCTAGGGGGACATACCGCTTTGTATTGAGATAAATAAATAATTAAAAAAAAAACAATGGTTGCCTGTAAAGTCGGTTTTACGGGCGAAGATTTTACGTGACAACGGTAGAATATTTATTGATATGAATATAATTAAATTGCACAATAGGAACAAGGAATTGAATGAAGATAAGAATTGCACAAATTTTAACTATAGAAATATATTTTGTTTACTAAAACATTGTACATGTAAACTTAAACTTAACTAATTCCTATTTGAGTGATTTTGTTGAGGATAGGACGATGATAGGAGAAATATGAAATGAAAGGAAGTGTTTCTGCTGTAATGTGTCTTGCGAAAGTCAAGCCGATAGTTGTTCCTTTTAACGTAGTTGACCTAGAAACGTTTGATACGCAATCAAGATTATACGTATTTTTCATGAATTTAAGAAACGAGTTGTCAGGCTTTACGTTTTTGTTAAAATCACCACACAGAAGAATCGGTATACTAGAATCAACTTGCACGAACGGTGGCACGTACTGGCTGTTGTGAATGTACGGACCGAGTCCTTGCCATAGTAACATTCCAATATCCTGCATACTAGCTCCTGGATGAATATATACAGCACCGAGTATAAACTTGAAGCTAGTATTAGCGGCGAAGCAAGTAACTTCAGTCATGCACATGTCACCCTTGGTTTTAATGACACGAGTTACGTCTGTAATCGCAACTTGGAACACTTCCGCCGTAGATGTCGATGATAATTTACGATAGATCGCCACTCCACCAGCCGCGTTGGTATTTGAAAATCAAAACACTTATTCAGATCGAAGGTTCAAATTTTTGCTAAATAAATTTGAAATTAAATAAAATTTGTAATTGTAAATGATGAAGTTGAAAATTAAAACATTTACTTAAATTAGATGTTAAAATTCTTGCTCAACACAGTTTAAATAAAGTTTTCTTATATCTGCCACTTTTTCTTAATATTTGTAATTTTAAAGAATCAATTCGAAAATCAAAACATTTATTCAGATCGAAGGTTCAAACTTTTGCTAAATAAATTTAAAACTATTTAAAATTTCTAAAATAATAATTATATAATTAATTAATTTTAAACTAATAATTTACTTAACACTATCAACATTTATCAATAGTATGACATAACCTATAAACTCAGTTTCTCAACTTTTGTGTCAATCTAACAATTAATCAATCAATCATAGTTTACGATAATGAAATATCAGTGTACAATTATTTACCTTTATTGTTGTAGTTGTTGTAAATGACGAATCTAAGCACTCCACATTTTCACTACAGACACAGCTGACGATACTTTAACCACACGTGTGAACTTGTATTATGACGCTTTCTTGTTTTTCCAACGCCAAGAACGTTCGAGAAAGACAAAGACAGAGACAAGCATGCGCCGATTCAATGCGCCTAATTCTCTAGCGCTGCGCGCGCAGCACTCTCGTTCGGTGACTCATCGTAACGTTACCGGGCGTTACACTTTTTCATAAGTGACTCCCAGCCGCAACCTAATTTAAGACGTTGTCACGTCAATAAATATAGAAATGTGTTCATTCTTGGCCAATCCGACCACCCAGAAGTCTAAAAATATATACACTCGGATTGTTTATTGATCTGAGTGAGTGACAAAAGTTTCATATTTCTATTTGATCTATAAAACCATATTAAAATTAAATTTAAAATTTTGAAAGGCAATTTAGAAATTTGTCAGTTCATGGTCATTCTGAAAACCCCGAAGTCTGAACATTTGTCAACTTGCATTGTCATCAGGTTCTAATAAGTTTACAAAATTTCATATTTCTACGTGCTCTAGAAGTATAATAAAAATCGATTACAAGATTTGTGGACAAAAATACATAGCCATAGACATTCATCTTTACTTACTAAACTGAAACTCTGCCTCATGTAAAACTGACTTTACTATGTGTATATAGCCATTGATATGTAAATATTACTATGTAAATAATGCTATGTAGTTAATGTCTGAATAAAGAGTTTTAAAACGTAAAAGACATAGACGAACGGAAAGACATGGAAGCAAGTTAAATGAAAGCTTTTTAAAAATGAACAAACGTCTAGAGATACAAAAATAGGTTGAAACTCCGAGAAAGAGTTTAGATAGATTTATTTGCTGATGATGATAGTGAAACAATCGATTTCGAAATTTCGTCAAACAATCAAACACAAGCATCAAATGTTAGTGCAGCAGGGAGAGATATAACTGAAGGATAAATACAAGATAATCTTCACTCCTAGAATGACTCCTTCACGAAGTTATCATTCACTTATCATGAAGCCCATCAGCGTTCATATTAGTTGGGAAACAGGATGGCAGTTGCAGGGTTTTCATTTGTCAATAGAAAGCTCAATGATATAACAATGAAGGACGTTTATCCTAACCTCAGAGTTATTGATGTCATGGACACCCTTCAAGGGCCGAAATAACTCTCAGCAATTGATCTTTAAAGATTTCAAAAAGAAGACAGTTTTCATTACATTTCTACAGTTTGTAGGAATAGAATGGTATGCCAATTTGTCAATGTAATGCTCTACCTACGTTTGAACAGCTTATGGATAACGTTCTTAAAGGTCTGAAATATAAAATATACCAATGCTATTTAGATGACGTCATTATACACTAATGGTTGTCTGGATCATATATCTGTGAAATTAAATACGAAAAATGCGAATTTACCTTTGAAGAACTAGATACTTTGCTATATAACAAGCCAATAGGAGTAAAGCCATCATATTGAAATATTGAGGCGGTAAAAAGTTTTCAAAACCTAAGAGAATGAACACATGAAATGTAATTAAAGATTTTGCTACCTTAGAGTATCACCTAACTAGACTTACAAAAATAATCTCATTATAATGGACTAAAGCAAAAAAGAATTCATTGCAAATTCACAGATGGCTCTATTAAATTCGTACACTATTCTGATAGTTGTACAATTTCAGCGCTGAAATTTATCGTCCAACACAGAAAAGAGAGTTACCAGACAAGTTATCACCCAAACTCTTTAACCACACAAATCTTTAAATAATTTATCTCTTTTTCTTTCTCTTATATACAGGGTGATCCAAAAGTCCCGCACAACTTTAAAAATTAATAACTCCGCGAATATTTGCGCTAGAGCAATGCGGTAAACACCATTGTGTTCAGGATGCAATGGGATTTTTATGGCAAATAATGAAAAATTCGAAATTGATTTTAGTTACAACTTCACTTGCTAGATGGCGCTCTACCAGAATCAGCTATTCAGCGGCCAAATTGTTTGATAAATTGAAAAACATAACTGAACGACACGTATTTTTCCTTTTTGAATACTAGGAAAGAACAACTAATAATATCAAATGATAAATTAATAAAACACCATTTCGCCAAAAGTTAGAAGAAATGGTTAACGATTTTTAAATACAACCTGAGATATGTAAAATAGGTATATGCAAATTAAAACGTGTAGCAAAAAGAAAAAAAACTGATATTTTAGATGCTGTTTGCTGGAATCCTCTCAGCGATTTAAATTTCGAAAATAATAATTTTCTATTTTTTTTTTTTAATTCAACTCTCTCCCAGTATCGATTATATTCATTTTAATTCATTTGAAAAATATTTATCTATCTCTGATGATTTATTTCACTCTGGAATGCCGTTGTTGTTTTTGTCGTGCCCAATTAAGAGCCTCAGATGTCTCCATGCATCTCTATCACAGCAGCAGCATTCTCCACTATCTTGGGTGTGTAAAGCAGCTGCTCTGGGTCTATGTCAATTTTCTGCAAGGCAGCGGGCATGAGAATATGTGGGTAGGTGTTAGTTCCACACCAGGACAGTTGTTGCATTTTCTATAGTTCTTGTGCCATCTGGATGCATTGTCATTCCTTTATAATGTTTTGTTCTAAATCTTGTTATAGTTTTGTCATTTTTCTCTCGGAGTTTATGTTGTATTCCAATTGATTACACACAGCGCTCAACGTTAATTATACTTTAATTAACTATAAGGTAAAGGGAATATATATATATTAAATAGTAAACACACATGGAGAGAAGGAACATGGCGATGGCAACGCCGCAGGTAGGGTTACATCATCGGCAGGAAGTGTGACGTCAGCTCAGCGTTGCCGAAGCCAACCGTCCGCCGCCAGGGATCCAGCAATCTCCTCCCTCGAAGTGTCCTCCTATTCATGGATCACTTCGCCGCTTAAGAGTCTCGAACGATGAAGTTCGTGCAGGTTTCTCCCCTTATTTGCTTCGGTACTGAGGAGTTCAATTGAGTTCTGAGCATTTTTCTGGTTCCTTAGGATCATTGGATGAGATCGAGTAGGAGAAGGCTTCACAGTATCTTCATTATGGCTGTCCTCTTCTGTAGGTATCACGTCTTCTTGATCTAATAAAGACACTGGATTCTCTTCAATCTCCCGTTGAGTCCCATAGCTGTAGTGTTCAACTGATGGAAGCACCTCCCGGTTGCTGTCGTTCCTCGATACATCACTCTCTTTGAAGACACAGTCCCGAGATTCCACCACTTTCTTCATCTCAGGAATCCACACTCTGTAGCCACGTCCTCTGAGTGCATATCCAACAAGGTTACCTTTGACAGCTCTTCTTTCGAGTTTGGATTTACGGACTTGTCCTGGAATATGGACAAATACTTGACAGCCAATAGCTCTTAGGTGTTTAAGACTAGGCTTATTCCCTGTCCACAGTTCATATGGCGTGCTTTCACCATTGTGATTGTTGAGAACTCTGTTTCTGACATAGACTGCGGTGTAAGTCAGCTCCGCCCAGGAAGCCTTTGGCAGACCACTTCCAGATATAGTGCTCCTGACAAGATCTAGGAGTGTCCTATTCATTCTTTCTGCCACACCATTCTGTTGAGGTGTATACGTCATAGTGTGTTCATGAACTATTCCGACGCTCGTGCAGAAAGTGTCCCATTCTTTGGAACAAAATTCCAAGCCATTATCCGTAAGTATTCGTTTTAGTTTCCGGCTGGTTTGTTTCTCAGATTCTTGAATCCACTCTTTGACTTTTCCCAGGGTTTCGCCTTTGTTTTTCAGGAAAAATACACTTGTATATCTCGTAGATTCATCAATGATGGTTAAGACGTACTTGGCTCCTCCCCAGCTCAATACGTCGAGTGGACCCATCAAGTCCGCATGCACCAAGTCCAACGGCATGATTTCTTTTTCCTCCTTGTGTGAGTGTTGAAGGAATGGCAGACGGTAAGACTTGCCGATCAAGCAGTCTTCGCACTTTTCTGGCTTTGCCAGGCTGCAATTAAGTCCTCTTATGCTTTGGTTCTTGGCCATCTTTGCTATCGTATATGCATTTACATGCATCAGCCTTTTGTGCCAAAGTTCCAGTGTAAGCTCTTCCTTGCATTCAGATGCAAGAGAAACATGATCATTCTTATCTATCGGAAAGGATGGATTAGTCTGGACGTAGTAAAGTCTACCCAACTTCTTTCCCTCTATCAAGAGTTTACCTTTCATGTCCATAATGTGGCAACCACTCTTGTTGAAGACAACTTTTCTACCGTTTTCTATCATTTGGAGTACAGACAGAACACTGTGACGCATATCTGGAACGTACAAGGTGTTCTGGGCAACCATATTGCTGGCATCTCCCTTGTGTCCAACAATATTGGCACTGACAGTACCGATACCACATACTTCTATAGAAGAGCCATTCGCAATAGTGATGGAACTCATATTGCTTGTGCACTCTTTCAGACATGTGAAGTAATCTCTCTTGGGAGTCATATGGTGCGTCGCTCCAGAATCTATGATCCAGGTCTCGGCGGTAGCTCCAAACAAAGTGTTGCACATTGCCGACATATTTACGCCTTTGTTTTGGTCAAACCTCTTTGGTCTTTGTTCATTCTTTCCTTTCTTCCTGCATTCCCTTGCATAATGGCCTTTACCTCCACATTTGAAACAAACAACCTTTGCTTTAAATTGTTTTTCTGTTTCAATGGGCTTCGAAGAGGCATTAACGACCATGGCACCCACATCTTTTGGTAGATTAGACGAACGCCTTTCTGCTTCTGCCAACAGCCGTCTTTTAACTGTGGCGGTCGTGAAGTCTGAATCAGGCATGTTACATATGGTTGAGACAACGGTGTCCCAATCCTCTGGTAATCCACCCAAAAGCACCATAGCCAAATCGCCATCATCAATTTTGTCGCCAATTTGGGCCAGTTCGTTTACAATGTGGTTTATCTTCCCCATATACCCTTCCATATTGCTGTGCTGAGTCAACCTTTCGCCATATAACTGCCTTCTTAGTTGTACGGCTCGATATCTACTATCCTTTGGTGCGTATAATTTTTCCAGTTCCTCCCAGACCTCTTTCGGAGTATTCAAATGTTGAACATGCAATTGTTGTTCATCATTAATCCCGAGGCAAATTTTTGCAAACGCCTTACCCTCCCGCGACAAAAAATGTTTTGTTGCAACAAGGTCATTAGGGTCAGGCTTAGCCTCCCCTGGATTGATCAAACTCCACAAATCGTTTTCGATTAGAACGAGTTTCATCTGGAAGCTCCAGCTGGAGTAATTAGCACCATTTAATTTTGTAATCGTCGTGTTTGCCATTTTACAAAATATTTGGTAAGTAGAAAAAGGATGGTCCAAGTAATCAAAGGAAATTTGGTTACTCACGTTTTAGGCTTCGCGCTTCTTCAGTCTGACGTTTTAAGTCTTGCGCTTCTTCAGTCTGACGTTTTAATCCTTGCGCTTCTTCAGTTTCACGTTTTAGGCCTTGCGCTTCTTCAGTCTCATAATCTTTGTTGTATTCCAATTGATTACACACAGCGCTCAACGTTAATTATACTTTAATTAACTATAAGGTAAAGGGAATATATATATATTAAATAGTAAACACACATGGAGAGAAGGAACATGGCGATGGCAACGCCGCAGGTAGGGTTACATCATCGGCAGGAAGTGTGACGTCAGCTCAGCGTTGCCGAAGCCAACCGTCCGCCGCCAGGGATCCAGCAGTTTATTTCACATTTTGATCTTTTCCTATTTTTTGTTTAATTATCTTGTATTTTACAAAAGCATTAGCGTCAAATAATGACATTTGTTCTTTCCTTTGACTCAACATTATGGCTTCCTTTGCAAATTCAACTGCCATTTCATTACCCCCTATCCAAACACTGGCAGGAATCCATTGTAGAATGCAGTTATTCTCCAATGATATCAGTTGAGTAAGCAACGAGTGTATTTTCTGTGTGATTTTAGTATTGCCCTTCTGAATTGCTTTTAGATCGGATATGAAGTCGGTGTATATTATAATTCCTTCTGCTTGATGCAGGGTTGGTTGGTTAAGGCATACATCAAGAGCTTTCCAGATAGCTGTCAATTCACAAGTGAAGATTGACGAAATCTTTCTTGCTCCTTCTTTGATTTTGATGTATGTTCCATCTTGCAGTATTATGTTAATTGCAGCCCCTCCATTACTTATGGTAAGGTCTGATGATCCATCTGGATATGCTGTTAAATAATTTATCTGATCGCATAAACCAATTGTGTCAAGTCCTTTCTTTTTAAGTATGTTTTTGTTCTCTTTTTTTTTGCAGGGTTCGTTCAGGTTAAGATTGATGATTACATTTGATGGAAATGGGGTGGGAAATATTGTTATTCTCGAATTTGAAATTCATTATGTTTCATATTTATGCCCTTTCTAATATTGTTGTCGTACTGAAGTGTTGAAGATCTTTGAGCCTTTCTTTTTGTGTATGGGATATGTGTTCGGTTTCTTTAGTTTTTAAGCTATTGGTGAATTTTATTGTTTTTAATTGTCTTCTGCTTTCAAGTAGGTCTAGACCACATTCTCTCTGAATTTTCTCATTGTTGGTATTTGAAACAGAACCAGTGATTAATTTGGCCGCTTTTCCTTGAACACTGTCTAGATTTCTTTTTAGCGATGAACTTGAGGGAGCCCAGACAGGTGTTGCATATTCCATTATTGGCCTTATTAAGGTGATATATGTTGTTCTGAGAATTTCGGGTTTTGCTCCCCAATTTGTTCCACATAGCCTTCTCAGAATGTTTAGGTTTCTGGTAGCTCTATTTGAGGTGCTAATTATGTGTTCTGTAAATCGCAATTCCTCATCAACTATCACACCTAGGTATTTTGGATATCTAATTTCATCGATTATATGGTTGTTTATGCTTATTTTGGAGTTAAATTCATGCCTTTTTTCCTGTCAGTGAAGAAAACCTATAGGTTTGTGTTTATTGGGTTTATGGTCATTTTGAGTTTCATTGCCCACTTCTCCAGTCCTCTCATTGATGTGTTCAGTATTTTTTCTGATATTTCTATACTGCTACTTGTGTGCTATATGGCTATATAATCTGCATAACAGGTAACTTTTGTGTCTTCAGTGAGGTAAGGATGGATGTTATTAAGGTTGTGTCGTAATTAGATATACAACAACTCAAACTTGACTATGACTCTTTTCAGCTCATTCTTTTCGTTTGGCCAACAAAAATGTCCAATTTATATACACATATATTCTTACATAATGAGACTTTAAATAATGCAAATAATCTTCATCTATTTACACACACAACACATCTCCCCCCTTAATGATACTCCAGTCGGTCTGGGAGTTTCCTGGCTCTCTGAGGTCTATGACTGAGGACGGGCACTTGCACAGCGGCAGGCTCCGGTTTAGGAGTGCAAAAGGTCACGTGCACAGCAGCAGGCCCCGGTCTAGGAGTGCAAGAGGGTACGTGCACAGAAGCAGTCTCCTTCTTGTTTCCTGATGTAACCTCTGGAACCTCCTCTTCACTTTCTTTCTGACTTCCACCTACAGGCTTCTCTCCTGATGTTCGAGGAAGTATCAAATTTCTTGTCTCCGCTTGTTTCTTTCTCACAGGTCGCAATTGATTGATATGCCTCTTATACACGAGGCCCTCGCAACTTCTAAGGTAGTGACGGTAGCTCAATAATTTCAAAATGGTACCTTTTTACCGTTTAGGTCCAGTTGCATAGTTGCGGAAATAAAACCTCGCAACCTGTAGTAAACTGCTCCTGCCTTCTTACGGCCTCATGAAATACCTCTCGCGGATTTCCCATCTTGGTATTAAATTCGAGAATTTTGATCTTAAACTTATCTTCATTAGCAGTTCCGCAGGGGAATTCCTTTATTACAGTTTGGGGGAATGCTCTATGAGCAAATAAGAACCTTTGTAGATTCGTCTCTAAATCATCGTTCCCATTATTCTTTCTCAAAAGTTTTTTAAACTCTCTTACATATCTCTCAGCTAAACCCATCGTACTAGGATTATACGGACTCGTCTTAGTGTGCCGTATACCATTCATTTTGGTAAATTTCTCGAATTCACCGGAGACAAACTGTCTTCCGTTATCTGTAACCAAAAATTCGGGCAATCCAAATCTGGCAAAAATTTCTCTAAGATGATTTATAATCGTTTTGCTGGTAATATCTTTGATAAAAAATTCTATCCACTTTGAGTATGCGTCCACGACAACCAAAAACATCCTTCCCATGAACGGACCCGCTAGATCAAGATGAAATCGATGCCACGGTTTTTCGGGCCAGGTCCATTCCGAGATGGTAGCCGGGGGCAGGCTTGCCGATTCTTGGCATACTCTACATTCTCTAGTTAACTCCTCGATGTTACTATCTATGCCTGGCCACCTGAAAATACCGTCTGGCAATCATCTTCATTTTAACAATCCCCATGTGTATTTCATGCAAGTCATTTAATTTTAAAGATCTTAATTTTCGGGGAATTACCACTCTTTCACGCCATTAAAGACAACCAAACTCCAAACTTAATTCCTCATTGATCTTATAATGAGGAGCTAGTGGATTTTCCCTCGGTACCCTTGTGAATTTCCACACACACACAGTTGCCTTCTCTAACATTCCTTAATACTAAAGACAATATTTTATCTTGAGACGTCTTATATGCCACCTCCATAAAAGAGAACGGTACATCATTCAACTTCCTGAGAAGAAGTACCTGGTCTTCATCAAGAGACTCCCTGACACTCGATTCTAAAGGAAGACGTGACAATGCGTCAACATTGGAATTATCACTAGTTTTTGGAAATTCCACAGTATAATTAAATGCAGCTAATTTCAAGGACCATCTTTTAATTCTGGATGATGCACATATGGGAATTGGTTTCTGAAGTGAAAATATATGAATTAAGGGTCGGTTGTTTGTGACCAATACAAATTTTCGTCCCAGTAAGTATTGTCTGAATTTATCAACGCCATAAGTTATGCTCAACGCTTTCTTTTCTAGTTGAGAGAAACGTTTTTCCGCTTCAGTTAATGTTCTAGAAGCAAAAGCTATAGGGCATTCTTCCTTTCTATCATTTCTATGACTCAGAATTACGCCTTGTCCATAATAGTCCATAGTCCATTAATAATGATTTACCTTTTTTAAATAACATTCGATATTCTTTCGTCCAATTCAATCTACAATTTTTATTCAAAAGTTGATAGAATAGCGCTAAAATGTTTGCTATATTCTTTATGAATCTATAATAATAAATTAAAAGTCCTATGAAAGATCGTAATTGCGAAACATTCTTTAGGTTCAGCGCCTCTATCACTGCTTTAATTTTATTTTCTAAGGAATGCAGTCCATAATTATCCATTTTAAACCATAAATATTCCACCGATTTCTTTTTAAATTCACATTTATATCTGTTTAACTTTAAACCTTTTTCTAGCAATCATCTAAACACTAGATCCAACTTTTGTTCATGATCTTCAAAGTCTTTTCCTGCAACCAAAATATCATCTATGTAGCAGGCCACACCTGGCAAATCAGCAAATAGACCTTCCATAATCCTCTGAAATTTATTTGGTGCTACCGCTACGCCATATGGTAGTCTTTTATAAGAAAACAACCTCTTTGTTGTGTTTATATCAACAACAGCTTTGGCTTCTTCCGCTAACATTACTTGTAAGTAAGCCTGTGATAGGTCTAGAGTCGAAAGTACGGTGCTTGTAGATAATATTAAAAGATCTCATCGATCGATGGAATGGGATACCTATCTAATTATATTGCTTTATTAGCTGTACATCTAAAATCACCACATATCCTCACACTCTACGATCCTTTTTTAATACTGGTACTATTGGAGCGGTCCAATATGCATGAACTATAGGTTATAAAATGTAAGAATTCACTAAACGATCAATTTCATTCTTTACTTTGTTTTTTAGAGAGAAAGGTAAACTTCTGGCCTTACAAAACACAGGAGTCACATCCTTTTTTAAATTAAAATTTATTCTAACATCCTTTAGACAGCCCGAATCTTTGTTAAACAAATCTGCATATCTATCAATCAAAAACTATTTCTATTAGATTCATTATTTAAGGTTTTAACTGTTTAAGCCATTCTCTTTCTAACAAAATCACCTGGATTTTTCATTTACAACTATTAATCGTAAATATTGGTTGGTTTCTTTTACAAAAACATTTCTTTGCCCTATAATCTCTATTGATTTACCACAAAAGGATTTTAATCTTATATTTGTTGGAAATAATATTTTACCTTGCCAATAAATCTTATAGATATCTTTAGGTATTAACGTGTAATTGGACTTCCTGTATCTATTGTAAAGCACAAAGAATTATCATCTACTGTTAAATTTATTGTGGCATCAGTTTCGCCCTGTACAGAATATATAGAGTCCTCTTGTACAAATTTACATCCCCATATTTTTTTACCAGCTTTGCAGACCCTACTTAAATGACCCAGTTTTTTACATTTTAAAACAACTCTTTGTTCTATGAGGCCAAACAGGCCACGTGTGAATGTCTTTCACCACATCTATAACACATTATTTCTCCCCTTTGCCTGAAAGGCCTATGCTGCACCATACTATTATTGTACTCACCCTTTTTATCTTTTCCATTCACAGGGGATATCTTGGCCACTAATTTAACTTGTAATTCTCTTGTATTTATCTCCGCCAGTTCGAACGAGATCGCCACTGCAAAAATTGATTCAAGGTGACATCGTCGTCCTCTTGTAGTAGTTTATTTTGGAGGCTTTCCAACTTTATTCCAGCCACAAAACGGTCTCGCAACATGGTTCCCAGCATATCGCCGAAATTACAATTTATTGCTAAATTTTTCAATTCTCTAAGATATTCCGAAATTGATTCTCTTTCCTGTTGAATTCTCTTCAAAAATCTGCATAGCTGTGGTATCACTTTCTTCTTTGGATCCAAATGCAGCATAATTATTTGAATGATAGTATCATAGGGTTGATCTTTCATTAGTCCCAGAAGAAAATGTCGTTTCCCAGCTTCAAAATTTCAGAATCTGGTAGCGAGGTAAAAATCAGTTCTTTAATCTCCTCCTTCAGATGCCAAAAGAAAGCCTCAAAATTTTGTACAAAAAGATCGAAGTGTCCTCCACTGGGCTATAGCATCTAAAAGGTACTATTAACTTTGAACTTGTCATGCTGATCTTTTCTACTATTTTGTTTTCTTGATCCAGATAGTTTAAAATATGTAGTTGTTATACTTGCGTAGAAGCCGTTTTCCTCAGATATTTACTGGCTCTGTAGATCCCGCATCCTCGTCGCCACTTTTGTTGTGTCATAATTAGACGTACAAGAGCTCAAACTTGACCATGGCCAACAACAAATGTCCAATTTATATATACATATATTTTTACATAATGAGGCTTTAAATGATACAAATAATATTCATCTATTTACATTCCCCACAGTTAATATATAGCGAGAAGAGTAGAGGACTGAGCACAGATCCCTGAGGTACACTAGCCCATGTTCTTCGGTCCTTGGAAAATGTTCCATTGACCCGAACCTTTATCCTTCTTCCCCTTAAGAAGTCTGCAATCCAGATTAAGGTTTTTCCTCTTACTCCGATGTTGTGCAGCCTTTCAAATATTTTCTCCCTCTACACTCGATCAAAAGCTGAGGTCATATCCAGGAATACGGCCGTTGTCTTCTTTGGCTGTTTTTCCTGGAAAGAATCTATTATTGATTGGCAGAAGTAGAACACTTGATCAGTTGTACAGTGTCTGGATCTTTAGGCAGTTTGGTAGAAGTTTATTTTATTATTGTTAGTGAGCCAGACTATGATCCTAGAGTGGATAATTCATTCTGTTATTTTACAAAGTATGCTGGTAAGAGCATTTGGCCGATAATTTTTGCATTCCTTGGCATCTTTGTTTGGTTTCAGTATTGGCACTATAATTGATATCTTTCAATTCTTTGGTAGTTTACCAGTTTGCCATGAAATGTTCAGTATTCGTAGGAGTTGATTTTTAGCTTCGTCTCCAAAGTGTCTAATCATTTGAGCAAAGATTAGAGCATCTCCAGGTGACATCTTGAATTTAACTTTTCTATTGATGAGTTTAGCTCATTCAGTGTGAAGTCTCTAGAGAAATTATCTTGCTGATGGTAATTTCTTGCTTGTTTAACTAACTTGTTTACATTATTTTTCAGAGTCCTGCCTTAATTCATATAGCTGAGTCTGGAAGTGCTTGAAAGATATTCAGCAATTGTGTCAGCCATCTGTTTGTCCGTTCTCGCTATTCATATCGGTTAGAGTTTTGGAGGATTAGTGTTTTTTGTTTTTGATTGTTTCAAAACACTAATTATATTCCAGTGATGGCTTTCCTTTTTTGGATCCATTTTTTTCGCAGAATTCTGCCCATTTTTCACTTGTTTGAATATACAAATTTCTTGTTCTAATTAGTGACTAATTTCAATGAGTTCCTTTATGATTTCTTCTGTTTTATTTGTTTTAAGAAGTTCATTGATATTGTCTCTCTCTGCAATCATTGCCTCGATATTGTGGTCCTTCCAGTAAGGTATTCATAGGTCTTTACGTCTACCTCTTGGTATCGATACTTTTGCAGCTTTGGATATGTTGAAGAGAATTTTTCCAATTTTTTGTCAATCGTTCTGTGATTTAATTCTTCGTTGCACAGTTCTTCAAGCTTTTCTGTGAATTTTTTTCCAGTGTTCTTTTATTCTGTTGGACACATTCTCAATTTTGAATTTTAGGGTTGTTAAAATTGGTCTGTGGTCACTGATTGCACTTTTCAGAATTTTCCATTGTGTTGTGGGTGCGATGTTGTAATTTATCGCTGTGATGTCTATTGCGGATTCTGTGCCTGTGGACTTCTATCCAAGTCCATTTCGTTATTTAACGGTATAAGGTCGAGGTCGGTTAGCATTTCCTCAACCTGCTTACCTTTGTTATCCTGGACAGGTGATCCCCAAGTTGGTCTTTCGGCGTTAAAATCACCAAGTATGATTGCGATATCCGCAAACGCTTCACTTAATGTCTCTATCAGGCCTGTATTGATGCTAGTATTATCGTGGTGATAAACATTCATGATTTTTATTGTTTTTTCTGGGAGGTAGATTTCTATTGCCTGAGCTTCTGTTGTGAATTCTGTAGGCTTATTCTGATTATAGGCGATTTCCTTAAATTTGATTTCTAGAGTTTTAATCAAAACGGCAAGTCCTCCTCCAAATTTTTCCGGTCTGTCCTTTCGCAGTGTTGTATAACCTTTGATATTGAAACTCAGATTCGGATTCAATTTTGTCTCCTGAAGACAAGCAATATGCACATTGTTGTCACAGAGAAGACAAGTCATCTCTTTATTTTCCTCTGGGTACCATTTATATTGAGTTGTAGTAGATTGAATTGTGTCCTCGTAGTAGATTTCTCATCATGAGCTCGAGCTGCAGCTCCTGACGCGGCGGTTACCCCGGACGCGGTAGCATTACTGGAGATATCAGTTTTGCTCTTCATTTGAAAATGGGTGCCGTTGCAACGTTAGTCACCTTGGAAACGAACCAGAATTTGGTCAAATATTCCAAGGGTCCAGGGGGGACCGCAAGGAGGTGTGGTCGGACTTCTCCCCTTCCCCCTGGAATGCCGTCACTACAGGATAAAGCACTCTTGGTGAATTTTTTAAATTGTGATTCAGAATCTGCCACTGAAGCTTTACGAGCGTTTCCTTCCTTTAAAGATATTCGAAGAGGTAAAGGACCAATGCGTTGCTACTCTCCAAGGCGAATGATTAAAGGTTTTGAGGAAACTGGATCTCTGGAAGCAAAACCTCGGAGTGGAAGACCATCGACATGCAAGTCAGTGGCTGTTACGGTTTTGCAGAATGCTGAAGCTATTGAAACGTTATCCACGTATGGAGAAGTAAGTGCTAGACAAGTTTCTCAACAAACGGGGATTTCGTATGAAACAGTTTGAAGAGAGAACACACATTTAGAATTTTTCTATAAAAATACCCAAACAAAATTCAAAGTTTTCACGAGTTGAAAGTCAGCGATTTTGAGAAGCGTCAAGAATTCGCTGCATGGGTTTTGCGGCAAATTGATATTGATGAAAACTGGCTGTCAAATATTCTAAGAACAGATGATGCTCACTTTTATCTCTAAAGGGAGAATTTAACATTCAAAACTGCCTCATTTTGGCAACAGAAAACCCTAGGATTTTTACAGAAATACCACTTCATCAGCCCAGAGTTACAGTTTTGTGTGGGTTCACTTATTCTTTTATTATTGGGCCATATATCTTTGAAAAAATCAATGGAAAAACTTTTGAAACCGTTTTTGTAACTGGTGAACGTTATGTTCAACTTTTGAGAGAAAAGGTTATTCCCGTATTGCAGGACAGACAAGTATTAAGCGAAATAATATTCATGCAAAATGGTGGATCTCCTCATATCTCCCGCGGTGCCAAACAATTGCTGAAGGATACGTTCGGTAAAAATCGTGGGATAAGTCGCCACTTTATATACCAGTGGCCTCCAATATCACCAGACTTGACGCCTTACAATTTCGGTTATGGGGGTACATTAAGTCGCGTTTTTATCGATGCCGGCCTACCACATTGGCCATGTTGAAGGCTTCTATCAGATGGCACGTTTTATAAATTTCAAATATTTAATTGTGACTATTCTGTCATCTATCGTCTGCAGGCGGTGTTTGAGAATGAAGGGCGCCACATTGAGCAAGGATTGTGACCTAATACAAGAGAGTGTGTTATATTTTGCAGCTCTTTGTTTTGGGTTATGGAAATAATAAATGCTGTCCTCACATATTGACTCTTTTTTTTTTCTGTGAACAGTAATTTTTTTATAAAGCAACACTTAAAGCCTCCCCGCATAAGTTTCTTTTTTTTTTTTTAATTTTTAATTTTAGTAATTTTTTTGTTTGTCATTTTCCCACATCTTATATTATGTCGTGCAGGCCAAAGTGTTATAACTTCTCGAATAACACTGGTATACACAATTTTACCCCTTATGTTTAGTTTATCGCTTTTCGCTCATTAGAAGAAATAGCATAAGGAATATTCTCCGTACCCCCCAACTTTAGAAAATTTGCGCAAAAAATAATACAAAATGATTTTACTACCACGTTTTTCAACGCAAAAGGTCGATTTAAAAATGATTTTTTTAGTGGATACATTTTCAAAATTATGTACAGTATAATAAACAATGATAACATTTGACAAACCCATAGGATATTTGGAATAAAGTAAAAACAAATAGATTTTGTCACCCCCCCTCTATATTTCATTTTTGGATCATGACAAATATCCAGTTAAATAGTCAAGTGTCGCCAATCAGTCAAGAAACTACATATTCCTTATAGGAAGAAATCCTATTAATAATGCCATCATAATTTTTGGAACTATATTAACATTTCAAAAATCGTGTATTGATACCAGCAGTGTTTTTCAAACATTCAATCTATTTCACAAAACTCCATCTAAAATATAAATAGTTTTTGCTACATGTTTAATTTGCATATACCTATTTTACATATCTCAGATTGTATTTAAAAATCGTCAACCAATTCTTATAACCTTTGGCGAAATGGTGTTTTATTAATGTATCATTTGATATTATTAGGGTTCTTTCCTGGTATTCAAAAAGGAAAAATACGTGTCGATCAGTTAAATTTTTTTAATTTATCAAACAATTAGGCCGCTCAATCTCTGATTCTGGTAGAGCGCCATCTAGCAAATAAAGTTGTAACTAAAATAAATTTCGAAATTTTCATTTTTTGCCATAAAAAATTCCCATTGCATCCTGCACACAATGGTGTTTACCGCATTGCCCTAGCGCAAATATTCGCGGAGTTATTAATTTTTAAATTTGTGCGGGACTTTTGGATCACCCTGTATATTACTAGCCGAATGACCTGGGCAACGCTCGGGTTTTACCCGATTAAATGCTTTTATTCAAATACTATTCGTTACAATTATAAATTGGCGCCGTGGATGTCATTCTTGTGAAACGTCCCGCTCCAATCTTTGTGTCTGAGAAGCGATATTTTTATAAAGAGATGATCTGGCTTTGTGTCTTCTGCTCGAATGAATGTTTATCTGTTAGAATTTTGTTCCTGCATACTAAAAATGAACTGGCTTCACCCGTGGTCTCTGCTTTTTTGGAATTTTTCCGGATATAATTTTGTATCTGATAATCAAATATGATACAGCAATATTGTTATAATCATTTTCTGACTAAAAAAAAAACCAACTATTTTTGCCCAGAACCTGTCAATTTCAATTTTTCTTGTCTAAAAATGCAACAAATATCTCTTCCATATTTTTTTCTATGGCCTGTTAAAACAGGTTTTACATGTACATTAGGTCAGCTGATATCACCTCCCATCTACACCGCTAGAGGCGTTGCTTGCGAACGAAAGAGAAAATTTGCAACGCAATTTGCAAATAACTCGAAGAATATTCGGGATAGAGACCTGATATTTTCACTATAAGTTTTTCCAGATTCTACTCTATATACTGTTAAAATTTCAGTCAGATTAGTTACGTATTGTGGACGTGTATAGCCGACATAGATACATACATACATACATACATACACTGACTTTTATATATATACTAGCGAATGTGTACCCGGCTTCGCCCGGGTTTTATCCGAGTGAAAGTTTGCCTAACGAATATTATTGATAATAATATTCCGGAACACACAGACTATTATGATAATAATGATAATAATATTCGTTACATTATATATTTATATAATATAGAAAATATATTTTTCGAGCAAACATATCCACTCTCTCTACTGAAAGAATTTTAATAAGATATATATAAATGAAAATATCTAGAGATATACTACATGATCTTAGCCAAAAGGCCGAGAAACGATATTTTATATGTAGAGATGACCTGGCTTCGTGTGCCTTCTGCTCGAGTGAATGTTTCGCGGTAGAATTTTGTTCCTGCCTACTAAAAATTATTATCTGGCTCCGCCCGTGGACTGCTTTAGTGAATATTCCCCTAAAGAATTTTGTTTATGTCAATCAAGCATGATACAGCAATATTGTTATTATCATTTCTGACTAAAAAAAGATTGTTGCTCAGTACTATAATTTTTCTTGGTTAAAGTTCGACAAAAAAACTCTTCCAGATTTAACTCTGTCATTTTCAAATTTCAGCGAGATTAGTTACATATTGAGGGCGTGCATAGCCGACAAACATATATATATGTTCCCGGCTTCGCCTGATTTTTACCCGAGTAAAAGTTTGCCTAACAAACATTTGTTAAAACGATTCTAGCAAACATCCAATCCCTACTGAATCTATACTTGTCATACTCTCGATAATTTGAAAATTTTCCCGGTCCCTTGAAAAAATACTCGATAAGTTGAAAAAAAATCAGTATTAATTGGTCCACTCTGTAATTTGAAGTTGAAGGAATAGTATCTTGCCACAAACGAAGATTTGTAAATAACTATATTTAGCGAATGTACCCGGCTTCGCCCGGTTTTTATCCCAGTAAAAGTTTGCCTAACGAACATTTGTTAAAACGATTCTAGAAAAGATCCAATCCACCTATATATTGATTTATAAACGTATATAAATATAATAATTGTTATGCGCGTTTAAATATAATTTTGAAACATAATTTTTTGAAAACATTCTATATACAGTTACGAGCGTCATCAATTATTTTTCATCTCTGTCACCGTTTGCTTTTTTTTTGGAATGGCGCACTCCTATTGGTTGGCTACGATCACGCCACCTTTGCCCCCTCCCCCCCATCATGCCCCCCCACTCGCTTTGTTGTTTTTATAACTATTGTGTTGGAGCGGGTCGCTCCTTAAATAATCTATTGTTAACAATACCTCATTATAGGTCCGCAAATATCGAAAGTATAGGTATGTAGCTTTTGTACTATTAAGGTGTATATATATACACATACTTATGTACATATGTAAGTACTATTATCATTAGGGATATATATGTCACATCTACATAAATGTAGATATAATACTATATACTCTATTGACATATATATTATGACTTACCTATACTATATATACCGCATACATACCAATATTGTACATGGTATGGTAGTGGCTGTAAGTGATATATTAAATCACTCAATAATACTATGATATGTACATATATAATAAAAAATAACTTACATGGTTCAGTGGTAGAATGCTCGCCTGCTAAGCGGGAGCCCTGGGTTCGATTCCCGGCCGATGTATATATATATTTTTAACAATTTTTAAAACTCAGTTATATATTATAGTGGCGGGCGCCCCGGGTTCGATTCCCGGCCGATGCATTTTTTTTTTTTACAATTTTTAAAACTCATTTATATATTACTAGCGGACGTACCCGGTTTCGCCCGGGTTTTACCCGAGTAAAGGTTTGTCTAACGAATCTCTCGATAAAGTGAACATTTTTTCCCGGTCCCTTGAAAAATACTCGATAAGTTGAATAAACTCAATATTAATTGGTTCCCTCGGTAATTGGAAGTTAAAGGAATAGTATCTTGCCTTGGAATTGTATCATTATTCTTGTATGGACGTACCCGGCTTCGCCCGGGTTTTACCCGAGTAAAGGTGTGTCTAACGAATCTCTCAATAAAGTGAACATTTTTTCCCGGTCCCTTGAAAAATACTCGATAAGTTGAATAAAATCAATATTAATTGGTTCCCTCGGTAATTGGAAGTTAAAGGAATAGTATCTTGCCTTGGAATTGTATCATTATTCTTGTCTCAAATAAATTGCCGTGTCATCCTGAATTTTGTCTTTCCTAATTTTCTACATTACAAAATCATCGTATCATCATGATAATATTTAGAGCAGATTGTTGAATTAAAACAGATAAATTAGAATATTTATCTTGATTATTTTAAAGCGAAAAGTTATTTCAAAAATTTTATTTGCTAGAAACCTTCCCAGTACTATACTAAATAACTTCCCAAAGTTTCATGGCGTTCCAATGAGTGGTTTGGTCAGGCATAAAGGACAGACAGACAGACACACACACACACATATACATTCATTTTTATATATATAGATACAAGAATGACATCCACGGCGCCAATTTATAATTGTAACGAATAGTATTTTAATAAAAGCATTTAATCGGGTAAACCCCGGGCGTTGGCCGGGTCATTCGGCTAGTTTATTATATTTTAAATAAGATATTGTCACTTTTGTGAATTTGATAATTAATTATTTCTTTTTTTCTCAATAAATTATATATATTAATTTAAAAATTCATTTTTGTTATCATCATCACAATCAATGTAAGTTTTTTATATAAACAAACGATAATAAACAGCAGGAGTTCCATTCAACCTATCAAACAAGATACTGAAGGAGGACTTGAACCAACCCGATCTAGAAGATATGTACCAAACTTCCGTTAAGAAATTATACCTTCAAATGCAAAATTCAAACACAATCCAACCATACAAGATATTCTACAAAATAAAGGAGATATCAATCCCCGATTCCGACGACCCGGTCCTGACACTTAGTCAAGAGCTCATCGCCCAACAGCTGCCCTCCTGCAAGGCCTAGGGGGACCACTTCTACTCCACCAACTCGCCATGTGTAAATAGCCAGGACAAGGTGACTCGCGAGCTGTGCTCGAATGTAACACCTGTAAATTGAGACGAAATAAATAAAAAAACAGCAACAATTTAATTTGCATCTTCACTATTATAAAACAACAACAAATTAAATTAACAATGTAAAAATATATTTTAACATTTAACAAAAAAACGTTACAATATTTTCTTTAAATATATATTAATATTGAAATTCCAAGTTTTTTTTTACGTCATTGGAATATTATATTACTAAATTCTCAAATTAAATTTATTATACTTGGAACACATTTTAAGCATTGTTACATTTTATAAATATAATTTCACCAGAAGCCGCTAGAGGCGCTGCTTGCGAGTGAAAGTAGAATATTTGCAAATAAAATTGCAAAGAATATTTATTTCAATTCAAATTCAAACCAGAAACCTTCCCAATAGTATAGAAAATAACTTCCTAAAGTTTCACGGCGATTGGATAATCTTACCTTTTAAAAACATTCATCATGTGAACAAACTAACATTCATCGTGTAAACAAACCACGTGTTAATTATTAACCAATCAAATTCATTTATCGTCGCGACCAGTGCTGCGCCCAAGCGGTAAAAGGCTGGAACTAACGCTTTTTTGTTTTATATTATTTTTAAAAAAGCACATTAACCTTTTTAGTTTTTTGAATAGCCTATATGTTAAACGAAATCTTCAGCTACCTACATGCGAAATTTCATAATGATTTATTCTGTAGATTTTGCGCAACGCGATAACAAACATCGATTTTGGATTTCATTTTTATAGATATAAGGATTAAAATTATTATACTTGGAACACATTTTAGCTTTTTAAAATTTATAAATGTAATTTCACCAGACACCGTGAGAGGCGCTGCTTGCGAGTGAAAGTAGAAAATTTGCAAATAAAATTACAACGAATATTTATTTCAAATCAAATTCAAACCAGAAACCTTCCCACTAGTAAGGTAAATAACTTATTAAGTTTCACGGCGATTGTATAATCTTACCTTTTAAAAACATTCATCGTGCAAACAAACTAACACTCATCGTGTAAACAAACAACGTGTAAAATTATTAACCAATCAAATTCATTTATCGTCGCGACCAGTACTACGCCAAGCGGTAAAAGGCTGGAACTAACGCTTTTTGGTTTTACATTTTAAAAAGGCACCTTAGCCTTTTTAGTTTTTTGTATAGCCTATATGTTAAACGAAACCTTCAGCTACCTACATGCGAGATTTCTTAATGATTGATTCTATAGATTTTGCGCAATGCGATAACAAACATCGATTTTGGATTTCATTTTTATAGATATAAAGGAAATGATATACAGTTAAACCTGTCTATAGCGCCCCCTCTTGGGACTCACCATAATAGGGTGCTATAGACAGGTCACTTTTGATACTATCGTACTACGTATTTAAAATCGGGCGCTATAGAAAGGAAGGCGCTATTCAGAGGGGGCGCTATAGACAGGTTTAACTGTATATATTTTATATAAAAGTGTAATGAGATATAATAACTAGTATTTGTGCACCTAGCGCTGTTGCAGCTGATGAATACATCTAACCCAGAATCTTAGATTAACCACTGATGTATGGCATGTCCAGTGGTCTTGAGCAACTGATCAGCATTGAAGATAGTTTGGCCATGAGTGAAGGTAAGTAAAACTGGGCCTTGTATAAACTATATTGAAGTATTATTTCACATTTTGTTATAAATATTATCGATTTTTATAACCATTTTATTCAATTATATTATAAAAATTCTGATAACTGTGATGAGTATATTTCGTTTATTAAGTTTAATTTAGGGTTATGAATATTATTTATTATGGCAATAATAGTAGTAGTAGTAACATGAAGGTAACCCAGGTTCCTTGATCGTATCCATAGATCGCCAATTACCCGGTTTAGGAGTCTGTCTTGGTATCCTTTAGTGAGCCAGTTCACCAAGTGTTTCCAGGCCGGTTTGTTTCTGGTAGATTCAATAGGGCAGTGTCATTGAATGAGGGAAGTCCAATAAGTGTAGCCGTTTGGAAATCAATGTAGTTCACAAATGCAATAAAATAAATATTTAGATATGCAGGAATAAAAGAATGTAACACAAGATGATGATAAGTTAATATTTACAGTCGATATTTAATATATCATTTCTTCCGTTCTTTTAAATTTCAATCTGTCAGGTGGTTTTGTTTCTCTGGCAGGTGTCTTGTGCTTCTTAGCCTAGGGGAGGCATTGGACTTTGACACAGAGGTTCCAGTATATATATATTTTTTTGCGTTTTAAATAGTTTATTACATTCTTTTTAGATATCACAAACAAGAGTCGTGTTTTCAGTGTACCATTTTATCCTTAGTTAATTTTATAATTCTATAGAACGATTGCTTCCAAATTGCCTTGTTTATAGCCCAAAATGTATGAATTTAAAATATTGTGGCGGTAAGAATTGCAAGCAACAGGCGAAGATAAATCGAACGATAAACGTTTATTGCTGCCAACGAGCAGACTACCCAAATCAAAGAATACACGAAATATATATATATATAGCAATTCATTAATTCAATACATGCAAAACAAACACAAACAAAATCTAAAACTTAATTATGTAAAACAATACAACAAATAACGCTACAATGCCCTCCTCTCCAAAAGGACAGCGTCCTCGCTGTCAGACGGCAGGCTCATCCTCGGGTAGGTCCAGTTGTTCGTCCGGGTCACGGTAGTTCTTCATTCTCACTATCGTGCACAATTTCCTTTGGCTTACGACGGCGGTTAGTAGTGTCTAGACTTTCGACTTCGTACGTCACATCCGAAATGCGTCTCGTCACCCTATAAGGGCCGAAATACCGTTTTATTAATTTTTCGGATATCCCTATTTTCCGAACGGGTATATAATATCCATACTTTATCGCCTGGCTGATAGCTCACCTCTCGATGTTTGGCGTCGTAGAGTCGTTTATTGCCCTCTTGCGCTCTCAGTGTATGTAGCCGAGCCAATTGTCGCGTCTCCTCTGCTCGGGTCACTATCTCTCGATTATAGTCCTCTTGATCTTCATCTTTTAAAAGAGGAAACAATGTATCCAACGTAGTTTCAGCTTCTCGTCCATGGATGAGGCTGAATGGGGTGAATCCGGTGGTGTCCTGCTTCGCCGTATTGTAAGCAAACGTGATGAACGGAAGAATAACGTCCCATTCCTTTTGTTCGACGTCCCACATACATTGACATCATGTCGGCCAGGGTTTTATTAAGTCTCTCAGTGAGACCATTCGTCTGAGGATGGTACGCCGTGGTAAATCTCTGAGCCGAAGAGCAAAGTCCCTGTCAGCTCGGATATTAGTTTAGACTGAAAAACCCTACCCCGGTCAGTAATTATTTCTCGTGGTGCTCCATGTTTAAGCACTACGTCCTTCAGGACGAACTTGGCCACTTGCTGAGCGTCTGCCGATGGTAAGGCTCGGGTGATAGCGTATCGCGTCAGATAGTCTGTGCAAACTATTATCCATTTATTTCCTAAATGGGATATTGGGAATCTTCCGAGGAGATCAATTCCGACTCTTTGGAACGGAACAGAGGTGGGTGGTATCGGTTGCAGCAACCCGGGCGGTCGCAAGGGAGCATGTTTACGACGCTGGCACTCCCTACAGTGACCGACCTATTTTCTTATGCTCCTCAGAAGACCTGGCCAAAAATACTTCCTCCTAATTCTATCGTGGGTTTTAGCCACCCTAAATGACCGGCAGTTGGATTATCGTGGAGACTTCTGAGGACGTCAGGGCGCAAATGCCTGGGGATCACCAATAGCCACGGTTGCCCCACTGGGTCGAAATTCCGCTTGTAAAGAGCTTCATTGATTATTTTGAAGCGGTTTTGATCGTTCCTCGAACATTCCTCCGATATTCTCACAATTGCCGGATCTTTCCGCTGTTCCGCGACGATATCAGTTAAAGCAGCTAATGTTGGTATGTCATCTTCGGATTCCCCTGGGTTTATTCGCTTCGATTGGATTGCGTGAGAGACAATCGGCATCTTGATGTTTTCTGCCGTTTTTATATACCACGTTCACATTGTACTCCTGAAGTCTTAAGGCCCACCTGGCCAGTCTTCCCGACGGGTCCTTCTGTCCCGAAAGCCAACAGAGCGAGTGATGATCCGTCACAATTGTAAACGAGCGCCCCAAATAGGTATGGACGGAACTTGCCGATCGCCCAAATCGCGGCAAGACACTCCCGCCTCCGTTGTTGAATATTTTTTTCAGCTGTTGACAGCGTTCTTGATGCATATCCAATCGGTTTTTCACTTCCTCCCTGGACCTGGACCAAAACCGCACCAATTCCAAACCCACTGGCGTCGGTGTGCAGTTCGGTTGCATACTTTTCGTCAAAGTGGGCCAAGACGGGTTCCGACGCGAGTGCCAACTTCAAGGATTCATAGGCCTGCCGTTGATCTGGTCCCCATTCGAATCTGGTGTCCTTTCTCAACAACCTGTGTAGTGGTTCAGCTTTTTGAGCAAAATTCTTAATGAAACGACGATAATATGAGCACATTCCAATGAAACTTCTTACATCAGTAAGGGATTTGGGAGTAGGGAATTTGGACATAGCATCAACTTTACCCGGGTCGGGGTGCACGCCCTCTCCATCCACCAGATGCCCAAAAATGCTTAGTCGTTTTGTTCCGAACAAGCACTTGTCTGGATTTAACACAAGTCCAGCCTTTGAGAGACACCTGAGAACTAATTCAAGGCGTCGAACATGTTCGTCAAAGGTGGGTGAAAACACAATAATATCGTCCAGATAGCAAAGGCACATTGACCACTTCAACCCCTTAGCAAGGTATCCATCATTCTTTCAAATGTCGCTGGGGCGTTACACAACCCGAAAGGCATAACTTTGAACTCGTACAATCCGTCGGGTGAAGGCGGTCTTCTCGCGATCTGCCTCATCCACCTCAATCTGCCAGTAACCAGAACGGAGGTCCATGGAAGAATAATAACTCGCCCCTCTTAAGCAATCGAGTGTATCGTCAATCCTTGGTAGTGGATATACATCCTTTTTTTGTGATTTTATTCAGGTGTCTGTAATCGACACAGAAACGCCAACTACCATTTTTCTTTTTCACTAATACCACAGGAGAGGACCAAGGACTTTCGGAAAGCTGAACTATACCTCCTTTCAACATTTTGTCGACCTCATTCTGAATGGTTTGACGTTCGACCTGCGACACTCGATATGGACGGCGTTTAATCGGGGGATGGTCGTCTGTATTTATCTTGTGCTTGGCTGTGCTCGTCAGATTAGACGGAAACTTATTAAATTCAAATAAGCCGCTGAAACTCCCAAGTATCGAACATATCCTGGTCCTTTCCAAGCATGGATAGATCAGGGCTTATCATCGAGGCAATGTTTGGAGAGTTTTCTTGTCCAAGAATCCCCTGCCGATTGGTGTCCGAAGCATCACCGATGACCGCCAGCTGACCCTCTTCCAGTACCTGTATCTCTCCAATACACATTCCTTTGGGACAGTTTGATCACATGTGCCGATGTTGGTTATCCAAATTCTCCCTTTTCCATGCTGGACAGCGAAGATCGAGGCGGGAACTATCAGATCACGTTCTAGAAAGAGGATCCTCGAAGGCTCCATTACGACATCACTCACACCGAGTATAGCTTCGCTGATTACGTTTATCTGCTTGGTCGATCCAGCGGGGATTATAAAGCTATCGTCGGCGGCCACAGTTTGGAATATGCTCGAAGAATCCTCTGGTAGTTATGCTTTTTCTAACAGAATATCGGCGCTACCACAATCGATTATAGCCCTTGACGCCTCCAGAAAGTCCCAACCGAGAATGAAGTCGTGGCTACAACTTGGTAAAACGATGAATTCAAACGGCTGTACTAATCCGTTTATTTCTAAACGTAACGTACATCGGCCCTGGAAACGATATATTTCCCGTCGGCAACTCTAAGTGTCATGCCAGCGTCACTGAACATAGTCTTTTTGTGTTGTTGTCTAAAGTGGTTCGAAATAACCGAAAACGAAGCGCCGCTGTCGACAAGGGCAGGAAAAGTTTTATCGTCAATAGTAACGTCAACTATATTCTGTGATAGTTTAGCGGCTATGAGCGGCGGAGGATTTATAATCTCCTCAGCGACCTTACCTCCAGCGAAGGGCGCTTGCTCTAGTTTTCCTCACGATAAGGTGATCGGCCAGATCGTCGGCTTGGCGATATCGAGGGGCGACGTTCAGCTGGGGATCGGCCACGACCTGGATAGGGCGACGGGCTTTGGTAACTTGCGCGGCCTGGGGTTTCATTGCTATTATAGATCGTTCGCGGGCCGTTCTGGACAGGGTGGTATCTCCCCGGTGGCTGTCGATCCACCATCCCTCGCCGCTCTCGGCAGTACCTGGCGACGTGACCCGGGCGTCCGCATTGGAAACAAACGGGAATATTATCCACCGTCCTCCATTCGTCAGTCTTTCTTCGGGCAGTTGTCAGCCTTGTAGGACTTTGCTGCTGGTAATACGGGGATGGTTTCGCCAGTCCTTCAAATTGGCGGCGTTGTTCTTGGTAGTATGGACCCTGCTCCACAATTGGGGTCAGATTTCTCTCAACCTCTTCATGAATAATTTTCTTCAGGGAGTTCACCTCCGGCACTATAGGCTCGGAATGTAGGGCACTTTTAATTTCTTCTCTCACGATTCGTCGAATCAGATCTTCCAGGGACGAGGAGTTTGGTTGCTCTATACTTGCGACGTTAGGGAGTCGCTCAAAACCTTGGTTTCCCGATGCGTCGCTGCTTGCAAGCCTCCACTTTTCGGCACCAATCGACAAAGGCTTCAACAGTATCAATTTCCTTTATCAAGATGACCTGATAGACATCTTCTACCACACCTTTCATTAGATGTGCCACTTTCTCTTCTTTACTCATATCGGGATTCACCTGCCTACACAAGCTCAGAACGTCTTGGATATAGGATTCACAGGATTCTGTACTCTTCTGAGCTCGACTCTGAAGGTTGTCCTTAGCGCGTCTGAGAAGGACACCGCTATTGTCGAATGTCCGGCTAAACATCTCCTTAAACATATCCCACGAATCCATTCCTTCTTCGTTGTTATCATACCATTGGCCAGCGGTCCCTTCCAAAAAGAATGGTGCGTTCGCCAATTTCATCGTGGCATCCCAGCAGTTCGATCTCGCAATACGTTCGTAATCCTTCATCCATTTGCCACAATCCTCCGTTCCATTGCCGCTAAACACAGTTGGGTTTCTTGTCAAATGTTTGCAAGTATTTTTTTTTAACACCCGTGTTAACTTCAGCCGATATTGACATTTTTCTGATTAGCTTATTCTTTTCGTCGAAATCAAAGCGTGGCTCTAGGCCTTCTAGGCGACGGCTTCTTCTGACAGAGGTATCCATGATGGTATCGGTACCCAGCTTCTCCACCACTTGTGGCGGTAAGAATTGCAAGCAACCGGCAAAGATAAATCGAACGATAAACGTTTATTGCTGCCAACGAGCAGACTACCCAAATCAAAGAATACACGAATACATATATATATATATATATATATATATGTGATATTGCGTTGAGATCCTGACTGTGATTAGGGATCCTGACGACTCTCTGTAATAATAGGTTGGGGTTTGGTGGACTAGCTGTAATATTGTGTTGAGGTTCTGGTTGGCCTGTTGTAGAACCTCGTCGACTCTCGCTATAAGTTGTGGCAACCGAGGGTCAAACCTGTAGTAACCGCGAGGGACAGTCAGGGGTGGAGAGTTTTCCCGTACCTCTCTGCACCTTGTAGGATCTTTAACAGTTCTCACAGGGTACAGGCAGTCGTGGTCGAGGCAGAGTGGAAACTTGGAATGTCCACACACACAAAACGAAGAGACACCGTTGAAAGAAAGTTCCTTGAATAGATAAAAAGCGAGCCAAGAGCAAAGATGGAGATAGAAGATTCCTTACTGTTTTACATGGTGAATGAGGGTGAACTTGGAGACAACCGGCGACGCGCTGATGGGGAACTGGATTGAACTGGCTGTTGCTACGCGGCCTTTTTATACGACCGCTCTGACTAAGAGAATTGGGTCATGCACGTGTCGATGATATTCGAGTCTGGCGCCTACCTGTCGGCTAACAATCTATCTTTAGAAGTTACTTTGGGATCTCTCAATCTTGCTTTTAACTTGGCTTTTAATCTATTATATTTTATTTATTCATCCTCAGTACATTACATATGGTGGTGCAAGGAGACATGTCAATTATGCGTATAATTAGTTAGTTTATAATTAGTTCTATATACAACATGACAAGCTTGTTATACGTATTACATAATATAGGGTTATTGGTTTAAATTATCATAGATGGGCCCCGTGAGTGAAAGGGTTTATCCGGGTTTAAGCGGGTAAAGCCTCTCTAACACAGGTAAGTAATTAGAATTTATTTTAATTAATTGAAACTGTGAGGGAAAAAGGGCTATAACAAGATGTTTATTTGAATATATCTGAAAATTATCAAAATAAAACTTATGTTTAATTTAAAAGTTATGATATTCATTATAAAAGAGAACTGTAGATAAAACCTTTGTTTGCTAAAAAAAATAATGATGATGTTCTAAGAGATTGTTGGCGGGCGTTGGAAAGGGTTAGGGGTTGAAGAATATGCAATTGTAAGTGTTGCACAGACAATCAAATACTGAGATCCAGGTGCAAAGCGAGGATATAGACTTGTGCGTCTTCCTAGGCAATGTTTCACCTGCGATCCTGTATAAGGTTACAGTGCTTTGTCACAATTGTAGGGTTATTGGGTTGAAAAGTTGTTGAAAAAAATAATAAATATGCTTGAAAGGGGTGGTAGAGCCATGCGATAAGTAGAATTGTTGTAGCGACAGTAAGTTGTCTGACTTGACTTGAAATCAAAGGTTGATTGTGGTCCGCTAGAGCTGAAAAAATTGAAAATTGAAAAATGTGAACGCTTTGTGCATGCGTTGGTGATGTGCTCTGCGGATGATTGAAATAAACTTTTGAAACGTGTTCAGACCAAAAAGTCGAGACTTGTACTTCTGGGGAACGGTGTTTACAAAGAGTTTGTTGAATTACGAAATCAAAAGAAAAATTGTCAAGCAGTGCTGTCGTTTCTACTATCGTTCGAAGCAATGGCTGAAATAGGTAGTGAGAAAGTATAGGGAATTAGTTAGTAAGTAGGATTATTGAAAAACGATTGTTGTAGATGCCCGATAGTTGATGATAAACATTGTCATATAATAAAGTTATTTAAACAAAAATATAGTGAATAAAAAGATAAAAATGTAATTGTGGATAAAAAAAAGTATAAGTGGATAAGATCAAACATGTACTATATGAAAGATATAATAATGAATTAGTAAAATATAAAAGATATAATAATGAATTAGAAATGATTATTGAAAGAATTAAATGTTTTGCTATTGTTAAAATAAAGTTGTTAAAATAATGTTGGAATAAAAATTTGATTATAATTGAAAAGTAAAAAAAAAAATAAAAAATAATAATTATTCAAGATTTTATACAAAAAAAAAATATAATATAATTAAAGGTTGTTAATGATTAGATAAACAAATGGAGCAAAAAATGTCTCTTTTGAAGAAAAGTTAAAAGAAAACAAAAAATATTCGTTCCTGAAAAAAAAAAGAAAGGAACATATTCACACAATGTCTAGGTGTAGGTCCAAGATTATTGGTGTCTTTAGTTTGACCTATGGGGAGGCAATGTGGTCCTATGTCGCTTTGGTCCGGTCTGAGAAGTTGGTCTTTGCCAGATCTTCCGATTATATTATGTGAGACCATACGGGGAGCGATCTTGATTCTTAAAATTGGATGGTATTGACGAAGATGATTGTAATATATAACAATAAAGGGTTAACATTATAAAAGATGGCGTTCTAGTTTAGAAAAATATTCCATACTGGGCGTGAAAATAATGTAAAAGTTGTAAAACACATAATGATAATTAAAGATATAAAGTGTTATGATAATTAAATATTAAAGTTCAAATTAATAAGTAAATTGGGTAATGATTGGTAAGTCAATCAGTTGATAATTGACAGGTTATTTGGTGGACACGACAATCTAGCATTCTGCTGTGCCAAGGTACGGCCTAATAAATTGGAGGTGTTAATGTTAACCTGACGCCGCTGCAACTGTTTATTGATGTTGGCGGACGTGAGTCACCCTGCTGGCTGGAAAAAAATCTCTCAGCACAGTGGTACTTGTCTATTTGAAAATATAGTCTTCTCGGTGTTCGCAAGCGTTGTGTCTCGACGATGTTGCGGACTTAATAAAAATGTTATTCAATGATGTCAGGTTTAGATGTGAATAAAAGTGCGACTTCAACGTAGACACGCTTTGGTGAGGTGTCACAGGCATGAAGGCGTCTTGGGCCTGTTAAGTGAGAAAATTGTTGTGGTGCTGTGTGACACTTAGTAAGTGGATTGAATAGAAAGGTGTCACGTGAAGTCTGTTCTTGGTACAGCATCTAACCTGTTTCCGAATGAATAACAAATTTATTAGTCATGGGTGGTTGTTGTACGAAACACATCGAGAATTTTCAGATTGTTATAGAGGTGGCATGTTTATCGTGAAATCTTTGTGTTCGCGACGAGAGATGTGTGAATTATTAATAATTATGCATGTAAAAAGAAAAGGACGAAGGAGTGTAGCTATGTTGGAATTTTTTAACTTGTTTTGGGGAAGGACAGTTACATTTCTAGTTGTGCTTTTGAAGATATTGTATCTTTCGATTTTTGTATTTTTTAAAAAATGCGTTTCACCTATGTTTATTAAAATTTGAATATATTTTTTAAATCGTTGCTTATGTTAGTGCGAAAATTATCCTTGTAAAAGAGAAAAGCGTGATAGTGACTTATAAATTGAATGGGGCGTGTACATAAAATAGTGAACATAACAATGATTTTTTGCAAAGTTTTGTGTATTTAATTAAGACATTGGTGTTTTTGGTATAAAAATAAGGTATTAAAAAAAACACACAAATAAGTTTAGAATTATGATTCGAGTAATTTAAATATAATATGATTTTTTAAAACTGTAAGATTGCAAGTAATGAATTAAAATTTATAAGTTGCTTAAAATAAAGTAAAAATTGATAAATGAGGGTGTACAATATTTAAAATTTGGATTGAAATGCTATAAAAATGGTAAAATTTGATTTAAAAATAATTACAGTAAAAATAAACATTATATTTATGGAAAATCAAGTTGTTAGCATGTAGAAAGAGTTAAGTAGATTTTTTAAAAACTCACAGTTTTTATGTTTGTTCAGTCAGGAGACTTGGTCTTTGGTTGTTGTCCTGATGACGTGGAAGGCGTCTTGTAGAGCTTGTAGAAGCTTGTGACTTCTGTTTGGCGATGGTGGCATGTCGTCTGGATGGTTGCGTAGTAAGGTCGAAGGTGGGTAACTTCTCACCGGCTTATTTTGTGGGATGTTCGGCTGTGTCGTTGGGGGGAAGATTGCTTGGTCGTTTCGTTGGATTGGCGTGCTTGTTCCTCCATCTTGCTTCTTGGCTCTTTTCTATCTGGACAGTCTTTACCTTCTTCGTTGTGGTCTCCTTCGTTGTGGTAATCCTGTCGACTATCTGTGATATTGCGTTGAGATCCTGACTGTGATTAGGGATCCTGACGACTCTCTGTAATAATAGGTTGGGGTTTGGTGGACTAGCTGTAATATTGTGTTGAGGTTCTGGTTGGCCTGTTGTAGAACCTCGTCGACTCTCGCTATAAGTTGTGGCAACCGAGGGTCAAACCTGTAGTAACCGCGAGGGACAGTCAGGGGTGGAGAGTTTTCCCGTACCTCTCTGCACCTTGTAGGATCTTTAACAGTTCTCACAGGGTACAGGCAGTCGTGGTCGAGGCAGAGTGGAAACTTGGAATGTCCACACACACAAAACGAAGAGACACCGTTGAAAGAAAGTTCCTTGAATAGATAAAAAGCGAGCCAAGAGCAAAGATGGAGATAGAAGATTCCTTACTGTTTTACATGGTGAATGAGGGTGAACTTGGAGACAACCGGCGACGCGCTGATGGGGAACTGGACTGAACTGGCTGTTGCTACGCGGCCTTTTTATACGACCGCTCTGACTAAGAGAATTGGGTCATGCACGTGTCGATGATATTCGAGTCTGGCGCCTACCTGTCGGCTAACAATCTATCTTTAGAAGTTACTTTGGGATCTCTCAATCTTGCTTTTAACTTGGCTTTTAATCTATTATATTTTATTTATTCATCCTCAGTACATTACATATGGTGGTGCAAGGAGACATGTCAATTATGCGTATAATTAGTTAGTTTATAATTAGTTCTATATACAACATGACAAGCTTGTTATACGTATTACATAATATAGGGTTATTGGTTTAAATTATCATATATATATATATATATATATATAGCAATCATTAATTCAATACATGCAAAACAAACACAAACAAAATCTAAAACTTAATTATGTAAAACAATACAACAAATAACGCTACAATATATTTCAGTCTATTAAAGAGGTTCCAGGAGTAGGCTGGAACACTGCCCTTCACTAGGAGAAGCAGCCTTAACTGGAACAATCTCTATGAAAAATAGACAATTCGGCAGTTAGACCTCACCCCAGTGGGACCAAAATTGGTCTTGATTATCCTGAATATAGAGGTTGCCTGGCCAGCATTCATATTTCTATGGAAAAATAGACACTTAAGGGCAGCCAGAGGAATAATGGGAGTATTTAATTCTTTCTTTTTAATTTATTTTTTTCATATAATGTTTTATGTGATGTGGTTAAAATTATACAAGGTATGTCCCATAAGTTCCCGGACTGGGTCCATAAAAAAATAAATAAATGAAAAATGTAAATAAATTTGACAGTTTATTATAGAAAAAATATCTGGCAACACGGTGGTACCAATATCGCCAAAGTTATTCTAATTTATTTAAAGGTTACACCTTGCGCTGCGGCGATTTTACGATGGAACAAAAATTGAAGCAGAGGATTTGCATAGAAATTTGTGTGAAACTTCAAATATCAGCAACCGAAACTTTTAAAATGCCTAATAAAGCATTCCCCAATGACCCCCCCAAAAGAACAACTGTTTTTGAATGACATTCTAGATTTAAAGCTGGCAGAATTTCTATTGAAGATGATCCTCGGCAAGAACGCCCAAAATGTGCAAAAAATCACCGATTTGATAAAAGAAAATCCTCGAACCACTTTGCTGGAGCTAGAGCAAGACACAGGCATCTCTAAAACAACGATTGGAAGGATCGTAACCAAAGATTTGAAGCTCAAAAAGACTCCTGCAAAATTCATCCCAAGATTCCTCACTAATGAGCAAAAGCTGTGTCGGCTTGCAAACTGTGAGAACATGTTGGAAATGACAAGAACGGATCCGGAATGGAAAGACAAGATAATCACAGGCGACGAGACATGGGTCTATGACTATGACCCTGAAACCAAGCGTCAATCTGCCGAGTGGAGAGGTCAGGGTGAGCCTAGACCCAAAAATTCCAGGATATTGAAATCCAGAAACAAGGTGTTGCTGGTCGCTTTTTTGGATAACAAGGGCATTGTTCATCACGAGTATCTTCCTGCAGGCCAAACGGTTATTAAGGAAATGTATTTGGACATTCTTCGCCATCTAAGGGAAGCGATTCGAAAAAAAAAGCCAGAAAAATGGCCTAATGGTGACTGGATCCTACACCATAACAATGCCCGCCCTCACACAGCGCACTTGGTGAAGAGTTATTTTGGCTAAAAACGGGACAGAAATCATACCTCAACCACCCTATTCCCCAGACATCGCACCAAATGACTTTTTCCTGTTCCCCAAACTTAAAGCAGTTCTAAAAGGAAGACATTTTGACACCAGGGATGACATAATAGAAAAATCGCTGTTGGCATTGAAGAGCATTCCAAAAGAGCTCTATAAAAACTGTTTCGACAATTTGGGGAAACGATGGCGCTGGTGCGTTGAAGCAAGGGGGATTACTTTAAAAAGTTTTAATAATTTTTTTTTTTAATATCTTACCTTTTTTTTTATGAACCCAGTCCGGGAACTTATGGGACACCTTGTATATAGAATACTTCCCGAGTTTTTATTTATTTATATGTTGTTGTTTTTTCATTTTAGAATATATTAATATTTTGTTCCTTTATCTTCAAGATGAAACAATCTCCTTAGTACGCTCAAAAGGGTTTACTATCCCGGTATGATTATCACAGAAAGAAGACTACCTGAAATATTCAGTTTTGAAGAGGAGAGTGAACTAATTATATATTAAAATCAAAAAAGGAATATCCTGACCACGAGCACATGAACTTTTTGATGACAGAGTGCCTTTTCTCAAGTAAAATGAGAACAATTTTCCGAATCAGAGGACCTTTCAACAATACAAGGTCTTATAATACCCTACTTTCTTGACGGAATCCTTGAAATACTCTTTCCAGATGTGTTTCCACACTGTTGAATTATATGAACTGAATTTTTACATTAGCTATTCACACTAGCTGGGTCCTTCATTGATGCTATGGCCTCCAGGAACTTTCTCTAATGTGGGTTCTGGATGCCCCTGTAAATAGTGGAAGTATTTTCCCAATCTGGCTGATGTCCCGATCGGAGACCATGCTCCACCATGGCAAATCTTTCCTTTGCATACTTCCAAGAAGATTTGTGTTCTTGGAGAGACAGGCCGTTTCCTTGGGACCAAACTCCAAGAACACAAATCTTCTTGGAAGTATACAAAGGAAAGGTTTGCCATGGTGGAGCATGGTCTCCGATCGGGACATCAGCCAGATTGGGAAAATACTTCCACTATTTACAGGGACATCCAGAACTCACACCAGAGGAAGTTCCTGGAGGCCATAGCATCAATGAAGGACCCTGCTAGTGTAAATAGATGTGGAGAAATCCCCGAACCTTATGTGTCTCTTTGAACTTAATTATTTTTTCTAATAATCGCAGTCAACTTCCTTTGCTTCTATTTTTCATTTCCTTACATTTTGTTTCAAAAACATTATATAAAATACTGCATTACTAATTTCACAAAAGCCTTTAATTTTCATAATATTTTTATTTTATTTTTATTTTTTAATTTATTATTATTAATAATTATTTTTGACCAATGACAAATTTGTTTTCATGTGATCTACAAGAATTTGTAAATTAAATTTACTGTGTAATAAATTGATAAAGAGGGAGCATTCTCGAAATATTTTGAGAATTTTTTTTCTTTACAGATCCAGGTACGCCCTTTTATATAAAACTAGCCGAATGACCCGGGCAACGCCCGGGTTCTGCCCAATTAAATGTTTTTATTCAAATACTATTCGTTACAATTATAAATTGGCGCCGTGGATGTCACTCTTGTGAAACGTCCCGCTCCAAACTTTGTGTCTGAGAAGCGATATTTTTATAGAGAGATGATCTGGCTTTGTGTCTTCTGCTCGAATGAATGTTTTTCTGTTAGAATTTTGTTCCTGCATACTAAAAATGAACTGGCTTCATCCGTTGTCTCTGCTTTTTGGAATTTTTCCCGTTATAATTTTGTATCTGATGATCAAACATGATACAGAAATATTGTCATCATCATTTTCCGACTATAAAACAACTATTTTTGCCCAGAACCTGTCAATTTAAATTTTTCTTGGCTAAAAATCCGATAAATATATCTTCCAGATTTTTCTCTATGTTCTGTTAAAACACGCTTTACATGTACATTAGGTCAGCTGATATTACCTCCCATCTTCACCGCTAGAGGCGCTGCTTGCGAGCGAAAGGGCAAATTCGCAACGCAATTTGCAAATAACTCGAAGAATATTCGGGATAGAGACCTGACATTTTCACTATAAGTTTTTCCAGATTCTACTCTATATACTGTTAAAATTCCAGTCAGATTAGTTGCGTATTGTGGACGTATATAGCCGACATAAGAACAAACACACATACATACATACACTGACTTTTATATATATAGGGATTAGCTTAGCTATGTTTAAAATACGATAGAATGTGTCCCCGGTGAAGAAAGTTTGGTTGGAGTAATTGGATGAAATGAGTTATGAACTAACAAACCTAGCTTATAAAAATGGGAAATTAGTTAATGTTATCAGGATAATAGGGCAACGGTTATAAAGTATTAACGTCTTAATGGAGGGAGGGATTTAAAAACAATGAAATGGGGGCACACAGGTATAAATAAAAAATGTAAGCACGTAAACAAATAAAAGCACACGTTTATAAATGTAAGCATTTGAATCACTATATAAAGCATAAGAAATTGAAATGTCATGATGGTTATTTATATAATTACAATTTCAGAGACCTATCACTTGGATGAGAGAGAAAAAATGGAAAACGATATTAATAAAAGTAATTAAACTGAATAAGTAAACTTATAATGGATATCCGAGGTTTTAGAATGACGCAGTGGTAAAAAAGCATTTCAAGAGTTCGGCAATGCAATACGTGCCTGTGTAAGTAAGGTATTGTTTTCATTGACCGAACTCTCTAGAGGCTCCATAAGCAATATTAGATCAGACGGGGGAGGAAGGTAAGTTGAGAGTGAAGGAATGGAATAGGTAATGTCAAGAGTTGCTCTGTTGCCAATGATGATTGAGCTCGGATTTTTTCATGGTGAAAATAGTTGTAATGATGATCCGAGCGTTGAGAAAAAAACTCAAACTGGTCGCCTGAGCTCACTGTTGAGAAATCTTCAGCGAAGAAGGTTAAAAAAATAAAAGTTTGGTTGGCGAGCAGGAGACTCTTGACTGTGGGAAATATGAAAGGTGATGTTTGTGGAAGGTACTATTGCCATTGATGATTGAACCACCGACATGGTTGAATGTAATGAATGATGTTGCCGGGTGATAAAAAAAAAAAAAGAAATAATCTATAGATTTCCTGAACTCGTTATAGGGAAATGTATACAGAGGAAGGATGGTTCAATAGATGAATTAATAATTTTAAAAATGGTTGGTAAAAGGAACCCTATGGGAGACTGTATGATGTTGGGAGGAAATGGGTTAAGGAGGTATCAGCAAGGGATATAGGATGGCAAAATTGGGAGAGAGAGATAGAGAAGGTCGTCAATATGAAATAAATAATAATAATCTAATTAAAATAATGATATCAGGAATAAGACGATCTTAGGGTATTCAAAAAATATTTTAATGTTAAAAAACTCAAATGATGTTTAAAAAGCTTGAAGTGTTGTAAAGTTTTAAAATCCTCATATGATGACAGATGAAAAAAAAAATACTCGAATGGTATTAATATAAATTATTGATGATGGTTAAATATTCTAAGATATAATGACTAATGATAATAATAGAAAATTTATATAATAATGGTGTCTTGGATGGTTTATAATGGCTGAGTGCATTGAGGTATAGAAAAATAAAATAAAGACATATAGCATACAAATATAAAATAAGTGATAGCTTGATTGGTATTTTAAAAAAATGTTGGAATTGACGAAGATGATTGTGATAAATGTCAATAAAGGGTTAACATTATAGAAAATGGCGTTCTAATTTATAAATAATATTCCACACTGGGGGTGAAAATAATGTAAAAGTTGTAAAACACACAATGATAATTAAAGATATAAAGTGTTGTGATATTTCAATATTAAAATCTAAATGAATAAGTAAATTGGGTGATGATTGGTGAGTCAATTAGTTAATAATTGACAGATTATTAAGTGGACACGAAAGTCTAGCATGCTGGTGTGCCGATATCTTTTAACTAGACGAATGGCCCGGGCAACGCCCGGGTTTTACCCGAGTGCGAATATATTTTAAAAACGTTTTAATTCAAATACTATTCGTTACAATTATAAATTGGCGCCATGGATGTCACTCTTGTGAAACGTCCCGTTCCAAACTGTGTGTTTTAAAAATGTTTTAGCTATATATAATATAACGGTATAATAACGGTATAAAGAAATAATGAGCCTATAGCCTAGTGGTCATGGCATCTGCCCGGTAAGCGGAAGGTCGTGGGTTCGATTCCCATCCCTTGACACTTTTTTTATTTTATCCATTCTGACCAAAATCTATCCGTGAACTTCACACAGACAGAATAAGGCAATTATATAAGTAGACTGCCCGGTAAGCGGAAGGTCGTGGGTTCGATTCCCATCTCTTGACACTTTTTTTATTTTATCCATTCTGACCAAAATCTATCCGTGAACTTCACACAGTGAACTTCACACAGACAGAATAAGGCAATTATATAAGTAGATCTTCATCTTGTCTACACCTTGTATACATCTTGCTTCCTAGGGTTGCCTAGAGTGGCCGCTATAGACAGGGTGGTCTGTATAGACAGGTGGATGTATCACACAGCTGATAACAGGGTTGCATAGAGTGGCCGCTATAGACAGGGTGGTCTGTATAGACAGGTGTATGTATCACACTGCTGATAACAGGGTTGCCTAAAGTGACCGCTATAGACAGGGTGGTCTGTATAGACAGGTGAATGTAACACACTGATGATAACAGGGTTGCCTAAAGTGACCGCTATAGACAGGGTGGTCTGTATAGACAGGTGGATGTATCACACAGCTGATAACAGGGTTGTCTAGAGTGGCCGCTATAGACAGGTATATGTATCACACAGCTGATAACAGGGTTATCTAGAATGGCCGCTATATACAGGGTGGTCTGTATAGACAGGTGGATGTATCACACAGCTGATAACAGGGTTGTCTAGAGTGGTCGCTATAGACAGGGTGGTCTGTATAGACAGGTGTATGTATCACACAGCTGATAACAGGGTTGTCTAGAGTGGCCGCTATAGACAGAGTGGTCTGTATAGACAGGTGGATGTAACACACTGCTGATAACAGGGTTGCCTAAAGTGACCGCTATAGACAGGGTGGTCTGTATAGACAGGTGAATGTAACACACTGATGATAACAGGGTTGCCTAAAGTGACCGCTATAGACAGGGTGGTCTGTATAGACAGGTGGATGTAACACACTGCTGATAACAGTGTTGTCTAGAGGGGGGCAGGGAGGACACGTGTTCGCCGGCAGCCAATGGGCGCGCATTCTATCCGTGAGCTTCAGACAGACAGAATAAGGCAATTATATAAGTAGATTGTAGGTGCTGTAATCTCTCCATCCTGCGAGCTGGACCACGTGTTTCAGGTACAGGAGTACTGGGATGATCGGCGGTGTTGGATCGAAATCTGAGATGCCAACATGGCCGCCTTGTTTTTCTTCCTTCGGCCGTCTCGAGCTGGGTTGTGTTTTCTGATTTGATGCTCGCACAAAGTTACACATAGGACATTCTAGGTTACTTAATTGGTTATTTGTATTTTTACAAAAAGAAATATCGGGGTTTGAAATGTTTTGCTGTTTATGAAAAAGGTTAGAAGGCAAATGATTAAAGGGTTCTGAATATGGTCGTCTCAGTTATACCAAAAGGTCGGAACTTAAATGCTGGAATGGGTCTATCTTTATTAACTCTATCGACGGGTTCCTCATTATAATAGTGTAACTTATTTACGTGTACAGTATCGCTATTACTACCTGTACTCCTATTGGGCCTATTTATACGTACTACATTATCAGAAATTATTTTATTTTATAAGGATCTGTTTGTTTGTTTTTTGTTTTTGTTTTTTGCTTATCCCTAGTACACGTGGTACAGGCCATGATAATCATGGTGGGTAGTTAGCGACTGCTTTTACTGTAAGCGCACCACATGTCTACACATGTAAAAAAGCAGTTCGACTTTGCACCTACAAATGTGCCAGAGCTCCGTTTGGTTACTTGACTCGCTGGTGGGGTTGGACTTTTGCAAGAATCAGAGGCCATTGGAGCATTTTTTTTAAACAGAAAAAAGTGTCCAATGCGGGAATCGAACCCGGGTCGTAGTGGTCGAAAACCAAACGGTTTAACCAGCCTTCCACCGACCCTCCATAAAGGATCTGTAAAGTAGGGTATTAATTTATTATTTTCTTTGTGACATATATTTTAAAAACGTTGTGAATGATCAATATGTTCTTCTATTTAATTTGAAAAATATATGAAATCGTCAAAATAGTGTGCTGTAAAATTTAAATGATTTATTTGTAATATTTGGTTAATTTGCGGTGAAACTTTCAAGCGGTAAGGAAGTCTGGCAAATTGATATTGGCCTTCTAAAATTATAAAGGATAGAAGGTTTCTATCTGGGAGACTTATTTCTACTTGTCATAAAACTGAGGAAATATCTGCGCTTGAAAAAAAATTGGCGTTTGCTAACCTATCTAAAATATTTTCTATTATAGGGAGGGATGGACATCAGGACTTATTATTTCATTATGATGCATAGCGCGACATCTGTTATGAATATTCGAAACTATTATAAACGCGTATGATTATTTTGAAAATTAAACAATTTCTACTGCCTTTTTTACTGCAATGGAAAAATTAAAGGGAGGGCCTGGCTCATCAGTGGTGAACCCTCCCAGCGAGGGTGACTGGGCTAGCATAAGGGGAATGGCCTTTCATGGCCATCAGGATATGCCCTTTTTTATTTTTAATGTGAGTTCATGTAATAGGGGCTCGAAAGGAATGTCCACTGGTGTCCGTTAATGGGGTTGCCGACTGTGAAGCGTCCTTGACGGTACTTTGTGGCTAGTTGGATATTTGCCTTCTGTTTCTTGAGTTGTTTGGGTGCTACAAGCCTGTGGTCTGAAGGATGGCGTCTTGGACACTCAGAGTTCCAATGGTTTCCATTGCAATAGCGGCATGGTGAGGGTGGCAGGGTTGTTTGATTTGCGTTAGAATAGTACCTTGGTCTACTATGGTAGGTGGCTGGTGAGCGTTGAATCTCCTATTGGGAGTTATGTTTGTTTACGCGGTGTTATGGTGGTCCCATAGAGGTAGATATGAGGTCGGTTCTGGTGTTGGTGGCACTGTGGAGGGCATATTTGCCTCATTTACCCTGGTCACTATGGCATGCCAGTCTGCGAGGGTTTTGGGCACTATAGCCCTTACCAGGCGTTGGTCATTTTGAGGCCGGCCCTCAATTAGTGCCTCTATGATGATGGTAGTGGAGAGATCTAGTTGTACTCCCATTGCAACTTTGTTTTATAGTACTCTTGGAGTACGGTTTGTGATGTCAATTTAAGATTGACAAATTCGGAGACGGTTACTTCTATAACCCCTGGATATAAATCTGTTAGGATTTGTTGTGCGTTATTGTACTTCTGTTTGCGAGGTCTAGGTGTAAGAAGTGTTGGATCGGCTCACCTTTGAGAAGGCCGCGGAGACGCTGTAGTTTTTCTCCGTCTCGTAGGTTGTGTTGTTCTGCGCTGTCGTTGAATTGTCGCAGGAAATCGGCAGCTGGGTATGAACCATATACGGCCGTATGTCCATCTTCCTTAGGCTGGGAGGGGTGAGGGCTGCAAGTTTTGCCACAACGTCTGTAGCTGTGGGTGGGGGCATGGTGATGATTGCATCGGCTTCGCTCTGCTCTCCAGCTTCCATCTTTTAAGCGTTATTCTCGGTATAATCCTGGCGGCTTAATGTGGTGATGTTTTATCCTGTCGCGGAGATGCCTGTAGTGTGATTGGTCAGATGCAGTCGTTGTGGCCACAATGTTCAGAGTGGTTTCAGGTGTGAATGAATTGCACAAAAGAACAAGACATGTTGGATGTCGCCTTAGAAAGGACGAGATAGCGAGTGAAGGCAGCCGGACGCCGGTCTAGCCGGGTCTAAACTATATTTGAGCAAAGGACACCCCTGGGAATCCGACTATGTTTTCAACGGATCGACGGTGTAATTGGAGACCTTCCTTCTGTCTGGCGCTGGCTATCACTCAAGCTAATTTTATTATTTCCTTTTGGTATTACACTATAGTTATATTAAATATGGGGATATAAGTATAAGATTTGTAATGTATTATCAATATTTCCAATCTTTCTTTAAATATTTTTATTATTATAGCTTAACATTCAATTTTGCACATTTAAAATTACTTAAATACAATTTTAAGTTTGAAGATTGATCAATGGGATAATCATGCTCTTTCTTAACCTATTTAATTACTT
>CP092869.1:25508302-25621122 GCA_030710605.1 Cordylochernes scorpioides
TGGGGTTGACTTATTGTGGGATTGCTGTGGACTCACTGTCGAATCGTGTGGTTAGGTGGATATGATTGGATTGGTGGTTGTGGATGGTGGCGCAGTCTCGGTCGTGTGAAAGGATTCCACAGGGGAAGAACGAGCACACCTGGATGGATTAGAAAAGACCTTTGAGGGGGAGAGAAGAGCGATATTGGAGGTATTTGGCCTTTCACATGATGGAGCGTACACTACCTTGGTTGGAGCCTATGTTGATCACACCTAGCTCGTAGCACGGTCACCTACCTTCCTCTTTACTTCTTGTCCGAGATCATCGTCATCAACACTCTCGACTTCTAATTGGTGGAGATCCTTCCACGTGCTCTCTGATGATTCGCTATCAATTGGTCACGCTTAAAGATGATTGGTTGTTGATTTGTCATGCTTAAATGTGATTGGCTTAGTACCTCCATTGTCGCCATGATTGCAATCTTCCAGGAAGAAGAAGGCCTTTGAACTTAAGTTTTATGGTTCCAGGGCAGTGACCTTTACTTCCTGGATGATGCAATCTTGTAAATTGTTTTTCCCTTCTCGCGAGGCTTAACTTTTATTAAACCTTTTGACGATACATTATACATAGATTGTGGTGGGGTTACATATTCCTATATACAGATTATCACATATATATACGTTTGATGGCTATACACGTCCTTAATACGTAACTAATCTGGCTGAAAAATTGAGAGTATAAAGATTTGAATCTGAAAAACTTATAGTAGTCGGATTTGAAGGTCTCTATCTCGAATACCCTTGGAGTTATTTACAAATTTACACATCACAAAATTAATTTCACTCGCAACCAGCGCCCCACTGCGGTGGAGATAGGTTTCAGTTTTGGCAGGAAGCCTGCGGTATACCTTATGATATCGGGTATTGTACTTTATTTTTAAAATATTGAGTAATTAATTCAAATATTAGTGCTTTATAGTGACTATTCCTCTTTAGGTTACTGATTTTACATTTTTAAAAATAATTTTCTTTTATAATTTTAGATTGAATTAAGGCATTGTGTAAAATAAGTTGGGCAATTGGCCTTGTGCTTATTGTTTGCGGAAGAGCATTGCTCGATACAAATATTTATATGTAATTCTGCTGTCCTAAAAGCTTATGTCCATACTTTGCTTGAATACCATTTCTAAGATTCCACTCTTCATTGCAGAATATTTAAGAATCATGCAGAATTGTCCAATACAGTATTAGAGCTCTAAGATGCGGTCTGGTAGATTAAATAGGTGAAACCGCTGGGAGGGTTCATCACTGATGAGCAAAGCCCTCCCAATATATTTTTCATCGCAGTAAGGATAGTAGAAGTTTGTTTTGTGTTTAAAATAAACATTCGTAAATCACGAAATTTCTCTTTGATGGCTTATAGAATGCTAAAAATGAAGAGAAAAAGTTTTCTTTATTAAAAATATATATGTTACAAGCTTTCGGGCACCAAGCCCTTCTACAGGTACCTGTAGAAGGGCTTGGTGCCCGAAAGCTTGTAACGTATATATTTTTAATAAAGAAAACTTTTTCTCTTCATTTTTAGCATTCTACATTCGTGCTTTAATGCTTCCATTTATTAAATTAATCTTTATCTGAAGATTTATTTTGGATTCTCCCAAAAGCACAATGTCATCTGCCAATAAAAGGAGATGTATGCTTCCACAATTCGGTAAATAGATACTTGGCATGTCCGCATCATCATATAAAGAAACTAGGTCATTTAGAAAAAAGGATAAATAAGTGAGGTGATAATGAAAATAACAAATGTGTAATTTTCTTCAAGTAATTGAAAATAAAAGCCACTTGATAGTAAATAAATATATTTATTTTATCAGCTGAACCCTCAATCCTTTATCTTATTAACCCTTCTCATCTAACAACAAACAAATTATTCATAACATTAATATTTCATAAACCCGGGTAAGCCGACAAGTGAGTTGGAAGCAGTCGGGGTTGAGTGGCAAGGCATGCAGAGTGGGATGCCAGCACGGGACAGTAAGGAGTTTAGGATCAAAAGGAGCTCTCCTAAGACGTCTCAGGTGGCACCGGGACCGGGGGAAAGTGAGGACTATCAGAGGAAGGCTCGGCGTCCGGCCTGAATCCGCGGGGGCAGGGCCAGCCAAGATGGCGGCCAAGAGGGCCGCCGTGAGATTTCAACGGACCAAATACTGAGCCTGCCTGTCAGAAATATGAACTGTACTGTCTGTCAACTGCCCTTTGTTTGGCAAACCATCCCTTTTCGTTTTGCCCGGATCCCCGGGGATTTATTCTAATTGGTCAGTGACTTATTTAAGCCATCCTTCCCTCCCCTGCGGTCCGGTAGCAAACTGGTGCCATCCTGAGACGACTGGGAAGATATCATACTTTATTACTTACATAATACAGATTGTGATATTTTAGTGCAATAGAGTGGTTAAATATAATTAATAATTCTATAATTTATATGTATTTATACTAATTTAACTGTGGCCTGTCCTATGGAAAAAAAATAATAAAGATTCAAGTTAAATTGATAGTTTTAATTATTTACATGAAGTATGTGGTGAAAGCAGGTAGGGACAGAGTTAATGGTAATTGATATGGTATAAGCTTAAATAAGAACGATTAACTAACATAGCTTTGTTTAAAATATGATAGAATATGTCCCCGGTGAAGAAAGTTTGGTTGGGGTAATGGAATGAAATGAGTTATGAACTAACAAACCTAGTTTATAAAAATGGGAAATTAGTTAATGTTATCAGGATAAAAGGGCAACGGTTATAAAGTATTAACGCATTAATGGAGGGAGAGATTCAAAAACAATGTAATGAGGGCACACAAGTATAAATATATAATTTAAGCAGATAAACAAATAAAAGCACACGTTTATAAATGTAAGCATTTGAATCACTATATAAAGCATAAGAAATTAAAATGTCATTATGGTTATTTATATAATTACAATTTCAGAGACCTATCACTTGGATGTGAGAGAAAAAATGGAAAACGATATTAATAAAAGTAATTAAACGGAATAAGTGTAAACTTATAATGAATAACCGAGGTTTTATAATGACGCAGTTGTAAAAAAAAAGCATTTCAAGAGTTCGGCAATGCAATACGTACCTGTGTAAGTAAGGTATTGTTTTCATTGACCGAACCTTTAAGAGGCTCCATAAGCAATATTAGATCAGACGGGGGAGGTAGGTATGTTGAGAGTGAAGGAATGGAAAATGTAATGTCAAGAGTTGCTCTGTTGCCAATGATGATTGAGCTCGGATTTTTTTCATGGTGAAAATGGTTGTAATGATGATCCGAGCGTTGAGAAAAAAACTCAAACTGGTCGCCTGAGCTCACTGTTGAGAAATCTTCAGCGAAGAAGGTTAAAAAAAATAAAAGTTTGGTTGGCGAGCAGGAGACTCTTGACTGTGGGAAATATGAAAGGTGAGGATTGTGGAAGGTACTGTTGCCATTGATGATTGAACGACCGACATGGTTGAATGTAATGAATGATGTTGCTGGGTGATGGATAAAAAAAAAGAAAGAATCTATGGATTTCCTGAACTCGTTATCGGGAAATGTATACAGAGGAAGGATGGTTCAATAGATGAATTAATAATTTAAAAAATGGTTGGTAACAGGAACCCTATGGGAGACTGGATGAGGTTGGGAGGAAATGGGTTAAGGAGGTATCAGCAAGGGATATAGGATGGCAAGATTGGGAGAGAGAGATAGAGAAGGTCGTCAATATGAAATAAAAAATAATAATCTAATTAAAATAATGATATCAGAAATAAGACGATCTTAGGGTATTTAAAAAATATTTTAATGTTAAAAAAAACTCAAATGATGTTTAAAAAGCTTGAAGTGTTGTAAAGTTTTAAAATCCTCATATGATGACAGATGAAAAAAAATACTCGAATGGTATTAATTTAAATTATTGATGATGGTTGAATATTCTAAGATATATATATAATGACTAATGATAATAATATAAATTTCTATAATAATGGTGTCTTGGATGGTTTATAATTGCTGAGTGGATTGAGGTATAGAAAAATAAAATAAAGACATATATCATACAAATATAAAATAAGTAATAGCTTGATTGGTTTTTTAAAATGGTTGGAATTGACGAATATGATTGTGATAAATGACAATAAAGGGTTAACATTATAGAAGATGGCGTTCTAATATATAAATAATATTCCACACTGGGGGTGAAAATAATGTAAAAGTTGTGAAACACACAATGATAATTAAAGATATAAAGTGTTATGATATTTCAATATTAAAATCTAAATGACTAAGTAAATTGGGTAATGATTGGTGAGTCAATTAGTTGATAATTGACAGATTATCAAGTGGACACGAAAGTCTAGCATGCTGGTGTGCTGATATCTTATCATTGTTGGTCAGTCCATCCTGCGAGCTAGACCACGTGTTTCAGGTACAGGAGTACTGGGATGATCGGCGGTGGTAGACCGAAATTGGAGATCCCAACATGGCCGCGTATTTGTTTTTCTTCCCTCGGCCGTCTCGAGCTGGGTTGTGTTTTCTGATTAGATGCTCGCACAAAGTTACATAGGACATTCTAGGTTACTTAATTGGTTATTTGTATTTTAACAAAAAGAAATCTCGGGGTTTGAAATTTTTTGCTGTTTATGAAAAAAGGTTAGAGGGCAAATGATTAAAGGGTTTTGAATATGGTCGTCTCAGTTACACCAAAAGGTCGGAACTTAAATGCTGGAATGGGTCTATCTTTATTAACTCTATCGACGGGTTCCTCATTATAATATTGTAACTTATTTACGTGTACAGTATCGCTATTACTACCTGTACTCCTATTGGGCCTATTTATAAGTACTACATTATCAGAAATTATTTTATTTTATAAGGATATGTTTTTTTTTTGCTTATCCCTAGTACACGTGGTACAGGCCATGATAATCATGGTGGGTAGTTAGCGACTGCTTTTACTGTAAGCGCACCACATGTCTACACATGTATAAAGCAGTTCGACTTTGCACTTACAAATGTGCCAGAGCCCCATTTGGTTACTTGCACTCGCTGGTGGGGTTGGACTTTTGCAAGAATCAGGGGCCATTGGAGCATTTTTTTAAACAGAAAAAAAGTGTCCAATGCGGGAATCGTCGTAGTGGTCGAAAACCAAACGGTTTAACCAGCCTTCAACCGACCCCCCATAAAGGATCTGTAAAGTAGGGTATTAATTTATTATTTTCTTCGTGACATATATTTTAAAAACGTTGTGAATGATCAATATGTTATTCGATTTAATTTGAAAAAAAAATGAAATAGTCAATAGTGTGCTATAAAATTTAACTGATTTCTTTGTAATATTTGGTTAATTTGCGCGCTCATAAATTTGCGGTGAAACTTTCAAGCCGTAAGGAAGTCTGGAAAATTGATATTGACCTTCTAAAGTTATAAAGGATAGAAGGTTTCTATCTGGGACACTTATTTATACTTGCCATAAGGCTGAGGAAATATCTGCGCTTGAAAAAAATTGGCGTTTGCTAACCTATCAAAAATATTTTCTTTTATAGAGGGATGGATATCAGGACTTATTATTTCATTATGATGCATAGCGCGCCATCTGTTATGAATATTCGAAACTATTATAGACGCGTATGATTCTTTTGAAAATTAAACAATTACTACTGCCTTTACTGCAATGGAAAAATTAAAGGGAGGGCCTGGCTCATCAGTGGTGAACCCTCCCAGCGAGGGTGACTGGGCTAGCATAAGGGGAATGGCCTTTCATGGCCATCAGGATATGCCCTCTTTTGTTTTTAATGAGAGTTTATGTAATAGGGGCTCGAAAGGAATGTCCACTGGTGTCCGTTAATGGGGTTGCAGACTGTGGAGCGTCCTTGATGGTACTTTGTGTCTAGTTGGATATTTTATAAAGGACTGCGGCGTGTGATTATAAACAATACTTAAAGTTATACCGCATAAGTTTCTTTTCTATGAAAAATCAATATTTATTTTAAAGAGAAATATTTACTATTTCTAACTTTTTTTGCATGAAGTATGAGAGGGTGAGAATATGAAGAGTAATGGCGAACGGGAAAAATAAAAGTGTCCAGGGGCGGGAATCGAACCCACAACCTTCTGCTTACCGGGCAGGTGCCATGTCCACTAGGCTACCCTGGACGTTATTTCTCCGTTCGTAAATAATACTTGAAGTAACTTATAATACATTATAAAGGACTGCGGCGTGTGATTATAAACAATACTTAAAGTTATACCGCATAAGAGTTTCTTTTCTATGAAAAATCAATATTTATTTTAAAGAGAAATATTTACTATTTCTAACTTTTTTGCATGAAGTATGAGAGGGTGAAAATATGAAGAGTAATGGCGAACGGGAAAAATAAAAGTGTCCAGGGGCGGGAATCGAACCCACAACCTTCTGCTTACCAGGCAGGTGCTCCGTTACGAACGGAGAAATAACGTCCAGGGTAGCCTAGTGGACATGGCACCTGCCCGGTAAGCAGAAGGTTGTGGGTTCGATTCCCGCCCCTGGACACTTTTATTTTTCCCGTTCGCCATTACTCTTCATATTTTCACCCTCTCATACTTCATGCAAAAAAGTTAGAAATAGTAAATATTTCTCTTTAAAATAAATATTGATTTTTCATAGAAAAGAAACTTATGCGGTATAACTTTAAGTATTGTTTATAATCACACGCCGCAGTCCTTTATAATGTATTATAAGTTACTTCAAGTATTATTTACGAACGGAGAAATAACGTCCAGGGTAGCCTAGTGGACATGGCACCTGCCCGGTAAGCAGAAGGTTGTGGGTTCGATTCCCGCCCCTGGACACTTTTATTTTTCCCGTTCGCCATTACTCTTCATATTTTCACCCTCTCATACTTCATGCAAAAAAAGTTAGAAATAGTAAATATTTCTCTTTAAAATAAATATTGATTTTTCATAGAAAAGAAACTTATGCGGTATAACTTTAAGTTGGATATTTGCCTTCTGTTTCTTGAGCTTGTTTGGGTGCTACAAGCCTGTGGTCTGAAGGATGGCGTCTTGGACACTCAGAGTTCCAATGGTTTCCATTGCAATAGCGGCATGGTGAGGGTGGCAGGGTTGTTTGATTTGCGTTAGAATAGTACCTTGGTGTACTATGGTAGGTGGCTGGTGAGCGTTGAATCTCCTATTGGGAGTTCTGTTTGTTTACGCGGTGAAATGGTGGTCCCATAGAGGTAGATATGGTGTTGGTGACACTGTGGAGGACATATTTGCCTCTTTTACCCTGGTCACTATGGCATGCCAGTCTGCGAGGGTTTTGGGCACTATGGCCATTACCAGGCGTTGGTTATTTTGAGGGAGGCCGGCCCTCAGTTAGTGCCTCTATGATGATGGTGGTGGAGAGATCTAGTTGCACTCCCATTGCAACTTTATTTTTATAGTACTTTTGGAGTACGATTTATGATGTCAATTTAAGATTGACAAATTTGGAGAAGGTTACTTCTATAATCCCTGGATATAAATATGTTAGGATTTGTCGTACACTATCGTACGTTCTGTTTATGAGGCCTAGGTGTAAGAAGTGTTGGATCGGCTCACCTTTGAGAAGGCCGCGGAGACGCTGTAGTTTTTCTCCGTCTCGTAGGTAGTGTTGTTCTGCGCTGTCGTTGAATTGTCGCAGGAAATCGGCAGCTGGGTATGAACCATCTACGGCCGTATGTCCATCTTCCTTAGGCTGGGAGGGATGAGGGCTGCAAGTTGTGCCACAACGTCTGTAGCTGTGGGTGGGGGCATGGTGATGATCGCATCGGCTTCGCTCTGCTCACCAGCTTCCATCTTTTAAGCGTTATTCTCGGTATAATCCTGGCGGCTTAATGTGGTGATTGTTATGTATTCATATTTTCATAGAGATTATTTATCATCATCATTTGCTGTATAAATACTTTGTTTTTAATTAAAATGTGGTATGCAAAAATGGCTAGCGTTGCGTCATAATATTTTAAAGTAGATACATAATATTTGGCGACGAAGGTAAATCTTTTATTAAGTTAAAGCTGAAGAAATTCTTTTATTGTTACTAAGTTAAAGCTTAGGTAAGTGAATTTTATTTTTAAAATGGCAAATTTTGGAAGTATAGAATCTTTTGATCCTAAAAATCCAGAGAAATGGATAGTGTACTTGGAAAGAATGAATTTTTTCTTCCTGGCTAATGATATTGTAAAGGTTGAAAGACGAAAGGCTATTTTTCTTACGCTAATAGGCGCTGAAACTTATGCTTTAGCAAGATCGTTGGCCTCGCCAAAAGAATTATCTTTCGTGGAATATGATGACTTAATTAAATTATTGACGGATCATTTTTGTCCTAAGCCAAATTTAATAGTTCAAAGGTTATTTTTCAATAAAAGAAATCAGGGTGATGAATCTGTTAGTGCCTATGTAGAAGAGCTAAGAAAGTTGAGTGAAAATTGTGAATTTGTTGATTTGAAAGATCGATTGAGAGATAGACTGGTGTGTGGATTGAGAAACGAATCAATAGTGAAAATATTATTATCTGAAAGTAATTTAACTTTTGAAAAGGCCTTAAACATTGCTATATGTGATGAATCGGCTAGTGCAGACGCCAGTGTTTTGTAAGAAAAAATTATAGAAGTAAATATGATTAAAAAAGCTAGCAAAACTGAACCACCTAAATTTAAATCGGGCAAAGTTCATTTTGAAGAATTCAAAAAAATGAATAATAAAATAATTTGCATACGTTGTAAAGGAAATCATATGCCAAATGTGTGTAAATTCCGAAATGCAAAATGTTTTAAATGTGGCAAGATTGGTCATGTACAAAAAGCTTGCTTAACAAATGTTGGTAAATCTGGAAACCTATATTGGGCTAATAGTAATTCAACTTTATGTTGCCTGAGAAGGGAAGAAATAAGCAATCATTATTATATAACAGCAAATTTGGATAACCACGATGTACACATGTTAATTGACTCTGGAAGTGCATACTCATTATTAAATAAAGAGACTTTTCTTGAATATTGGAAATTGATGCAACTTTTTTAAAAGATCTGAGATACTTCTGAATACTTGGTCATCCAGTCAAGTAAAAATTCTTGGGAAACTCTATGTTAAAGCAAGACTATCCCATGGTAGTAGTAGTTTACCAATTTTAGTGGCTGATGGTTTAGGTCCCAACATTCTGGGAAGGCAATGGTTTTCAGCTTTTCGCCTGAAGTTAAACTTTTTAAATTCATTGGAAACTAGTACTATTTCACCTGATTTCGAGGAATTGTTTAAGGAGCAAATTGATGTCTATAATGGGCCATTAATTCACATTGATATTCCTGATAATGCTGATCCCAAATTTGTGAAGGCCAGAACTGTGCCGTTTGCTCTACGAAATTTAGTGGATGAAAAATTGAAAGCATTAGAAGAACAAGGTGTTATCGAACCGGTAAAATTTACTAAATGGGCTTCTCCAATTGTTACAGTTCTGAAGAATGATGGCTCCATTAGAATTTGCCAAGATTATAAATCAGCAGTTAATTTATACTCTAATCCTGATAAATATCCGTTGCCTACAATTCCGCAACTATTGGATAAGTTGAGAGGAGGTAAATTGTTTACTAAAGTAGATATGGCTCAAGCGTACCAGCAGTTGAAAGTTGATGAGAAATCTTCAGAAATCCTGGCTATTAATACACATAGAGGCCTATATAAGATGAAATTTCTACCTTTTGGTTTGAATTCTGCCGTTGGAACTTTCCTGAGGTTTATGGACACTCTTTTGAGTGGAATTGATGGAGTAGCGGTATATTTGGATGATGTCCTTGTCGCAGGAAGTAATTGTGAAGACTTAAAAAATAAAACTGAAAAAGTTCTTTTGCGTTTCAAAGAAGCAGGACTTCGGCTTAAAAGAGACAAATGCAAATTCTTCAAGTCTGAAATCGATTTTTTAGGACTAAAAATTGACTATAGAGGAGTTCATCCATCTGATGAAAAGCTTAGAGCTATTAAAGACGCTAGACCGCCATGTAATAAAAAATAATTAATGTCTTTCCTTGGACTTTTGAATTACTATAAAAGGTTTTTAAAAAACAAGTCCACAGTGGTTGAACCGCTTCATAGACTGTTGGATAGTAATTCACCTTGGAAATGGAGAAGAGAACACCAAAGATCTTTTGATAAGGCTAAAGATTTGATTAGTTCTGAATCGGTGTTGGCTCTTTTTGATGACAATTTACCTATTTTAATCAACTGTGACGCATCAGAGTATGGCATTGGCGCCGTTTTGTCTCAAATACACCATGGAGTGGAAAAACCAGTTATGTTCTCGCCTCCCGGACTTTAAATAAAACCGAAAGAAGATATGCAGTAATCGATAAAGAGGCATTAGCGGTTATTTTTGGTGTATCGAAATTTTCACAGTATCTTTTAGAGAGAAAATTCAAAATATTAACTGATCATAAGCCCCTAGTTGGAATGTTCAACCCAAAAAAGCCGATACCTCAAGTGCTATCGCCGCGCATGTTGAGATGGTGTTTGACTCTGGCTGCGTATACTTATACTATAGAGTATAAACCGGGAAAAGTAAATTGTAATGCCGATGCATTAAGTAGACTTCCTTTGAATGAATGTCCAAGTGTAGTTCCGAACCCTTCAGAGGTGTTTTTTATAGAATCGGAGCATGCTGCAATTAATTCTTCGGAAGTGGCAAAACTAACTAGTAAAGATCCAATCCTTTCTAAGATTAAATTCTGGGCAATGAATGGGTGGCCTGAAAGGAGAGTTGATGATAAATTTAAGGATTTTGTCTCCAAATCTAATGAAATATCAGTTCATAATGATTGTTTATTGTGAGGGAGCAAGGTGATTATACCTGAATGATTAAGAAAAGATATTTTAAATCTTTTACATGATACTCATATTGGCATAGTGGGGACAAAAGCGCTAGCTCGAGGATTATGCTGGTGGCCCGGGATGGATAAAGAGATTGAACGGATGATATCCAGTTGTGCAGTTTGTTTGTCGTGTAGTCACGATCCGCCAAAAACTGACGTATATCCTTGGATTTGGCCATCAAGACCTTGGTCGAGACTACATATTGATCATGCGGGTCCCTTTCAAGGAAAACTTTTTCTGGTTGTAGTAGATGCCTATTCTAAGTGGATTGAGGCTAAAATCGTATCTACAACATCTACTGAAACTACCATCAATAGTCTAAAAGAAATATTCGCGACTCACGGTTTTTAGTTTTATTCTGAACATAGGTGGCAGAAGGCAGCGCGCAGCGGTGAAAGAAAGAAGAGCTACGTCATCGCTGATCAATGGGAGGCCAGCTGGCGGCGCCGCCAGAGGGAGCTCGCCACCTTCTCGAACATTCTTAGCACGCTCGCCACTAAAGAACAAGGCCTTTAAGCTGCGGCTTTAAATCTTTTGTAGATTCTTTAAATATTTATTGTAAAGAAAATTAAAATAAATTCATTTGTAAAGCTTGGGATAATTGCCTGACCAAAGATAAGTACATTTGTTTCTTTAAGCTATTATAAAACATTCTATTCAATTAAGGCCTAACGAGAACAAATTGTTTTGTAAACAATCATTCTGCTTTTCCTCCTTGCGTATTTGCCAAGTGGGAAACAAAACATTGGTGCCGAAACCCGGGAATAAATCTATTAAATAATCATTTAAATATAAATAATTATAATTCAATTTTGAAATATATTATTAAAATTAATAATAGCAAAAATTAAAGATGGCTGCCAAATTTAAAGCTACTTTAAATATTCTTGAATTTCATTTCAAACAAGTGGATTATTTTGAACAAATTTCGCTCAAGATAATTGAATCGAAGGATGATGCAAATTTACAGACATTTAAACAAAATATTTTAGATATAAAATCTAACATAGAAAAAACTTATTGTAATCTTTTAACATTTTCTGAATTTGATGATGAAGTTTACTTTTCTAGAGTTATGCAATACAATGATAATCTTAGAAATTTAGTGGTGAATATCAATAAAGTATCTTGTACAGCCATTTCAAGCAAAATTGATGATCTAAATCAATCAACCACAAGTAAAATAGAACTTCCTAAATTTAATTTACCTTCCTTTTCTGGTGATGTTAACGAATTGATTAGTTTCAAGCAATTGTTTTCTCTGTCTATTGATTCCAATACTGCTCTAACTGATTCACAAAAGCTGCAATATTTACAATCAGCTGTTACTTGAGACGCTGAACGACTTATTAGGGGATTTCCTGTTATTGATGAAAACTATGCCCATGCTTGGGCCACATTGGTCTCCAGATATGATAACAAAAAAGAACTTGCCTTTTCACAATGTACAAAATTATTCACTTTAAAACCTTTAAAACTAATAAATTCCAAGGCCATTTTCGAACTACTAGATATATGTAATGAAGCCATGAGAAATTTGAAATCACTGGGTTTGGAGAGAAATACACTTGTTGATATCTTTCTAATACATTTCCTACAAAGAAAAATAGGTGATGATTTGAAAAGGCAATGGGAATTGACGTTGATAGATGATGGCTTTCCATCCTACGAAAATTTTATTATGTTTATTGAAAAACAAGCAAAAAGTTTGCAATCGATAAAAGGTTATGCTAAAGAGGATAAATCTGTAGTGAAACAAACACATGTATATAATTCTATTTCAAAATGTGATGATAAATGCCTATTATGCAAAAATTCACATCCTTTATTCAAATGTGACAAGTTCCATAAAAGTTCTCTCCTTGAAAGATGGAACATAGTCAAAACCAATAACCTTTGTTTCAATTGTTTGCGATCCAACCACAGGGTAACGTCATGTAAATTCACTATGCATTGTAAATCATGCAACAAAAAACATCACACTCTTTTGCATTCCTTCCAACCCGAATCTTTGAATACCACTTCAATTAAAGCCCCAATTGCCCAATCTAGCGTTTCATGTTTTCTCAGTGATACAACAAGGCCCAATGAGACAATCTTGTTATCTACTACTATCGTGAGAGTGAGAGCAGAAAATGGATCGTTTCATCCATGCAGAGCTTTGATTGATACTGGTTCTCAAAGAAGTCTAATAACAGAAAATTGTCGTGAAAAGTTGAATCTTCCTGTTAAAAAGAGCCAACTCACAGTTTTTGGAATTGGTAACCAACCAATACAGCAGTCTGCTAGTGAGACTTTTCTTCAATTTAAGCCTCATTTTTCTGATAGAATATTCAAAATTTCATCCATAATACTCGATCAAATCACTGTTGATTTACCTAATTTTCTGATAAATAGAGATAATTGGCCTCATCTTAAGAATACTTTATTAGCAGATTCCAATTTTGATAAAACAAGTCCCATTGATTTAGTAATTGGTGCAGACCTAGCCCCATTTTTATATACAGGAAAACTACGATTCCAAAATCATCCAGGACCCTCTGCCTGTAGTTCCAAGTTAGGATGGATACTTTCAGGAAATGTTTCCAGTTCTGAGACTGGAAACAGCTATATCTCATTATGCTCAACATCCCAAGGAGATGATAATCTGCGAAAGTTTTTCGAATTGGAATCGGTTCCTGCCGCTCTTCCATTGACTAAAGAGGAGAAGAGTTGCGGGGACATTTATGACAAGAACTTTTGCATATCAACAGATGGAAGATATTCTGTTGGTCTACCGTTTAAATCTGTGCCTAATCTCGGAGACTCATGTCATAATGCCATGAAACGATTTCTTGCTCTTGAGAGCAAATCTTCGAATCTTCTTCAGCAATATAAGGATTTCATGATGGAATACCTTTCTCTCAACCACATGGAGCTCATTCCGAAAAACGAACGTGACAAACCATCAGACAAGTGCTATTATATACCTCACCATTGCGTTCTGCGTGAGCAGAGCAGCACAACTAAATTAAGAGTATTGTTTGATGCATCGTGCAAAACGAGCAACAATTACTCCTTAAATGAATTTCTTCATACTGAACCAAAATTGCAGCATGATATTTTCAATATTCTTGTGAAGTTTCGTACTAATCCTATAGCTTTTACGGGAGATATTGAGAAAATGTACAGACAGATAAAAGTGAACTCTTCTGATCTCGACTTTCAGAGAATCTTCTGGAGAAATAGTCCATTGGAATCTTTATTGGAGTATAGATTGCTCACAGTAACTTATGGAATGTCGTGTGCACCATATCTTGCAATCCGTACCTTGATGCAACTTGCCACCGACAAAGAACTCCTGTTCCCAGAGACATCTAAAATCATAAAAACTGATTTTTATGTAGACGACCTACTTTCTGGCGCAACAACAATCGAAGAAGCAAAAGTTCTCATTGATGATATCCGGAAAATCTTTTTATCTGGTGGCTTTTGCATAATAAAATGGATGTCAAATGTCCCTGAGGTTCTTTCAGAGGTACCAGAAGCGCTGAAAGCACATGATTCATATGAAATCGGAGGTAATTCATCTGTTAAGATTCTTGGGATAAATTGGAATCCATCCACGGATAATTTCACAATTACAGTCAATTCACTAAAAGACGTATATTCTAAAAGAAAATTGTTATCGGACATTTCTCGAATTTATGACCCTTTGGGATGGTTATCACCGGTGATCATTAGCTTCAAGATTCTATTCCAAACTTTGTGGAAACAGGATTTGGATTGGGATGATCCCTTGTCTGAATCGTTGTGTTCTCATTGGAGGAGAGTGAAAATGGATTTGGCCATGCTAAATCATATTAAAATTCCTAGATATATTTCCTGCAAGGGACTCATACATTCTTTAGAACTTCATGGATTTTGTGATTCTTCCGAATCTGCATATTCATCAGTTGTTTATATGAAATCTCGTTTTAAATCTGGTCATGTTCAAGTCACATTGATTGCTGCCAAGACAAAAGTCGCTCCCTTGAAGGCAACGTCAATACCTCGTCTGGAGCTTTGTGCTGCTCTTCTCCTTTCAAATTTATATGACTCCATTTGCAGCTCATTGCTGTTGCAGATTGACCGAGTAATTTTGTGGACAGATTCCCAGATTGTTTTATGTTGGATAAAATCTGAATCAAAACATTGGAAACCTTTTGTTGGTAACCGGATTGCAGAAATTCAGCGACTAACTCTGCAATCTTCTTGGTACTATGTGTCTACCAAGGATAATCCTGCAGATTGCGCCTCCAGAGGTATAACTTCTTCAGAGCTAGTAAACCATTCACTTTGGTGGAATGGTCCTGATTGGCTATCAAACTCAAGTTTACAAGATCCGCTACCAATCACATATGAACTTCCAAAAGAAGTTTGTCATGAAAAAAGAAAGACTGTTCCGATTGTTCATTTCACTACTTGTCCTATTCTAGACTTTATTTTTAAATTCTCAACATTCAGGAAGCTGAGCAGAGTTACGGCATGGCTCCTAAGATTTATCCACAATGCTAGACACAGCAGCGACAAAATAAAACACAAAGAATTGTCCTCTAATGAGCTCGATAATTCAATTCGAACTCTTATTCAAATCATTCAAAGTTCAGAATTTAATACTGAAATTCAATGTTGTAATCAAAGCAAAGTACTACCATCAAACTCAAAACTTTTATCCTTAAACCCATTTATTGATTCATCAGGAATTCTACGTGTAGGAGGTCGACTGCGCAACTCCAACCTGCAATTCAATGAGAAGCATCCAATAATTCTTCCTCACAACCATTTCGTTACAGAATTGATTGTTCAACAATTCCACGTAGAGCATCTTCATTCTGGTCTCCAATTAACTCTGTGTGCCATCCGACAAAAGTACTGGATTCCATCCGGTAGAATTCTAGTAAAAAAGCTCATTAATCGTTGCATGACATGTTTCAAGACGAAACGCCATGGGAGATCTGCCTATCCATAGAATCATTCCCTCAAGCCCTTTTAGCAAAACAGGAATAGACTTCGCAGGACCATTTATAACTAAACCTAATGTCATAAGTACAAAAGTAACATTATTATCATATATAGCATTATTCATTTGTTTCTCAACGAAGGCTATTCACCTTGAGATAGTTTCAGATCTGTCAACCCCTGCCTTCCTCGCTGCTTTTAGAAGATTCATCTCTCGTCGAGGAAAACCCTCTGATATTTTCACCGACAACGCTACTAACTTTAAAGGAGCTAAGAATATTTTGAATAATATACATCAACTTGTAAAGGATTCTTCAATTCAAAGTTATGTCGCTAATGAACACATCACTTGGCATTTTATACCTCCATCTGCTCCAAACTTCGGCGGCATTTGGGAAGCAGGAATTAAATCATTGAAGTATCATCTCCTAAGCTGTTTAAAATCTGCAGTTTTAAATTTTGAAGAACTCAATACTCTGACAAGTCAAATTGAAGCGTGCTTGAATTCTCGCCCGTTGTATCCGATGAGTTCGGATTCAAATGATTTCAACCCTCTCACTCCAGGACATTTTTTGATTGGAAGACCATTAACAGCACTCCCAGAGCCCAGTTATCACCCTAATGACAACTACTTAACTAGATGGAAATTAAATCAAAAGGCCAGAGATTTTTTCTGGCAAAGATGGTCCAGGGAATATCTAAACAATCTGCAACCACGGTCGAAATGGAAAAAACCCTCTTCCAACCTGAAGGTTGGAGATTTGGTGTTGGTAAAAGGCTTTCCTATGCCTTCAATGCAATGGAGCCTTGGTCGCATCACCAAGGTGTCACCTGGAGCGGATGGCATTGTCCGAGTTGTGGAACTACACACAGAGAAACAACATCATCTAATAAGACCCATCTCGAAGATTGCACTTCTGACATTCTAATTCTTCTTCAAAAAAAAAAAAAAAAACTTTCTACACTATGTGATCCTTTTCTTTTGCCTTGTGTGTGGACTACGTCCACAGGAGGGGAGTATGTTTAGTTTTATTCTGAACATAGGTGGCAGAAGGCAGCGCGCAGCGGTGAAAGAAAGAAGAGCTACGTCATCGCTGACCAATGGGAGACCAGCTGGCGGCGCCGCCAGAGGGAGCTCGCCACCTTCTCGAACATTCTTAGCACGCTCGCCACTAAAGAACAAGGCCTTTAAGCTGCGGCTTTAAATCTTTTGTAAATTCTTTAAATATTTATTGTAAAGAGAAAATTAAAATAAATTCATTTGTAAAGCTTGGGATAATTGCCTGACCAAAGATAAGTACATTTGTTTCTTTAAGCTATTATAAAACATTCTATTCAATTAAGGCCTAACGAGAACAAATTGTTTTGTAAACAATCATTCTGCTTTTCCTCCTTGCGTATTTGCCAAGTGGGAAACAAAACACACGGGTTGCCGGATGTGATAGTTTCAGATAATGGTACGTCCTTCACATCGGAACTTTTCAAGACTTTCTTAAAAAGAAATGACGTAAGGCACATCTTGTATGCGCCTTATCATGCAGCGTCAAATGGACAGGTGGAGAGAGCTATTCAGACGCTTAAAAATCTGCAAAGAAAGAACAGCTCGGGAAATTGGACGACTAGGTTATCTAGATCTTTGTTATCGATGAGAATAGCGATAAACAGCACGACGCAAAAATCCCCGGCTCAGTTGTTGATGAACAGAAACCTGAAGAGTCTCATAAATAAATTTCATCCTGAAAGTGTGTCGGAGGGAAGGATACGACAGGAAGACAGGTTTATAAGAAATTGGAAACCCCATAGAGTAGTAAATGAAGGACAGGCAGTTATAGCACGAGGGTACCATGGCCCCAGATGGCTACCAGGTGTAGTGCAAGAAAAAACTGGTCCTGCTTCTATTAAGGTAGAGACAGATGACGGAGAAATTTTAAACCGGCATTTAGATCAAGTCAGAGGTTGTGGAGAAAGTGAAGCAACTCCGTCTACATCGTCAACTCCACAAGAGTCAACTAAAATTGAAGACCCTAAAGCTGGTCAGGAAATAGATCCTACTGGTGAAGCATCGAGTCCTATTTTGAGAAGGTCCTCAAGATTAAGAAGGCCTTCGAAGTTTTTTGAAATATAAATTTTTGTTGTGGGGAGAAGTTTTTATTTATTCATATTTTCACACACACACACATAGAGATTATTTATCATCATCATTTGCTGTATAAATACTTTGTTTTTAATTAAAATGTGGTATGCAAAAATGGCTAGCGTTGCGTCATAATATTTTAAAGTAGATACATAATAGTGATGTTTTATCCTGTCGCGGAGATGCCTGTAGTGTGATTGGTTAGATGCAGTCGTTGTGGCCACAATGTTCAGAGTGGTTTCAGGCGTGAATGAATTGCACAAAAGAACAAGACATGTTGGATGTCACCTTAGAAAGGACGAGATAGCGAGTGAAGGCAGCCGGACGCCGGTCTAGCCGGGTCTAAACTATATTTGAGCAAAGGACACCCCTGGGAATCCGACTATGTTTTTAACGGATCGACGGTGTAATTGGAGACCTTCCTTCTGTCTGGTGCCGGCTGTCACTCAAGCTAATTTTATTATTTCCTTTTGGTATTACACTATAGTTATATTACATATGGGGATATAAGTATAAGATTTGTAATGTATTATCAATATTTCCAATCTTTCTTTAAATATTTTATTTTATTATAGCTTAACATTCAATTTTGCACATTTAAAATTACTTAAATACAATTTTAAGTTTGAAGATTGATCAATGGGATAATCATGCTCTTTCTTAACCTATCTAATTACTTAAATACTTGATTCCATCGAACCAAAGTTTAATGTAGTTATTAATAAATGTCTATTTTATTGAGATATGATCGACTTTAAGCATAAAGAGTTTGCATCGATCTGGTGACCATTTATTGCAATACCATGTATATGGAGTATATGCCTTTTATAAAAGCGACGTAATTTTGTTTGCTTCTGATGAGGGCAAAATATTTTTGTCGAAATGTCGAGGCAATAAAAAATATTTATTGGCCGAAGTATCTTTAATTTGAAGAAAAATATCTCAATTCTGCCTGTATTTTACCTGAATTAAAGAGGACTATGACGGGAACACCTCTTAATCTGAGAGATCTCTTCAAAAATATAGATTAATTAAATTATATTTTAAATTGTTGAAAGTGGCAATTCTAGATATTTATGCGATGGAATATTCGTGTGATTTGCCTAGTGTTTTAGTATTGTCGATGCTAATTGACATATCTGCATATATAGCGCAGCCTTGTTGGATTGTTTAGCCGGCTAGCGGTTAATTGAATAAGGCAGGCCGGCGTGAGATGCTGATGTACGTATAATTTGATCTCTTTGTCCTTCTTTTATTGTTTTATATCTTTAAGTAATAAAGGATCTTTCTCTTCTACGAATCTATATATTTTTTCCCAACATAAATATAATTTAAAATTGGTTCCAGAGGCTTCTGGTGAAATCAACCTTTTTAAAATTATATTTTCATATGTTTGGAATATTTATGCTAATTTGGCCTTAAATGCCTTAAACGCGTTCCGGGTTGGCTTTATCAATTTATAATATCAAATTTATCAAGAAAATGGGTTGGCCAAATATCAAAAAAGAAACAGGTTAAATCAACGTTTAGTTTATTTCTGTTCCACTAGATGGCGTTCTGCCATCTAAAAACGCTCATGATAGTGGTCAGGATATGCCTAATTTGTTTTTAATATAAACGTCTGACCTTTTTTATTATTTATGTTATTTTTTTCATATATATATATGTAGTATAGTTTAAACTGTATATTATAATAACACTGTGGGTTAGTATAATTCACATATCTTCTAATTAGTTAGAGACAATAATTTATGAGATCATACCCTCCTATTAAAATGTACACTGCTCCTATTTGTTACCACTCCCCATATTTTGTATGATATGCTATATCTTTATTAGTAACCTGTATCACCCTTATTTGTACTTAAACTCAAAATGATGACGTCAAAATAAAAACATAAAAAGAGTGGTCAGCTGGGAATAGCTAAGTGACAAATTCAAAGGACATGACACGCCCCTGAAGGGCCCCCTTCGGAAGCTTTTTATAGGCGACCCCTCCCTGGGTCAACAGAACAGTTTTAGCTCTCAGGGTTACTACAGTGTGTCCATCGACGCAGGCCGCTTCTGGCTCTCCCTCATATCTCGGTGTTAGGCATCCAGGTTTGTGTCATGGCCTCTACCTCTGTCCCGTGGGCTGACTCCGACACGCTCGGTGCTAACATCTAACCCTGCCTCTGCTTCTTGTTGTCCGCGTGTGGGAATAACATCAACACTCGCCTCACGTACACGGCCGCCAGTTTATTCACACGTCGTGTTACTCGGGGTTACAATAGTAGACCCGTTTAAGTCGACCGGATCATTTGCAACAATATGACAGAAAGTCGACAGGATCATTTGCAACAATATGACAGAAAGTCGACAGGATCATTTGCAACAATATGACAGAAAGTCAATAGGATCATTTGCAACAATATGACAGAAAGTCAATAGGATCATTTGCAACAATAGGACAGAAGGTCGACAGGATCATTTGCAACAATATGACAGAAAGTCAATAGGATCATTTGCAACAATATGACAGAAAGTCAATAGGATCATTTGCAACAATATGACAGAAAGTCGACAGGATCATTTGCAACAATATGACACATGTTTCCTAACCGGTAACTGATGTCAATGAAGTTGTTCAAATCTTCACTCTGTCTCCGTTCTCTCTTGCCATTTTATTTGAAAATTTATGTACTCATTTAATTATTCATATTTTTCTCTCTTTTTTTTTCCCCCATCAAGAAATCAGTTCTTTTTTATGGTGTCTTTGGCATATAAGTGTTGCCGCGTTTCTATAAATCATTCTTTCAATAATATAGACAATTAAAATAATTTTATTCACACCTTGTCCATACATGCAAAAGTGCACATTCTGCACTATTGTTTTAAAATGATAATTATATATATATGACTGTTTACAATGATTATGTACATGGCGCCACCACTGCAGACTTAATATATGCGCTATAGATAGCACATAAAACTTCTCTCTGTCATATTAATACTAGGATTTTACTATTTTACTTGATATTTTTGGAATTGTTCTCTGCGATGTTTGTCATATACTTGTTTGGATTTATCTTGCCGTTCCATTGTTCTAGCCATTGAAATCTTTTTTGAATCTTCAACTATGGTTAGGAGATTTGATATGTAGTCATCAAAGTCTCCGGGTTTAGGCGGTACTTCCGGCCAGTCAAATGTAGAGTCCAGAAATGTCAACGGTTCTCTTCCGTGAATCAGAAAATATGGGGAATAGCCGGTCGTCTCTTGTACCGAGGAATTGTAGGCGAAAGTCACAAACGGGAGAATCTCGTCCCAATTTTGGTGCTTCTCGTCAATGTACATTTATATCATATCTGTCAGCGTACGGTTCATTCTTTCCGTTTGGCCATTTGTCTGTGGATGGTAACTTGTCGTTTTCTTATGTATCGTATTACAAATTTTCAAAACTTGTGTGAGTAGTTTGCTCAAGAAAGAACTCCCGCGGTCAGAAATTAAAATTTTCGGTGCTCCATGTCTTAGTACTATTCTTTTCAAGAAATCGGCAATTTCTGTGGCAGTTCCTCGAGGTAGCGCCGCTGTTTCAACATGCCTTGAGTAATAGTCTGTGCAAACAACGATCCACCTATTTCCGTTGATGGACTTGGGAAATCTACCCAAAAGGTCTATTCCTATTCGTTCGAACGGTCTAGACGCTGGTGGTATCGGTTGCAATTGTCCCGATGGTTGTTGGGATGGGGTCTTACGAAACTGGCATTCAGGGCAACTGGAAACATATTTCTCCACTGTTTTGAACTTTGAAGGCCAAAAATATTTATCTTTTATTCGGCTGTATGTTCTTTTTATACCCATGTGGCCCGATGTAGGATGATCATGCATCTGCTCCAAGAGTTCTAGTTGTTTGGTCTTTGGGATGACCAGTAACCACGGGTTGCCTGTTGGGGTAGGATTATTTTTATAATTTTTTCCGTTATGTTTGGTGAAGTTTTCTCCGTAGCTGTTTGGGTGTTGGTCGATCATGTTGTTAATTTTCTTAATGTAAGCGTCGTAGTCTTCGGTGTTATAATTAATTTGTAAAATTTTAATTTTATCTGGAATTGGGCACCGCGATAATCCATCAGCATCTAAATGTGTTTTTCCAGATGCTGATGGATTATCGCGGTGCCCAATTCCAGATAAAATAATTTATAGTAAAATCGTAGGCTTGCAATTCCAACGACCAACGCGCCAAACGTCCAGATAATTTTTTTGCTTTGGCCATCCAGCAGAGACTATGGTGATCGGTATAAACGATGAATTTATGGCCGTAAAGATAAGGCCTGAATTTCCCAATTGCCCATATAATAGCCAAGCATTCCTTTTCCGTAGTTGAATAGTTGGTCTCAGCCTTCTGCAATGTTCTGCTGGCATATGAAATTGGACGCTCTCTACCATTGTCTTCAACATGAATGAGCACTGCCCCAAGTCCTTGATCGCTTGCGTCGGTGTGGAGGCCTATGGGTTTATTTGGATCATAATGAGTTAGGACCTCCGGTGAACTCAGCTTTTCTTTTGAAGTTAGATAAGATGATTCTTGTTCTTTTCCCCATACAAACGGCTGGTCTTTACGAGTTAGAATTTGTAATGTATATGCTATTTTAGAGAATTCTTTGATGAACCTTCTATAATAAGAACATAGTCCGAGAAAAGCTCTGACATTCTTAATTGTTTTGAGGGCTGGGAAATCCTTTATGCTCGCAATTTTTTCTGGATCGGGTGTAATTCCTTCTTTTGACACAACGTGCCCCAATAAAAGGAGCTCTTCATAAGCGAATCTGCATTTTGAAAGATTGAGTGTCAATCCTGCTTTTCTTAAGCATCCCAAAATGGTCTTCAATCTTGTCAAATGCGATGGTAGATCTTCAGAGAAAACTATCACATCGTCAAGGTAGCACAAGCAGATTTTCCATTTATGGGTCCTCAATATATTATCCATTAGTCTTTCAAAAGTTGCTGGGCCGTTGCATAAACCAAAAGGTAAGACGTTGAAGTGGTAAAGTCCGTCAGGTGTCACAAAAGCAGTTTTCTCCCGATCTTGTTCTTCAACTTCCACCTGCCAGTATCCTGAACACAGGTCCAGTGATGTGAAGTATCTAGATACATGGAGATAGTCGAAACAGTCGTCTATACGAGGAAGCGGATATTGATCTTTAACAGTGATAGAGTTTAAATTTCTGTAGTCCACACAGAATCTAAATGTTCCGTCTTTCTTCTTAACGAGAATTACAGGAGATGCCCATGGACTCGATGAATGAGAAATTATACCTTTTTTCAACATCTTATCTACTTGATTATTAATTATTTCGCGTTCTCTCAAAGACACTCTGTAGGGGTTCTTTCTTATGGGAATATCGCTGTTTGTTTTGATTTTATGTCTGACAAGGTGAGTTCTCCCTTTGTAATCGTCTGGTGCGGCGAACATTTCTTTGTATTCGTAGAGTAGCATCAAAACCTGATTACGTTCCTCGGAAGATAAATCGGGATTTATGTCAAAATTAAGATCAATGGAGGAAACTGCTCGATGGTCTGTCTTGTACATCCTGTCTACTTCCGATATTATCCCTATTTTCATGTGCCGATGAATTTTTATAGGTTTTGAAGAAGGGTTCAAAAGCCAAATATCAGGGAACCTTGTATTTTTCAGCAAAGATCTTGTTGTTATCAGGCCATATTTCAATGTTAGCAATGAGAGATTCTCTATCAATATTTCCTTGTCATCAGTAGTTGGTTCGCAATAGCCCTTAACCAGACATAGGCTAAATTCAGGAATTATTCTATCTTCAACCGCCCTAGCATATTTTAAACTTGTATCATCTTGGTCCATATTATTTGGGGATTCAATCCATAAAGTATTGTTTCGGCAGTTTATTAAGGCTTTGTAATGGCTTAAGAAATCGTCTCCCAGAATTATTTTGGGGTTACATTTTTCTAACACTATCATCTGAATTGTATATTTTTCCTGATCCATATTGAATGATACCATTGACCTTCCTTTTGCATTAAGTTTCTGATCACCTGCAGTTTTCAAATTCAGATTATTATCTTTGACAACTTTTAATTTTGGTTTATATGATAGTTCCTCGTCAATACAGCTAACCACCGCTCCGGTGTCGATTAATGCCTCAACCGTATAATCATTGATTTCTATCTGAGTCGTTTTATTTCTTTGAAGATTCATCACCAAGTTTATTCGACCACCAGAAGCCCGAGATCCATTCAGTCGGGTTAGTTTTTTGACGCTTCTCCCAAAGTAGGAAAATCGTCTTCGCTATTCACATCAAAGTCCGGTTCCTGTTGCCTCGAATCATCGATATATTCCTCTACAATTTTTTAAATAGTCCTCATTTACAGAGTTGGTCCATGGTCTCTCTCTCTCTCTCTTTCTCCATGGACCTTGAAAACTGCCGCTGTATTGGTCTGATATTGTAAGTCGGTCGTTCAGTTTTACGAGGGCAATACCTCGATATGTGTCCCTGTTCGGAGCAGTTCCAGCATATTCTTCGATCCTGGTATAATGGCCTTTGATAACGCCTGTTACTTGGGGGCGTCGTGTACGTCTGCCTCCTGGGATACTGCTCGGGGGTTCTGTTGGTTGGGGTTGGTGCTGAGCTCCTATAATTGTTTCCAACCGGTTCCATCCCTGTGTCATTAGGTCTAGCCCTCTCGAATCTACCTGGGGCGAAGGTTGGTCTACTGTCACTTGCGATTGGTCTTCTATCATTTGCGAACGATCCTTTTTGGAATCGAGGTATGTCGAAACCACGACTATGGTCTGTTTGGTTGTTGTAGTTTCTCCTAGGAGGGAATGGTCTGGTCGGGCGGTTATTTTGCCTGAAGCTTCTTCGCTGCTCAAAATCCACTAGATGTTGATCTATTCGCCTCGCTAGTTCCAAAAAGTCTTTGACCGTGCTGCAAGGTGTTATCATCATAATGAGTGACAGGTATTTGTTTAGACCAGTCTTCATGTAGTATAATTTATCGTCCGTTGTCATTTTGGGTTTGACCTTGTTACAGAGGTTGAGGACATCCTCGGCGTAACGCAGAGTTGACTCATTGGGCTGCTGGATTCTGTGTGTTTTGCAGGTCCATTATTAATTTAAATTTGGCAGTATCTGCCCTCCTGAAATCTCTCAGGAGTGCCTTTTTGAATACACTCCAGGCCGAAAAAATGTGAGGGCTGTTGAGTTTTGCCCATTTCTTCGCAGGTCCGTCCATGTAGCTCCGGGCATATGCCAGCATGACATCGTCTGGCCATCGTTGATGTCTTGCTAACAACTCGATTTCTTCCAGCCATTCTGAAGGATCTTCGTCTGAGTATCCGCCAAATACTTCCAGACTTGGAGGAGGTGGCTGGCAGAAGAAAATGTTGTTGCAAGGTATAGCGTCATCTTGATTCACAATGGCGCGTCTTGTTGGAGAGGCACTGAAGGATCTCATTGGAGGTTGTCCTCGTAGACGACGGCTTCTTAAGGTAGCTTCATTTTTGATGGTAGGATCGGCATCTCCACCAGTGTTGCGATGGTGTTCTGGGGTGCCGCGAGGAAACATGGAGACAGCGGGAAATAAATGTTTATTTTACAACCGTCCACTGGACAAGTCGAGGAAAAATCTAATCTAATGATTGTTAAGATGGAATTTATAATGGTGAAAAATAAGAAACATGTAAAACAGGCGAACAAAGAAAATCAAAAGCATAAATGCAAATTAGGTTAGGCAAATTTACAATAATGGATAAAAGAAAATGTACTTTCAAACACTTCTTAACAATATGAAGAAAGTTAGTTTAATGTTATTACTTAATAACTACAATATGTATGTAATTTTTTATGTTGATTTACTTAAAATGTGCTATTTGTTTCAGAAATCAATCTTCATAGCCTTGCTCCATCTCTAGCTAATTTCTGCGCTCTGAGAGGCGATTTTAAAATCACTTCAAATGATAATCAACAAGAGCAAAAAACAATCAGACATGATGGTTATTACGGTAATTTAAATGGTTATCCTCAAAATAGACAAACAACCAGAGAGAGGACATTTCAGTTTTACGGTGGAAATAATCCTTATATAAAATGGAATATAAGTTATGTAATTTCAAAAGAAAAAGAAAAGAAGGTGGCACAGATACACTTTTCTTGGCACGGGTCTTCTCAAGATCAATTTTACCAGCATCTTAAATTTACCTTTTATAATGAAAAAAAAGTGATTAACCACACTCAAAAATTCCAATCGTTAAAACGAGACACGAAATACACCATTTATAATTATAATCTGCCAACAGATTATAAAGAAATTCGGGTTGTGGTGAAGTTTTCATATTTTATTCAAAATTCAATCCTTCAGAATAAAATAGAGGATATGCACTCGGAGAGTATTTCTGGATATCAGAGTTGTATTCAAAGCATTAGCGATACAACAAATATGGATTGGGGGAAAACGGTTATCCTCAGAAGTGAAAACAGAAAATATGAAGCAGTTGTTCACCAACATCTTCTAGATAAATATTCACCAGTTCTTTCCTCCATGTTCCAAGAAAATTTCAAAGAGGGCGTTGAAAGATCTGCAGTTATACCAGTGGAAAATAATATTCTGAAAAGTTTCATCACGTACATATACAGCGGCCTATTGCCATCTAATTCCAAAGACTTTTCATCGATGCTTTATTTTGCTGATAAGTATCAAATTGACGTTTTGATAGAATACTGCGAACTTCAACTTATAAAATCCGTGAGATATGATAATGCCTTCAGTTTAATGTCAGTTGCATATGACTGCAGAGCTACACAATTGAAGGAGGTCCTTGCACATTTCATGGTGCAGTTCTCACTGGTAGGAACCCCAGAATGGGAGGAATTTGCAGACAAAAATCCAAAAGCTGTAATTGATAGCTTCAAGATCATTACTGCTAGTGGTATTGTCTAAAATAGTGCACTATATGGTCCAAAGGTTTTTCTACTTTTTACATTACCTATTAAAAGCTTACTTATTTTTTAAATATCGCTTGTAATTTTTACACATATAGGAAGCATATGTAATACAGTCGAACTTGGATATTTCCAAGCCTAAGGGACCAAAAGAAAATTTCGAATTATCCAAAAATTCGAATTGTAAACGGAAATTCTATTTATAGGACATTCTAGGGACTGAAATAAATATTTGAATTAAAGACGTTAGAATTATCAAGTTCTACTTTATATTATACATATTCTGAAAAATCTATTTATAAAAATATTTCTTAATAAAGGATCCTTTTTTGTGTGTATATTAAATACATATATTTTTTCTTTTCTTTGATTTAATTATATTATATAATCTGTGACTTTCTTCTCTATAACTAAAAATATTTATAAAGATTTTCATATTTTGTATAAGTAATTGCTGAATAAAAATATAAACAAAAGAATGTTTTCGTTGCTACTTTGGGATTACACAAACATAATTATATATTTAAAAATAAAAAATTGCTAAATATATGTTATATTCAATTTAATTTTTTTAATATATAAATATTTTTTTCTAATTTGACCAAAAAAACAAAAAGCTTTTTTTAATTATTATTTTTGTTCTGTTGTATATAGTTGTTTTTAATAAACTCATTTGCCAAAAATATAATATTGTAACGTAGAAATCAAGCCTTGAAATATCCTAAGATGTAAAAGTATTTATTGATGACGTCACAGCGACGAATCGACAATTATTAACAGGTCCGCCCAAAACTATCTACAGCTAGGGAATCTTAAGCAAGCAAGCAAATAAATATTTTAAAGATGATTTCACAAATACAGGGTAATATATATTTTTATAATCTGTTGAGTATTTTCATTGAATAATATATTAAATTAAATAATAAAATATTTATTCGCCACATAGCCTCCTCCTATAAAGAGCATCGACCCGATGCTCAGCAGGAGACTTACGTCGTTGGTCTCAATAACTACATAGTACTAGGGCCAGGGATATTTTCAGGTGACTGTGGTGGATGTCTTCTTTCAGTTGAGATAACTTCTTCCTGAGGGCTTGGCAGGTCTATATTTACGTCAATGTAGTTTTTTCTTATTTATACTGTGGTCGGCAAGGTAGGATTTCTTAACTTTGCGGCCTCACCTCCAATATGGTCTATCATCTAATTTTCATGGCGTGGCGACCAGCTAGATCTTCTAGCAGGTGAGAAATTTTGTCTGTTTCGACCGGTATATGGGGTAGGGCTTCGGTAGCGACTGAAATTTTTCCTCGATGATTCATCGTTGGGTTCCTGAGATTCGGTTTGAGAGTTGTAGAATTCCATTGCGTCTTGCTTTCTTTGGAAATATTCATTTCTCCTCTCCTCATTGTGTCTCTTCCTGTCGCGGCAATATCGGACGACGTGACCTGGGCGTCCGCAGTAGAAACAGATTGGCTTTCCCTCAGTTGTCCGCCATTCATTGGTGTCACATCTTCTTCCTTGCTTTCGGTAAAGAGGTTCAGGATGCGGTCGTATCGTTTGGGCCTCGTATCTAGTATTTTATTCCGGCATGGGTGCTTGAGGGGGACTTATTGTAGGTTTTGATCTAGGTGCCAAGGTCTTTACAATCTCTTCCCTCACTAAATCTTCAATGACAGCGATTTTAGGCTCCTCTTGAGGAGAGTCCAATGCTTGCTTTATCTCTTCACGAACAATTTTTCGGATCAGCGATGACAGATCTTCTCCGTCATCCTGGTCACAGAGAGAGGCTACATTTGGTAGGCGCTCGTACCTGGTAGGGGTAACTCGCCTACAACGGAGCGCTTCGACACGGCGATATTCTGTAATGAATTGCTCGGTGCTCTGTACATCCCTCGGTAGGAGTGCTTGATAAAGCTCCTCAGCTATCCCCTTCATGAGGTGGGAGATTTTATCTTCCTCGCTCATTTGAGGATCAGCCTCTTTGCAAAAGAACAGGACATCCTGGATGTAAAATTCGGTACTTTCGCCTTTTAATTGTGATCGTGTTTTAAGTTTCTTCTCCGCTTGCAAATTTGAATTTTCTTTTTTTCCGAACACATTCTCTAATTGAGATGTGAATTCATTCCAAGTCTGGATGCTTTCTTTGTTGTTCTCAAACCATTTGAGAGCAGTTCCAGACAGATAAAAATAAACTTTAGTAAGACAAAGGGTTTCATCCCAATGGTTGTACTTTGCCACACGTGCATACCCTTTTAACCATTTTTGGAGATCTTCACCATCCTCCCCGGAGAAGATGGAAGGGTTCCTTGGCAGATGTTGAACAACGTAGTTGCTTACCTGGGTACCTGCTTCCGTCTTTACATTCATAGAAGTTTCTTCTGATTCAACAGAATCAATTTTTCTTTTATTTCTTTATGGGTATCGGTCCAGCTTCTCCACCAGTTGTAACGTAGAAATCAAGCCTTGAAATATCCTAAGATGTAAAAGTATTTATTGATGACGTCACAGCGACGAGTCGACAATTATTAACAGGTCAGCCCAAAACTATCTACAGCTAGGGAATCTTAAGCAAGCAAGCAAAGATAATTTTAAAGATGATTTCAAAAATGCAGAGTAATATATATTTTTATAATCTGTTGAGTATTTTCATTGAATAATATATGTGTCAATATAATAATAATGTGGGGAAAGAGAAATAATCACACCACAATTTGGTAGAGGAGGGACCCAGGCAACCAGAGAGAGATGGAGAGCGACGGACCCAGCACCAACTGTCTCCAAAGTCCCGAGGTGTTAAGTGAAGGACCCCAGGAGCCCCTTGGAATGTTGCTGATGTCTAAAGTGACACCCTTTAGCTGCCCATCTCTCTCTGGGTTGACTGTAGGTTTGTTTTATTATTCCAGGAAGAGTATATATTATGACATATGGCCCCCGTTGAAGAAGGCTGAAGATGGTTTGAGTATACTTAAAGCTGGAGAAGCCAGGAATAGAGAAAATAATTTTACAGTTGAAATTAATTAAGGTTATGGTGACATAGTTTTATGTAAATAAAATATTGTATAGTACACAAGTAAATATTATTTACAAGCAATTTTACAACACCGGAGAGTTTGATATTTAAGGGAATTTTTGATAATATCAAGGTTATAAAAGGCTATATACAATAAATTCTAATGTATTATAAGGGAAATGCTATTGAAAGGTGTGAACAAGGAGAAGAAGTGTCACATACATATGATGAAAATATTGAGCCATTAAGACTGGGGAACTCTACATTTGAGATATGTTTTCAGGCGGACATGGCAAGGGGAAGACTTGGCATGGGGTTTCTATGCTATAGATGTAGGGTACGAGAAATGAAGTTGAGGCTGGAAATTGCGTGAGCTCAGGAATGAGGTAAAAATAGAACTACATACAATGTTAGAATTTTGGCGAACAGAGCGAGGGGAATCTTGCTTTGGGCCATTCTACCTTATCTATGCAGTTACTTTTGTAGCGAGTCCGAGGGGAAAAGTCCGGTGTGTAGGTGAGGAAGTCGCATTGACTTATAGTTAATTTGAGAAGATAAAATAGTTCGAGATACAAAGGTAGAATATATAGGCGAACAGAGCGAGGGGAAACTTGCTTTGGGCCTTTCCACCTTAATTATTTCGATACTATGAGACTTTAGTAGTTTTAACTAATTGTAGGAAAGTGTGCGCGCACAGTGCCAAAAATTGGGACGAGGACGGCGTTGTCCTTTACAGGTGACAAGCTGCTCGGACACGATGTGTTTGAACCGTCGTGGGAGCTTGTGCGAGGCGATGATTTCGCGATGGGTCGAACGTAAAACCCATGTCTGCGCGAAATAATGACGGACCGGACAAAATCAGCGACGATGTTTAACGTACATCCGTGGGAAATATCGGAAATAGGTTATATCGTGCTGGTTTGGACAAGGGATACACATAGATTCGAAGACAGGGTCCGTGTGGCGAACGTGTGGCGCGAGAAGAAGGAGCGAACTGTGCCGCTCGATGCAGATTGTTCAAGTGCGAACAAAAAGTAGTTGATAAACATCTAGCAGTTAGTCAATCTGCATCCTGTGACGAACACACCAGTGACTAGATGGTGTGGGTTGGTGGATATGCTAGAGAGAACATCTACAAAATATATTATCGTAAATGAAGAGTGGAGATTATTGGCAATAGTAGTTCGATAGTTGATTAAACAAAATTTCTCTTGAGGGGCGTGGACTGGTAAAAGGTTGACAAAGTTGTAAGAATGAGTGGGACATTAAGGGGAAGATAGATAAGAGTCACCAAGGGTTGGTTGTAAGCAAGGCTCACGTGGTGGTTGGAATTCTTCGACGCCTGAATGATAAGATCCTGTCGACTTTTCTGTGATAAGATCCTGTCGACTTTTTATGTGACAATATAATAATAATGTGGGGAAAGAGAAATAATCACACCACAATTTGGTAGAGGAGGGACCCAGGCAACCAGAGAGAGATGGAGAGCGACGGACCCGGCACCGCCAAGCGGACGGCCGTTCGTATCGCACACAATCACCAACTGTCTCCAAAGTCCCGAGGTGTTAAGTGACGGACCCCAGGAGCCCCTTGGAATGTCGCTGATATCTAAAGTGACACCCTTTAGCTGCCCATCTCTCTCTGGGTTGACTGTAGGTTTGTTTTATTATTCCAGGAAGAGTATATATTATGACATATGTATTAAATTAAATAATAAAATATTTCTTCGCCACAATATTATATAGTTGAATTTGTTTAAAATAAGCATATTTTCTAATAATTGATATTTTATTCTTTTTTTTTATGTAAGTAAAATTTGCATTCGACAATCTAAACATTTACTTAATAATTTATTACTTTTTTTTTATTCTCTCCTCTCGGAATATAATATATATATATGTAATAATTTGTATATAGCAATATGCAACCCCACCACAACCTATGCAATGTGTCGTCAAAGATTTTAATAAAAGTAGGCTTCGCGAAAAGGGAGAATAAACCATGAGCAGGATTGCATCATCCAGGAAGTAAAGGTCACTGCCCAGGACCCATAAAACTAGAGTTCAAAGACCTTCTTCTTCCTGGAAGATGGCAATCCTGACGACAATGGAGGTACCAACAACCAATCACAGTTAAGCATGAACAACTAACAGCCAACCAAAAGTAACCACGTAGAGCGATCTCAACCAATGAGAAGCATAGAGAGTTAACGAGGAAGATATCGGACAGAAAGTTAACAGAACGTAGCTGACCAGGCCAGAGGTAAGGTGCCCAACTTAGGCCCCAACCAAGGTAAAAATTCTCTTCGATCATGTGAAAGGCAAGGTACCTCCTCCAGTCACCACTCACTCTCTCTCTCTCTCTTTTCGCTGAAGTCCAGGTTCTATCCTATCCAGGTGTGTTCGTTATTTCCTCTGTGGAGGCCCATCATTCGACCAAACGACTGCGCCATCTCACCACCCTCCACCATTCATCACAAGACACCAATCCCAAAGTAAGTTGACAGGAGTCAACAGAATCTTACACAGGATCAACATCGAAATATTATAGTGAGTCGACAGGATATAAATGGAAAACGAACCACCTCAAGAAACGACAGGATATAAAATGGAAAACGAGCCACCTCAAGAATCGACAAGGGAGGGGGAGAGAGGACAAGCCGCCGCGCCCGAAATAGACCAAACACGCACCCTGGCGGAGATTCTCCTGGAGTTGACCGCCGCCCTGACGCAAGTTGGGTCGACCCAGCGCGCGGAAACGGACCTACCCCCTTTCGATGGAACCTACGCCGCCCACCAATTCTTCCAGGCCTACGACCGGAAGATGGACGATGCCCTCGTAACCACCCCCGAAAAGTTGCTCAGGTTGCCGAGATACCTGACGCGCCAACCCCTAGAGCTCTTCAGGAAACTCCGAATGGCCACCCAGTCCTACTTCCAGGTGAGGCAAACCCTCATGGATCTCTACCCGGAATCCAACGAGGCGTCCTTCGCCAAGTACTTCGCCATGAAGCTTGCTGGGCAAGCAAGCCTGGTGGAATATTACAGAGGGGAGACGGCCATGGGAATGCAACTGGGTCTCCCACAGGAGGTAATCCTCAAGACGCTGACGGAGGGATTGCCGCTTTCCGACCAGCGCCTGGTCCGCGTGGTACCTCCTGAGAGCCTGGGAAAGTGGTTCTAACTGGTGCAACGGATCCACGGACCCAGCGCACCAACTTCGCGTCACCACGAGGAGCAACCGCCCAATATGTCGGGCCCATACACCAGCACACCAAGAAAAACAGGTGTGTGGACTACACCTGCACCGCCGTCGAACTGCAAATTCTGCGGCGCCCGCCATTGGCATTCTGAATGCCGCAATAAATCAACTCCACACGCGAGCGTGCGGGCAGAGTAACCGGTCCAACATCCACAACCAGCCCAACATCCACCACAAGACCAAGCCGGACAAGCCGCCCGAGACGCCCCAGCCTTTCGCCAACCAGGTAGGAAGGCACCGACTTTTCGTCAGCCAGCTGACGATCAAACTGTCCATCACCCATGAACTCTCACCCCCCTTCCTCATTGACACAGGCGCAAGCTCGAACAGGGTGCCCCATAACCTCTATAAAAAGTTAAGAAATAACCTCCCTCAACTAAAACTTAAAAAACAATCCATAAACCTACAGGCTATAAACGGTCTTGTACCGACCTTAGGTCAAATAACCCTCCCCTTGACAATAGGTAAAATAACCCTCCCCTTGACAATAGGTAAAATAACCAAAAACGAGAATTTCCATGTGGTGGAAGTACCTCTAACATTTGGAATTCTCGGAATACATACCCTCCGAAATTTTAAAATAACAATAGATTTTAACCAAGAGGCACTATGTTCCAACTCGCCGCCTCATTGCCCCCTACCACCTACCATTTTGCTCACATACCCAATGAATGCGCCTATTGGGAATGCCAAGCGGGGTCACAAAGGGCTAACATGGCACACAAGCCTTCCGCACACGGCACCCAATGCGCGCATCCATTGGTCAAAAATCACTTACCAACATGCCAATCTAGATGTCACGCGCCCACACAAAATTTTCTCACCAGGGCCAATTGCACTTATTATATGCCCTCAATGCACAAGGCCACAATGGCCCAAACTTACAATAAAAATGTCCAAACAGTGTCCAACCAACAGGACAACTCTCACACTAAGCACACACGTGACCACACATCACCACACCACCGTCACACGCGTGAACGTCGCAACAAGCGAGACATTCGCATAAAAAGGCGACAGAAACATCGCTCAGACACATGCACCATCACTGCTGGTACAACCACACCACTAACACGAAACATAGAAACAATTCACGCCATTCAACCACCACACAATCGCAAAACATTGCGATCCTTCCTAAGCGCTGTGAACGTTTACAAAAAGTTCATCCCGGACTACGCCCGCTTGCGGACGCCACTTAACAACCTTCTCAAAAAGGATGTCACGTGGGTCTGGGATGACGAATGCCAGAAAGCGTTCACTAGCCTGAAGGAAAGCCTCACCACACACCCCATTTTACACCTTTACCAGGAAGGTCTGCCATGCCAAGTGTACTGTGACGCATCAACACTCGGCATAACAGGCGTCCTTAAACAGGTCCACCCTGATGGGAAGACCTACCCAGTCCAATACTTCAGCCGCCCCCTACGTTCACACGAACGGAACTACTCCAGGTCTGAATTAGAATGCCTAGCAATCGTTGAGAGTGTGGACAAATTCCGCGCCTATTTGATGGGCAAAATATTTACCATATCTTCTGACCATCACGCATTACAATGGCTGAAAACGATCAAAAACTCGTCAGGCAGATTATTTCGATGGAGATTACGACTATCGAGCTACGAATATGAGGTTCGTTACATAAAAGGAGAACAACAATATGAAACGGACATCATATCTCGTAACCCGTTCTGTGGCTTCTTAGACGCCTCCCTCATTAAGAGCCATCAGCCTTCCCCATCGGGAAATTCTAAACTGACCATTGATCACAACGAACTTCATACCATTTCCCGCAAAGGTGTAACCAAAATAATCATCCCAAAAACACTCAACAACAAACTACTACAATCATTACACACACAATACAATCACCCAGGCATCTCACAAATGACGAGACTCATCTCCACTTAATATTATTGGCAGGACATGTCACAAGACATTGCATAAAAGGTCAAGACCTGTCCAGCCTGCCAATTGACAAAACGTATCGATAGACCCAACCAACATCTCCAAAGAGACATCGATACAGTCCACGTACACAAACTAAACCCATACACAAAAAATATCTAATACATAACACCAACCATAACAAAAATACACCATCTACAACATAGGAACGATTACACGTTTCCATTTAAACACCTTACACCCGACATTTTCCCAACAGAACCACCGACAATCAAACCGACGACCAGCAACCCTTTCATTCATTTAGATCCCACCATTTTCACCAAAACCCGATTTATACCCCTCACCAATAACAAAAACGCGAAATCGCCCATCCACAGATAGATCCAATCACAACTAATCCTCCAATAAGTCCGCCACAACCAATCGAATTACAACACGATCCACAAAGCCATCCACTCATGGAGAAAACATTGGAAAACATGTACAGATTCCCCATATTCCACTTAATACTTTTCATCTGTCTTCTGACTATCCCATACTCCCTCGCCCCTTTTACCATAGTAATCTACCTTGGACTATATACCCAACAGCCCCAAAGGCTTTACCAATTACAGGAAGCCATCTTCCGTATAGGTAGTGCCCTTCACACATTTATAATTCTAGTCTTGGAAACAATGGGAGAAAATTTACAGCGGACGTTTAGATCGCCCCAGCTGGGACCTAATTAGAAGGTTCCCCCGCATTGGGCCCCTCACCCCCGGCGCTTCCGGTCATAAAAACGACTCCGGCTCGATTGAGGTCATCTCTGGCCCCCGATGTTCGCCATCTTGACTGTCACCGATTGTCGTCCATGCCATTCCCTCAGCTTGGAATCCCAATCCCAATGAGTTCACATCCTGATTCTTACAAAACCATATTTAATTATATTAATATATAATTATATTAAAAATATTATAATAATAAACAAATTTAATTATCAAAACACCGCTCCAAATGAATTACAAAAATCTCGATTCTTTTTCCCAACACTCCCAAAACAACTTATTACACGTTACCCACATATGACAAGCATCCAACACTCACGACCAATACGCAAAATTCAGATCTAAAGGCCAAATACGAACAAAAAACACGCACATTACCACTTAAAAGATAGGATAAGAATATATATATATACAGAATTAGCTTGCTGTTCTGACTCAAAATTAATTCAAAATCTGTTATTCTTAATAGCTTACTTTTCCTCTATTTTCCAAATATAAAAAAAAAATACTATTAATATATATATTATTAAACTTACGTTTCTTCCGGAAGGAAGAAACAACCACTTTAAAAGGGTCGAGGACTCTCCTCGAACCCTGTATCGAAAGATTCGATTCCGGTCACGACCTCCCGATAACGAAGTGGATATCGGGCGAGCATAACTTAAGTGCCCTAGGGGACCGCATAAAAACCCCTAGAACGCAGTAAGGCTCGGGACAAATTAATACAAAACACTCGGCCTTGAGATTTCTAAAGACAATACAACACCAAAAACATTACCACAAATACAAATACAACATTAAGGTTAACTAGATTCCGTGTCTCCTGTACACATAATATAAACGCGAATCTGGGAAGGATCATGTTTCCACCCACAAAGTCGCACAAGAGACAAAAAAATCTATAAGGGCAATTAAACTTCGGAAATATCCGCGTGACATAGATACACTGGCATGCAACATCACTAAGAGATATTTTTGCGTATCTCTCTACATACATTTCTTTACACCATTTATGTAATTTTTTTTTTTTTTTTTGAAATCCAAATGCTTAATCAGATATTTACCCTCTATATAATAACTAAAATACCATTTTTTTCCTTCTCTATCACCCAACTTATTAACTTTTTTTTTACTTTTCTGAATTTATCAATGCTCAATAAAAATATTTACCATTTTTATAACAACTTCTTTTTTGAAAGCTTTTAATTAACTTGCCTATCTGTCTGGATTTCTGTCGCCAAATCTTGTAATCAATTTTTAATATACTTATAGGGCACCTAGAAATATGAAATTTGGTACACATGTTCAAACCTGATGACAATGCTAGCTGACCAATTTTCAGACTTCTGGGTTGTCAGGTTGGCCAAGAACGGAAAAATTTCCAAATTTCCTTTCAAATTTTGTATATTTAATTTTAATATGCTTCCAGACCATATAGAATAATGAAACTCACAATACTCGCTCAGTCCAATTAACAATGCAAGTGTACTAATTTTCAGACTTCTGGGTGGTCGGGAAGGCGGGAAATGAACCATTATCTATATTTCTCTTTTAATATTATGTGTTGCATTATATCTACTCGGAAAATGCTGGAGGTTGCGAAAGGATTTTTTCAATAAATGTTCAAGACATGGAAGGAATTAGAAATCTAAATATTCAGATTCCTATCTAAATAAATGTGAAAAGCCAACAAATATTTCAATTTTATCTGTTATAATTTAGTCATCTTATTCCAATATCATCACGCATATATTTATATTCATTATATATATATAGGTGTGTGTGTAACAATATACCACCATACATTTCACGACACCTTTTTAAATAGTTCCCCTTTTTCAATTAGTATGTTGTTACTTTAACTATTTAATCAATTGTTTAATCATAATTCAAATTTTATATGTACCAATTATCCCCTAACAATAATCCACTGGGTGTCTCTAACTTTGTAATATAATTCAATAAATTTAGGGTTCCCAAAAGCAAAGAGACGCAGTTCTGTTAGTAACGGATTTTGCTTACGTCACTTCCGACCTCCCACGAGGAATTAACCAATTTGCTGCGAGCAGGCTTGCAGCTATTTAAGGTCAACGTCGTCTCAGTGATAAAGCTTTTTTTTTTGGACTGGCATATATACGACTAAAAATAGCGTGAATGATTAATTATAAAAACACTTTTTCAAAAAAAGCTTTTATTTAAAATGCACTAAAAATAACAAAATAAATATTTCTGAAGTATTGCTTTTTTTCTGAAGGTACCATTTAACAAATAAAATAATAGATTTAGAAATAAAAAGCGGTGAGGGATAATAGCCATGGATTTGAGATTTTTGTGATTTTATTTGAAGCAAATGATTAGCAAGATTACGCCTTTCATTAAATTTTTGCCTATTTAACGCATAAACGATGATCATCCCCCACAGCTTTTATTTCTAATTCTATTAATCTATTTTTTAAATGGCACATTCAGCAATATTTATTTTATTCTTGGGGGATGATCATCGTTTATGCGTTAAATAGGCAAAAATTTAATTAAAGGTGTAATCATGCTAATCATTTGCTTCATATAAAATCACAAAAATCTCAAATCCATGGCTATTATCCCTCACCGCTTTTTATTTCTAAGTCTATTATTTTATTTGTTAAATGGTACCTTCAGAAAAAAAAGCAATACTTCAGAAATATTTATTTTGTTATTTTTAGTGCATTTTAAATAAAAGTTGGTTTTAAAGTGTTTTTTTTATAATTAACTAGCGGATGTACCCAGCTTCGCCCGGGTTTTGCCCGAGTAATGGTTTGTCTAACGAACATTTGTTAAAACAATTCTCTATAAACTTATAAAAAAAATAATAGAGATATATTCTGATAATTTGAAACTCGTAAATTTGAATCTCTCGATAAAGTGAAAATTTTTTCCGGTCGCTGTGTGCCGTGTCATCCTGAATTTTGTCTTTTCTAATTTTCTACTTTACAAAATCATCGTTTTATCTAGTGAACATTTTTTCCCGGTCCCTTGAAAAATACTCGATAAGTTGAATAAAATCAATATTAATTGGTTCCCTCGGTAATTGGAAGTTAAAGGAATAGTATCTTTGCCTTGGAATTGTATCATTATTCTTGTCTCAAATAAATTGCCGTGTCATCCTGAATTTTGTCTTTCCTAATTTTCTACATTACAAAATCATCGTTTTATCTAGTGAACATTTTTTCCCGGTCCCTTGAAAAATACTCGATAAGTTGAATAAAATCAATATTAATTGGTTCCCTCGGTAATTGGAAGTTAAAGGAATAGTATCTTGCCTTGGAATTGTATCATTATTCTTGTCTCAAATAAATTGCCATGTCATCCTGAATTTTGTCTTTCCTAATTTTCTACATTACAAAATCATCGTAACATCATGATAATATTTAAAGCAGATTGTTGAATTATAACAGATAAATTAAAATATTTATATTGATTATTTTTAGGCGAAAAGTTATTTAAAAAATTTTATTTGCTAGAAACCTTCCCAGTACTATACTAAATAACTTCCCAAAGTTTCATGGCGTTCCAATGAGTGGTTTGGTCAGGCATAAAGGACACACACACACACATACATTCATTTTCATATATATATATATATATAGATATATTTTAGGCGAAAAGTTATTTCAAAAATTTTATTTGCTAGAAACCTTCCCAGTACTATACTAAATAACTTCCCAAAGTTTCCTGGCGTTCCAATGAGTGGTTTGGTCAGGCATAAAGGACACACACACACATACATTCATTTATATATATTTATATTTATATTTATATATTATTAATAACCAAAACATCAATAATCTTTTCCCTATAAAAAATTTAAATTTTAAAACAATCTGGAGATACAACAAAAATATAGGTAGTTTAGTTTGCAATTATAACCAATATATTAATAATTTGGCAAATTTTAAAAAATTAAATGTAATTGCAACAACTATATTGATAGATATAAGTTCTCAGGTCATATATTAACTAGCAATTTTTCTTTTTAAAATCCAGAATATCAGGAAATTTTAAATTATAGGGTATAAATATATACCTCAAATTAAACACAATTATAATAATACAATTAAATCTATATTAAAAGATATAGATATTTTCATAAATAAAACTAGTATAAAATACAATATTCCAGAATTTACTTTTCTGGAATGGAAACATAATATTAAAAAGGAAATTATAAATTATTATAATAATACACTTAAATACACAACACCTAATTCAGATATTCCTTCTTTTAAAGAAAATATAATTAATTTACAGAAGGACTTTATTATCACTTCTATAGATAAATGTTCCAATAACTTATCTATAATTTGTAAAAATCTATACCACGATATACTAAAAAAGGAAATTGATAATAATCATAAATACACTTTTGCTAGAACTACAGCCACAAAAATCAAAAAAGACATCAAAAACGTTGAAAATTCACTAAAAATTTATAATTACTACAAAAATCCAAACATACCAAAGTTCTATATAATTCCTAAACTACACAAAAAACCTATTTCTTTCAGAACAATCACATCTGGTATAAATTCAGAGTTATAAAAAACATTGATATACAATTAGCTTCAACACTACAATTTATTATAAATAAATTAACTAATAAATATAATTATAACTTTATCGACTCAAATAAAAAAATCATTAACTATTTACTGAACAATTGGACAAACATTGAAACAGTACACACATTTGACTTTGAGGACCTATATTCTAAAATAAATTTAAGATATCTAAATAATAAAATAACCAATTTATTTAATGAATTCATTAATGACAAAACTTTCTACATTAAAATTATTCATAACAGATATAAAACAATTAAATTAGATCTTAAAACAGCAAAAACTCTACTTGAAACATTTTTAAATTTTAACTATATAGAATTTAAAAATAAAATATATATTCAATCAGAAGGTGTTCCCATGGGAACTTCATCAAGCCCTTTATTAGCCAATCTGATACTATTCTGGTACGAAAGAGAATACTTTCTACAAAATAATGTTAATTGGCAAATATTCCGTTTTGCAGATGACAATATTATATTTAATAACCCAGAGTTTAAAAATATAATACCTGAAATATATCCTAAATACTTGAAACTTAAGAACAATGAAAAAATTAATAGAAACAAAAAAGTTAACTTTTTAGACCTAAATATAGACCTTACAAATAATGCTATTAAAATTTATAATAAAAAAAGTAATTATAATTTCAATATTATAAAATACTGTAATATAAATTCTAATATATCATTAAATTGCTGTAAAGGTATATATTTTTGTCAGTTTCTAAGATTTTATAGAATAAATAATATATTATAAAATTTCATAGAAGATGTTAAAAATTTAAACATGGAATTTATTAAAAACAAATTTAGTATCTGACAAGTAAAATATTTCAACAGTATATCAATTATAAAATACTTTTAAAAAAATAAATGGAAGTATCCATTTATTAAATCAACTTTCTATAATTTCTCTCAATAATAACTAATACAAATTTATAATCTTTAACAGTTAATTAAACTTAGATTAAATAGCTGATTTGAAGATTTTTCACAAGATTTTTAAAGTGATTTTGTATAGAGTTCATTTTGTTTAATCTCCAATTTCTGGGGAGGAAAATGGAAATTAAATTAAGGTGAATTTTCACAATTAATAGCTTTATTAAACTCTAATAATTTGCCTTTTTAAAGGAATATTGAAAGATGAATAAGTGTTGAATTAGTTATTTTAATATAACTGGCTGTAAAGATTATAAAATTTGACTTTCTTCCTTTAACTATTTTTTCTTTCTTCTTTGGTTGTCTTGTTGTTTTAAAATTTCAGAATAAGCGGTCTAATTTTGAAGGATCGACATGTGTCCCCCCCCCTCCCCCGCAACATGTGTCAGACAGAAATAGCTGATTACAGAGAGGGCGTCGCGGACGAGGTAGGTTTACAGTTGGAATTTCTTAACACTTGTATTTGTTATATCTGTTCATATAAATTTTTCACTGAAACAACTTAATATTAACACATAAAATCCGGTTGAAAAGAGATCTATGACATAATAGAGCAGGGGTGAAATGTCAGCTGAACTTCTATTCGAAAATCCCCGGTCCAGCAGATCTCTTTTTCCACTAATTACTTCAATTTAAATTTTTTTGTATATGTCTGGTCTACCATTAGGGTTTCAAAACATAATAACCAAACTTATAACAAAATTTAATTCATGTTATAGATATATTACTAAATGCAACTAGATATATTCATATTTTAAAATAAAAAAATTTAAAAAATCATAAAAAAAATGGATAAAATATAAAATTATAAAAATATATATATATATACTAACAATCTTATCTACCTTCTTTACAAAACTTTCTTTCTTATTATTAGTTTGAATAAAAGTGCATGGTTCTGTCTTTCTCTCTTTTCTCTAACTACTAAAATTTATAATATTAAATATATTCTCACTTCTATTATTCTATATACAAATTAGAGTATGTCTAAATGACGTGTAAAAGCCGATGCAAAAGACGTTACGTTGTTAAATTTTATTGTTATTAATTATAAATATATAATTAACTGAAGGATGTGTAAGGAGTAAAGGTTTTTTTTCTCTCTCTATACTAAATAATAACAATTTACAAATTTTATAATTTGAATTTGAATAATCAAAATAATAAAGATAATTTTAATACAAAACTAAACTATAAAACTAAACAACTATTTATTTTTATAATTAATTTAGATTTAGCTTGCTAATCTAATCAAATCTACTTGATATGAATTATCATTCTTATCAGTTTGCTCCTTGAGTTTTAAATGTGGAATCATATATAGATAAGAATGATAAATCATATCAAGTAGATTTGATTAGATTAGCAAGCTAAATCTAAATTAATTATAACAGTAAATAGTTGTTTAGTTTTATAGTTAAGTTTTGTATTAAAATTATCTTCACTATTTTGATCATTTAAATTCAAATTATAAATTTTTTAAATTGTTATTATTTAGTATAGAGAGAGAGAAAAAAAAATCCTTTACTTCTAACACATCATCTAGTTAATTATATATTCATAATTAATAACAATAAAATTTAACAACGTAACGTCTTTTGCATCGGCTTTTACACGTCATTTAGACATACTCTAATTTATATATAGAATAATAGAAGTGAGAATATATTTAATATTATAAATTTTAGTAGTTAGAGAAAAGAGAGAAAGACAGAACCATGCACTTTTAATCAAACTAATAATAAGAAAACAAAAAGTTTTGTAAAGAAGGTAGATAAGATTGTTAGTGTATATATATATATATTTTTATAATTTTATATTTTATCTTTTTTTTTTTTTAATGATTTTTTAAATTTTTTTATTTTAAAATATGAATATAAATAGTTGTATTTAGTAATATATCTATAATATGAATTAACTTTTGTTATAAGTTTGGTTATTATGTTTTGAAACCCTAATGGTAGACCAGACATATACAAAAAATTTCAATTTCAGTTTCAATTTCAATTTCAATTTTAAATTTTTTTGTATATGTCTGGTCTGAATCGATTTAAATCTCCTATGGATATTTGACATCAGAATTTAAAACGCTTATGGAGATATGTATCTTTATTTTGAATCTTCTCAAGCTTTCGGGCTTGTCTGCCCTTCTACAGGAGAAACAATATATAACGAAAATATAACGCCGCTTGATACTAAACTACTATGATTCTATGTACATCTAATATATATATATATATATATATATATATATATATATACAAGCGTATTTTTGCATATTGTTTTACTTAAGATATGTTTTTATTTGATTAAGGTATTTACATATTTTACTATTGTTTGCTATATACTAAGATTTATCTTATAGGTTTGAGATTCTATTATTTTAAGTTAGAATTATAATGGTTATTGGCTATTTCGTATAAGTTACATATATTATTGCTGATATTGTTAGCTGGCATTAGGATATATTGTGTTATATGTTTCGGGCAAGTCTATTTTTCTATTGATGCTGTTGTGTTTTCTGGATAATAAAGATTCTATGATAAGCCTTTGATATTTGCTGTTTATGTTATTGTAATTTATTATGGGTTCTTCTAATGCGAATGTGTGAGCTGTTTCTTTGCAGTGTTGGAAAATTAGGGATCTATTGTCTTGGTTTATTATGTTGCGTTTGTGTTCATATATTCTATTGCTGACTCTCCTTCCTGTCTCCCCCACGTATTTGACTTGGCAGTTATTGCATTCTAAGGAATATATTGCTTCTTTTTTGTTAGTTGGTTTTATGATATTAGAATTATTCTTAGTTAATGGATTTTTAATGATAGAGCCTATGTTAGGGGAATTACTGTAATATGTTTGGATGCCGAAGTTTTTTAAGTAGTTGGCTATTGTTATAGATGTTTGTGAAAATGGAATGTAACATATTGCCCTGTAAATATCAGTGGTTTTGTTAATTGGGTTATTGATTGTTATATTTTTGTGGAAATGTTTTAATATAAAGGTAATTGGGTATCCTGCTTGCTGGAGATTATTTATGATGTTCTGTGTTTCAATCATTTTTGAATTCTGTTGCGAACAATGGGTGTGTATTCTTTTGGTTAGTGTTTTAATTGTGTTTATCTTATGGCTTAATGGGCAATATGAAGTGAAATGTATATAATTTGGTTCGAAACTTGGCTTGTAGTATACGGAGGTTTGCAATCTGTTTTGTGTCCTTGTGATATTAATGTCTAAGAATGGTAGTTTATTGTTATTTTCTACTTCCATTGTAAATTTAATACTAGGGTGGTAGTTATTTAATGAGGTTAATATGTGATTAACTTTGTTAGCTGTACATATACAGAATATGTCGTCTATGTATCTTTTATATATTATTATGTCTGTGGGGAATTGTGTGGTTATCCATTTGTCTATTGTGTTCATAACTATTTCAGCTAACGGGGAAGATAGTGGGCTGCCCATGGGTGATCCTTTTATCTGTTTATACGATTGTGAGTTAAAATTAAAAATGTTTGACTTTAAAGATATATCTATTAATTCTATTATTTTGTTAATGACTGTTTGGTCTAAACTATTTTCTATTAAAAATGATTTAGTATTTTCTAATATTAGTTGGTGGGGGAGACTAGGATAGAGAGCCTCAACATCGAAAGATACTATTAAGTGATAGTTTTCTATATTTGTGTTTAAGATTTCTTGTATGAATGTGGGTATGTTTGCTATTGAATGAGTGGGTGTTTGTGTTCTAACTAATGGCTGTAAGAATTTGGTTAAAAATTTAGCTATTGGGGCAATGGGGGATAGATAAAAAGCGACTATTGGTCTTAGCGGTATGTTTTGCTTGTGCATCTTTGGTTTTCCGTATATGTGGGCTTCGGAATCGATGTTGCTAAGGAATGCTTTGTGTTCATCTTCGGTGATTATTTTGGATTTCTTCAACTTATTGACATTCTTTTTTATATTTGAGTAGAATTGGTTTCTCTCTATATCTGTTAGTGGCGAGAAGGTGGTGCTGTTCTTTAGTATGTCTTCCATTTTGTTTTGGTATTCGGTTTTATCCATTATTATTGTGGTTCCTCCTTTGTCTGCTTGGGTTATGACTATTTCTTTTCTGTTTTTTAAGTTTCTTAGAATATGTTTCTCTCTTGGGTTTCGTAGGGGCTTATTTGGTGGATGATTTAATGTTCTGAATACTTTTTGTCTTATGTTTTCTTTTTCTTGGGTGTTCAGTCTCGATATCGCTACTTCTATTCCACTAATTATCTTTATGGGGTCGGGTTTAGCAACTGGTCGATATTTTAAACCTTTAGATAATATGGTTATTTCTTCGTGTGTTAATATGGCCTGTGATATATTGACTACTTTTGGTGTTGTTTCATTTTTTAAGAGGTTCGGTTCTTTATATTTGTTAGCCCAATATTTTAGTTTCTTGTCTTGTCTGTTTTTTACGTTGGTTTTCAGTTTCTTTATTTCTGGGATGATTTCGGTTATTATTCTATGGAATTCGGGTTCTGGGATGTGTTGGGATATTAAGCATATGAGGTCCTTGATAGATTTTGATAGAAATCTGATATTCGAATGACATCCTTCTTTTCTGGCTTTTAGTAGTTTTGCTTGGGTTTCTTTTATGATTTTTTCTGAGAATGGGTTTTTTACTGGATCTTTTATTCGTAGTGATGGGGATATAAAATTGGCTTCTATGCATATCTTGTTGAAACTCAAATACTAAAAGTTACACTGTAAAACCATGAATTTAACGTCCGAAGATATTACATTTTATTTGAAAGTATTCCGCAAGAAATCTTTACAGCTAGCTAAATGGCAAAGCCATTTGAGTTTCAACAAGATATGCATAGAAGCCAATTTTATATCCCCATCACTACGAATAAAAGATCCAGTAAAAAACCCATTCTCAGAAAAAATCATAAAAGAAACCCAAGCAAAACTACTAAAAGCCAGAAAAGAAGGATGTCATTCGAATATCAGATTTCTATCAAAATCTATCAAGGACCTCATATGCTTAATATCCCAACACATCCCAGAACCCGAATTCCATAGAATAATAACCGAAATCATCCCAGAAATAAAGAAACTGAAAACCAACGTAAAAAACAGACAAGACAAGAAACTAAAATATTGGGCTAACAAATATAAAGAACCGAACCTCTTAAAAAATGAAACAACACCAAAAGTAGTCAATATATCACAGGCCATATTAACACACGAAGAAATAACCATATTATCTAAAGGTTTAAAATATCGACCAGTTGCTAAACCCGACCCCATAAAGATAATTAGTGGAATAGAAGTAGCGATATCGAGACTGAACACCCAAGAAAAAGAAAACATAAGACAAAAAGTATTCAGAACATTAAATCATCCACCAAATCAGCCCCTACGAAACCCAAGAGAGAAACATATTCTAAGAAACTTAAAAAACAGAAAAGAAATAGTCATAACCCAAGCAGACAAAGGAGGAACCACAATAATAATGGATAAAACCGAATACCAAAACAAAATGGAAGACATACTAAAGAACAGCACCACCTTCTCGCCACTAACAGATATAGAGAGAAACCAATTCTACTCAAATATAAAAAAGAATGTCAATAAGTTGAAGAAATCCAAAATAATCACCGAAGATGAACACAAAGCATTCCTTAGCAACATCGATTCCGAAGCCCACATATACGGAAAACCAAAGATGCACAAGCAAAACATACCGCTAAGACCAATAGTCGCTTTTTATCTATCCCCCATTGCCCCAATAGCTAAATTCTTAACCAAATTCTTACAGCCATTAGTTAGAACACAAACACCCACTCATTCAATAGCAAACATACCCACATTCATACAAGAAATCTTAAACACAAATATAGAAAACCATCACTTAATAGTATCTTTCGATGTTGAGGCTCTCTATCCTAGTCTCCCTCACCAACTAATATTAGAAAATACTAAATCATTTTTAATAGAAAATAGTTTAGACCAAACAGTCATTAACAAAATAATAGAAATAATAGATATATCTTTAAAGTCAAACATTTTTAATTTTAACTCACAATCGTATAAACAGATAAAAGGATCACCCATGGGCAGCCCACTATCTTCCCCGTTAGCTGAAATAGTTATGAACACAATAGACAAATGGATAACCACACAATTCCCCACAGACATAATAATATATAAAAGATACATAGACGACATATTCTGTATATGTACAGCTAACAAAGTTAATCACATATTAACCTCATTAAATAACTACCACCCTAGTATTAAATTTACAATGGAAGTAGAAAATAACAATAAACTACCATTCTTAGACATTAATATCACAAGGACACAAAACAGATTGCAAACCTCCGTATACTACAAGCCAAGTTTCGAACCAAATTATATACATTTCACTTCATATTGCCCATTAAGCCATAAGATAAACACAATTAAAACACTAACCAAAAGAATACACACCCATTGTTCGCAACAGAATTCAAAAATGATTGAAACACAGAACATCATAAATAATCTCCAGCAAGCAGGATACCCAATTACCTTTATATTAAAACATTTCCACAAAAATATAACAATCAATAACCCAATTAACAAAACCACTGATATTTACAGGGCAATATGTTACATTCCATTTTCACAAACATCTATAACAATAGCCAACTACTTAAAAAACTTCGGCATCCAAACATATTACAGTAATTCCCCTAACATAGGCTCTATCATTAAAAATCCATTAACTAAGAATAATTCTAATATCATAAAACCAACTAACAAAAAAGAAGCAATATATTCCTTAGAATGCAATAACTGCCAAGTCAAATACGTGGGGGAGACAGGAAGGAGAGTCAGCAATAGAATATATGAACACAAACGCAACATAATAAACCAAGACAATAGATCCCTAATTTTCCAACACTGCAAAGAAACAGCTCACACATTCGCATTAGAAGAACCCATAATACATTACAATAACATAAACAGCAAATATCAAAGGCTTATCATAGAATCTTTATTATCCAGAAAACACAACAGCATCAATAGAAAAATAGACTTGCCCGAAACATATAACACAATATATCCTAATGCCAGCTAACAATATCAGCAATAATATATGTAACTTATACGTAATAGCCAATAACCATTATAATTCTAACTTAAAATAATAGAATCTCAAACCTATAAGATAAATCTTAGTATATAGCAAACAATAGTAAAATATGTAAATACCTTAATCAAATAAAAACATATCTTAAGTAAAACAATATGCAAAAATACGCTTGTATATATATATATATATATTAGATGTACATAGAATCATAGTAGTTTAGTATCAAGCGGCGTTATATTTTCGTTATATATTGTTTCTCCTGTAGAAGGGCAGACAAGCCCGAAAGCTTGAGAAGATTCAAAATAAAGATACATATCTCCATAAGCGTTTTAAATTCTGATGTCAAATATCCATAGGAGATTTAAATCGATTCAGACCAGACATATACAAAAAAATTTAAAATTGAAATTGAAATTGAAACTGAAATTGAAATTTTTTGTATATGTCTGGTCTACCATTAGGGTTTCAAAACATAATAACCAAACTTATAACAAAAGTTAATTCATATTATAGATATATTACTAAATACAACTATTTATATTCATATTTTAAAATAAAAAAATTTAAAAAATCATTAAAAAAAAAAAAGATAAAATATAAAATTATAAAAATATATATATATATACACTAACAATCTTATCTACCTTCTTTACAAAACTTTTTGTTTTCTTATTATTAGTTTGATTAAAAGTGCATGGTTCTGTCTTTCTCTCTTTTCTCTAACTACTAAAATTTATAATATTAAATATATTCTCACTTCTATTATTCTATATATAAATTAGAGTATGTCTAAATGACGTGTAAAAGCCGATGCAAAAGACGTTACGTTGTTAAATTTTATTGTTATTAATTATAAATATATAATTAACTAGATGATGTGTTAGAAGTAAAGGATTTTTTTTTCTCTCTCTCTCTATACTAAATAATAACAATTTAAAAAATTTATAATTTGAATTTAAATGATCAAAATAGTGAAGATAATTTTAATACAAAACTTAACTATAAAACTAAACAACTATTTACTGTTATAATTAATTTAGATTTAGCTTGCTAATCTAATCAAATCTACTTGATATGATTTATCATTCTTATCTATATATGATTCCACATTTAAAACTCAAGGAGCAAACTGATAAGAATGATAATTCATATCAAGTAGATTTGATTAGATTAGCAAGCTAAATCTAAATTAATTATAAAAATAAATAGTTGTTTAGTTTTATAGTTTAGTTTTGTATTAAAATTATCTTTATTATTTTGATTATTCAAATTCAAATTATAAAATTTGTAAATTGTTATTATTTAGTATAGAGAGAGAAAAAAAACCTTTACTCCTTACACATCCTTCAGTTAATTATATATTTATAATTAATAACAATAAAATTTAACAACGTAACGTCTTTTGCATCGGCTTTTACACGTCATTTAGACATACTCTAATTTGTATATAGAATAATAGAAGTGAGAATATATTTAATATTATAAATTTTAGTAGTTAGAGAAAAGAGAGAAAGACAGAACCATGCACTTTTATTCAAACTAATAATAAGAAAGAAAGTTTTGTAAAGAAGGTAGATAAGATTGTTAGTATATATATATATATTTTTATAATTTTATATTTTATCCATTTTTTTTATGATTTTTTAAATTTTTTTATTTTAAAATATGAATATATCTAGTTGCATTTAGTAATATATCTATAACATGAATTAAATTTTGTTATAAGTTTGGTTATTATGTTTTGAAACCCTAATGGTAGACCAGACATATACAAAAAAATTTAAATTGAAGTAATTAGTGGAAAAAGAGATCTGCTGGACCGGGGATTTTCAAATAGAAGTTCAGCTGACATTTCACCCCTGCTCTATTATGTCATAGATCTCTTTTCAACCGGATTTTATGTGTTAATATTAAGTTGTTTCAGTGAAAGATTCATATGAACAGATATAACAAATACAAGTGTTAAGAAATTCCAACTGTAAACCTACCTCGTCCGCGACGCCCTCTCTGTAATCAGCTATTTCTGTCTGACACATGTTGCGGGGGAGGGGGGGGACACATGTCGATCCTTCAAAATTAGACCGCTTATTCTGAAATTTTAAAACAACAAGACAACCAAAGAAGAAAGAAAAAATAGTTAAAGGAAGAAAGTCAAATTTTATAATCTTTACAGCCAGTTATATTAAAATAACTAATTCAACACTTATTCATCTTTCAATATTCCTTTAAAAAGGCAAATTATTAGAGTTTAATAAAGCTATTAATTGTGAAAATTCACCTTAATTTAATTTCCATTTTCCTCCCCAGAAATTGGAGATTAAACAAAATGAACTCTATACAAAATCACTTTAAAAATCTTGTGAAAAATCTTCAAATCAGCTATTTAATCTAAGTTTAATTAACTGTTAAAGATTATAAATTTGTATTAGTTATTATTGAGAGAAATTATAGAAAGTTGATTTAATAAATGGATACTTCCATTTATTTTTTTAAAAGTATTTTATAATTGATATACTGTTGAAATATTTTACTTGTCAGATACTAAATTTGTTTTTAATAAATTCCATGTTTAAATTTTTAACATCTTCTATGAAATTTTCTAATATATTATTTATTCTATAAAATCTTAGAAACTGACAAAAATATATACCTTTACAGCAATTTAATGATATATTAGAATTTATATTACAGTATTTTATAATATTGAAATTATAATTACTTTTTTTATTATAAATTTTAATAGCATTATTTGTAAGGTCTATATTTAGGTCTAAAAAGTTAACTTTTTTGTTTCTATTAATTTTTTCATTGTTCTTAAGTTTCAAGTATTTAGGATATATTTCAGGTATTATATTTTTAAACTCTGGGTTATTAAATATAATATTGTCATCTGCAAAACGGAATATTTGCCAATTAACATTATTTTGTAGAAAGTATTCTCTTTCGTACCAGAATAGTATCAGATTGGCTAATAAAGGGCTTGATGAAGTTCCCATGGGAACACCTTCTGATTGAATATATATTTTATTTTTAAATTCTATATAGTTAAAATTTAAAAATGTTTCAAGTAGAGTTTTTGCTGTTTTAAGATCTAATTTAATTGTTTTATATCTGTTATGAATAATTTTAATGTAGAAAGTTTTTGTCATTAATGAATTCATTAAATAAATTGGTTATTTTATTATTTAGATATCTTAAATTTATTTTAGAATATAGGTCCTCAAAGTCAAATGTGTGTACTGTTTCAATGTTTGTCCAATTGTTCATTAAATAGTTAATGATTTTTTTATTTGAGTCGATAAAGTTATAATTATATTTATTAGTTAATTTATTTATAATAAATTGTAGTGTTGAAGCTAATTGTATATCAATGTTTTTTATAACTCTGAATTTATACCAGATGTGATTGTTCTGAAAGAAATAGGTTTTTTGTGTAGTTTAGGAATTATATAGAACTTTGGTATGTTTGGATTTTTGTAGTAATTATAAATTTTTAGTGAATTTTCAACGTTTTTGATGTCTTTTTTGATTTTTGTGGCTGTAGTTCTAGCAAAAGTGTATTTATGATTATTATCAATTTCCTTTTTTAGTATATCGTGGTATAGATTTTTACAAATTATAGATAAGTTATTGGAACATTTATCTATAGAAGTGATAATAAAGTCCTTCTGTAAATTAATTATATTTTCTTTAAAAGAAGGAATATCTGAATTAGGTGTTGTGTATTTAAGTGTATTATTATAATAATTTATAATTTCCTTTTTAATATTATGTTTCCATTCCAGAAAAGTAAATTCTGGAATATTGTATTTTATACTAGTTTTATTTATGAAAATATCTATATCTTTTAATATAGATTTAATTGTATTATTATAATTGTGTTTAATTTGAGGTATATATTTATACCCTATATTTAAAATTTACTGATATTCTGGATTTTAAAAAGAAAAATTGCTAGTTAATATATGACCTGAGAACTTATATCTATCAATATAGTTGTTGCAATTACATTTAATTTTTTAAAATTTGCCAAATTATTAATATATTGGTTATAATTGCAAACTAAACTACCTATATTTTTGTTGTATCTCCAGATTGTTTTAAAATTTAAATTTTTTATAGGGAAAAGATTATTGATGTTTTGGTTATTAATAATATATAAATATAAATATAAATATATATAAATGAATGTATGTGTGTGTGTGTGTCCTTTATGCCTGACCAAACCACTCATTGGAACGCCAGGAAACTTTGGGAAGTTATTTAGTATAGTACTGGGAAGGTTTCTAGCAAATAAAATTTTTGAAATAACTTTTCGCCTAAAATATATCTATATATATATATATATGAAAATGAATGTATGTGTGTGTGTGTGTCCTTTATGCCTGACCAAACCACTCATTGGAACGCCATGAAACTTTGGGAAGTTATTTAGTATAGTACTGGGAAGGTTTCTAGCAAATAAAATTTTTTAAATAACTTTTCGCCTAAAAATAATCAATATAAATATTTTAATTTATCTGTTATAATTCAACAATCTGCTTTAAATATTATCATGATGTTACGATGATTTTGTAATGTAGAAAATTAGGAAAGACAAAATTCAGGATGACATGGCAATTTATTTGAGACAAGAATAATGATACAATTCCAAGGCAAGATACTATTCCTTTAACTTCCAATTACCGAGGGAACCAATTAATATTGATTTTATTCAACTTATCGAGTATTTTTCAAGGGACCGGGAAAAAATGTTCACTAGATAAAACGATGATTTTGTAATGTAGAAAATTAGGAAAGACAAAATTCAGGATGACACGGCAATTTATTTGAGACAAGAATAATGATACAATTCCAAGGCAAAGATACTATTCCTTTAACTTCCAATTACCGAGGGAACCAATTAATATTGATTTTATTCAACTTATCGAGTATTTTTCAAGGGACCGGGAAAAAATGTTCACTAGATAAAACGATGATTTTGTAAAGTAGAAAATTAGAAAAGACAAAATTCAGGATGACACGGCACACAGCGACCGGAAAAAAATTTCACTTTATCGAGAGATTCAAATTTACGAGTTTCAAATTATCAGAATATATCTCTATTATTTTTTTTTATAAGTTTATAGAGAATTGTTTTAACAAATGTTCGTTAGACAAACCATTACTCGGGCAAAACCCGGGCGAAGCTGGGTACATCCGCTAGTTAATTATAAAAAAACACTTTAAAACCAACTTTTATTTAAAATGCACTAAAAATAACAAAATAAATATTTCTGAAGTATTGCTTTTTTTTTCTGAAGGTACCATTTAACAAATAAAATAATAGACTTAGAAATAAAAAGCGGTGAGGGATAATAGCCATGGATTTGAGATTTTTGTGATTTTATATGAAGCAAATGATTAGCATGATTACACCTTTAATTAAATTTTTGCCTATTTAACGCATAAACGATGATCATCCCCCAAGAATAAAATAAATATTGCTGAATGTGCCATTTAAAAAATAGATTAATAGAATTAGAAATAAAAGCTGTGGGGGATGATCATCGTTTATGCGTTAAATAGGCAAAAATTTAATGAAAGGCGTAATCTTGCTAATCATTTGCTTCAAATAAAATCACAAAAATCTCAAATCCATGGCTATTATCCCTCACCGCTTTTTATTTCTAAATCTATTATTTTATTTGTTAAATGGTACCTTCAGAAAAAAAGCAATACTTCAGAAATATTTATTTTGTTATTTTTAGTGCATTTTAAATAAAAGCTTTTTTTGAAAAAGTGTTTTTATAATTAATCATTCACGCTATTTTTAGTCGTATATATGCCAGTCCAAAAAAAAAGCTTTATCACTGAGACGACGTTGACCTTAAATAGCTGCAAGCCTGCTCGCAGCAAATTGGTTAATTCCTCGTGGGAGGTCGGAAGTGACGTAAGCAAAATCCGTTACTAACAGAACTGCGTCTCTTTGCTTTTGGGAACCCTAAATTTATTGAATTATATTACAAAGTTAGAGACACCCAGTGGATTATTGTTAGGGGATAATTGGTACATATAAAATTTGAATTATGATTAAACAATTGATTAAATAGTTAAAGTAACAACATACTAATTGAAAAAGGGGAACTATTTAAAAAGGTGTCGTGAAATGTATGGTGGTATATTGTTACACACACACCTATATATATATAATGAATATAAATATATGCGTGATGATATTGGAATAAGATGACTAAATTATAACAGATAAAATTGAAATATTTGTTGGCTTTTCACATTTATTTAGATAGGAATCTGAATATTTAGATTTCTAATTCCTTCCATGTCTTGAACATTTATTGAAAAAATCCTTTCGCAACCTCCAGCATTTTCCGAGTAGATATAATGCAACACATAATATTAAAAGAGAAATATAGATAATGGTTCATTTCCCGCCTTCCCGACCACCCAGAAGTCTGAAAATTAGTACACTTGCATTGTTAATTGGACTGAGCGAGTATTGTGAGTTTCATTATTCTATATGGTCTGGAAGCATATTAAAATTAAATATACAAAATTTGAAAGGAAATTTGGAAATTTTTCCGTTCTTGGCCAACCTGACAACCCAGAAGTCTGAAAATTGGTCAGCTAGCATTGTCATCAGGTTTGAACATGTGTACCAAATTTCATATTTCTAGGTGCCCTATAAGTATATTAAAAATTGATTACAAGATTTGGCGACAGAAATCCAGACAGATAGGCAAGTTAATTAAAAGCTTTCAAAAAAGAAGTTGTTATAAAAATGGTAAATATTTTTATTGAGCATTGATAAATTCAGAAAAGTAAAAAAAAAGTTAATAAGTTGGGTGATAGAGAAGGGAAAAAATGGTATTTTAGTTATTATATAGAGGGTAAATATCTGATTAAGCATTTGGATTTCAAAAAAAAAAAAAAAATTACATAAATGGTGTAAAGAAATGTATGTAGAGAGATACGCAAAAATATCTCTTAGTGATGTTGCATGCCAGTGTATCTATGTCACGCGGATATTTCCGAAGTTTAATTGCCCTTATAGATTTTTTTGTCTCTTGTGCGACTTTGTGGGTGGAAACATGATCCTTCCCAGATTCGCGTTTATATTATGTGTACAGGAGACACGGAATCTAGTTAACCTTAATGTTGTATTTGTATTTGTGGTAATGTTTTTGGTGTTGTATTGTCTTTAGAAATCTCAAGGCCGAGTGTTTTGTATTAATTTGTCCCGAGCCTTACTGCGTTCTAGGGGTTTTTATGCGGTCCCCTAGGGCACTTAAGTTATGCTCGCCCGATATCCACTTCGTTATCGGGAGGTCGTGACCGGAATCGAATCTTTCGATACAGGGTTCGAGGAGAGTCCTCGACCCTTTTAAAGTGGTTGTTTCTTCCTTCCGGAAGAAACGTAAGTTTAATAATATATATATTAATAGTATTTTTTTTTTATATTTGGAAAATAGAGGAAAAGTAAGCTATTAAGAATAACAGATTTTGAATTAATTTTGAGTCAGAACAGCAAGCTAATTCTGTATATATATATATTCTTATCCTATCTTTTAAGTGGTAATGTGCGTGTTTTTTGTTCGTATTTGGCCTTTAGATCTGAATTTTGCGTATTGGTCGTGAGTGTTGGATGCTTGTCATATGTGGGTAACGTGTAATAAGTTGTTTTGGGAGTGTTGGGAAAAAGAATCGAGATTTTTGTAATTCATTTGGAGCGGTGTTTTGATAATTAAATTTGTTTATTATTATAATATTTTTAATATAATTATATATTAATATAATTAAATATGGTTTTGTAAGAATCAGGATGTGAACTCATTGGGATTGGGATCCCAAGCTGAGGGAATGGCATGGACGACAATCGGTGACAGTCAAGATGGCGAACATCGGGGGCCAGAGATGACCTCAATCGAGCCGGAGTCGTTTTTATGACCGGAAGCGCCGGGGGTGAGGGGCCCAATGCGGGGGAACCTTCTAATTAGGTCCCAGCTGGGGCGATCTAAACGTCCGCTGTAAATTTTCTCCCATTGTTTCCAAGACTAGAATTATAAATGTGTGAAGGGCACTACCTATACGGAAGATGGCTTCCTGTAATTGGTAAAGCCTTTGGGGCTGTTGGGTATATAGTCCAAGGTAGATTACTATGGTAAAAGGGGCGAGGGAGTATGGGATAGTCAGAAGACAGATGAAAAGTATTAAGTGGAATATGGGGAATCTGTACATGTTTTCCAATGTTTTCTCCATGAGTGGATGGCTTTGTGGATCGTGTTGTAATTCGATTGGTTGTGGCGGACTTATTGGAGGATTAGTTGTGATTGGATCTATCTGTGGATGGGCGATTTCGCGTTTTTGTTATTGGTGAGGGGTATAAATCGGGTTTTGGTGAAAATGGTGGGATCTAAATGAATGAAAGGGTTGCTGATCGTCGGTTTGATTGTCGGTGGTTCTGTTGGGAAAATGTCGGGTGTAAGGTGTTTAAATGGAAACGTGTAATCGTTCCTATGTTGTAGATGGTGTATTTTTGTTATGGTTGGTGTTATGTATTAGATATTTTTTGTGTATGGGTTTAGTTTGTGTACGTGGACTGTATCGATGTCTCTTTGGAGATGTTGGTTGGGTCTATCGATACGTTTTGTCAATTGGCAGGCTGGACAGGTCTTGACCTTTTATGCAATGTCTTGTGACATGTCCTGCCAATAATATTAAGTGGAGATGAGTCTCGTCATTTGTGAGATGCCTGGGTGATTGTATTGTGTGTGTAATGATTGTAGTAGTTTGTTGTTGAGTGTTTTTGGGATGATTATTTTGGTTACACCTTTGCGGGAAATGGTATGAAGTTCGTTGTGATCAATGGTCAGTTTAGAATTTCCCGATGGGGAAGGCTGATGGCTCTTAATGAGGGAGGCGTCTAAGAAGCCACAGAACGGGTTACGAGATATGATGTCCGTTTCATATTGTTGTTCTCCTTTTATGTAACGAACCTCATATTCGTAGCTCGATAGTCGTAATCTCCATCGAAATAATCTGCCTGACGAGTTTTTGATCGTTTTCAGCCATTGTAATGCGTGATGGTCAGAAGATATGGTAAATATTTTGCCCATCAAATAGGCGCGGAATTTGTCCACACTCTCAACGATTGCTAGGCATTCTAATTCAGACCTGGAGTAGTTCCGTTCGTGTGAACGTAGGGGGCGGCTGAAGTATTGGACTGGGTAGGTCTTCCCATCAGGGTGGACCTGTTTAAGGACGCCTGTTATGCCGAGTGTTGATGCGTCACAGTACACTTGGCATGGCAGACCTTCCTGGTAAAGGTGTAAAATGGGGTGTGTGGTGAGGCTTTCCTTCAGGCTAGTGAACGCTTTCTGGCATTCGTCATCCCAGACCCACGTGACATCCTTTTTGAGAAGGTTGTTAAGTGGCGTCCGCAAGCGGGCGTAGTCCGGGATGAACTTTTTGTAAACGTTCACAGCGCTTAGGAAGGATCGCAATGTTTTTCGATTGTGTGGTGGTTGAATGGCGTGAATTGTTTCTATGTTTCGTGTTAGTGGTGTGGTTGTACCAGCAGTGATGGTGCATGTGTCTGAGCGGTGTTTCTGTCGCCTTTTTATGCGAATGTCTCGCTTGTTGCGACGTTCACGCGTGTGACGGTGGTGTGGTGATGTGTGGTCACGTGTGTGCTTAGTGTGAGAGTTGTCCTGTTGGTTGGACACTGTTTGGACATTTTTATTGTAAGTTTGGGCCATTGTGGCCTTGTGCATTGAGGGCATATAATAAGTGCAATTGGCCCTGGTGAGAAAATTTTGTGTGGGCGCGTGACATCTAGATTGGCATGTTGGTAAGTGATTTTTGACCAATGGATGCGCGCATTGGGTGCCGTGTGCGGAAGGCTTGTGTGCCATGTTAGCCCTTTGTGACCCCGCTTGGCATTCCCAATAGGCGCATTCATTGGGTATGTGAGCAAAATGGTAGGTGGTAGGGGGCAATGAGGCGGCGAGTTGGAACATAGTGCCTCTTGGTTAAAATCTATTGTTATTTTAAAATTTCGGAGGGTATGTATTCCGAGAATTCCAAATGTTAGAGGTACTTCCACCACATGGAAATTCTCGTTTTTGGTTATTTTACCTATTGTCAAGGGGAGGGTTATTTTACCTATTGTCAAGGGGAGGGTTATTTGACCTAAGGTCGGTACAAGACCGTTTATAGCCTGTAGGTTTATGGATTGTTTTTTTAAGTTTTAGTTGAGGGAGGTTATTTCTTAACTTTTTATAGAGGTTATGGGGCACCCTGTTCGAGCTTGCGCCTGTGTCAATGAGGAAGGGGGTGAGAGTTCATGGGTGAAGGACAGTTTGATCGTCAGCTGGCTGACGAAAAGTCGGTGCCTTCCTACCTGGTTGGCGAAAGGCTGGGGCGTCTCGGGCGGCTTGTCCGGCTTGGTCTTGTGGTGGATGTTGGGCTGGTTGTGGATGTTGGACCGGTTGCACTGCCCGCACGCTCGCGTGTGGAGTTGATTTATTGCGGCATTCAGAATGCCAATGGCGGGCGCCGTAGAATTTGCAGTTCGACGGCGGTGCAGGTGTAGTCCACACACCTGTTTTTCTTGGTGTGCTGGTGTATGGGCCCGACATATTGGGCGGTTGCTCCTCGTGGTGACGCGAAGTTGGTGCGCTGGGTCCGTGGATCCGTTGCACCAGTTGGAACCACTTTCCCAGGCTCTCAGGAGGTACCACGCGGACCAGGCGCTGGTCGGAAAGCGGCAATCCCTCCGTCAGCGTCTTGAGGATTACCTCCTGTGGGAGACCCAGTTGCATTCCCATGGCCGTCTCCCCTCTGTAATATTCCACCAGGCTTGCTTGCCCAGCAAGCTTCATGGCGAAGTACTTGGCGAAGGACGCCTCGTTGGATTCCGGGTAGAGATCCATGAGGGTTTGCCTCACCTGGAAGTAGGACTGGGTGGCCATTCGGAGTTTCCTGAAGAGCTCTAGGGGTTGGCGCGTCAGGTATCTCGGCAACCTGAGCAACTTTTCGGGGGTGGTTACGAGGGCATCGTCCATCTTCCGGTCGTAGGCCTGGAAGAATTGGTGGGCGGCGTAGGTTCCATCGAAAGGGGGTAGGTCCGTTTCCGCGCGCTGGGTCGACCCAACTTGCGTCAGGGCGGCGGTCAACTCCAGGAGAATCTCCGCCAGGGTGCGTGTTTGGTCTATTTCGGGCGCGGCGGCTTGTCCTCTCTCCCCCTCCCTTGTCGATTCTTGAGGTGGCTCGTTTTCCATTTTATATCCTGTCGTTTCTTGAGGTGGTTCGTTTTCCATTTATATCCTGTCGACTCACTATAATATTTCGATGTTGATCCTGTGTAAGATTCTGTTGACTCCTGTCAACTTACTTTGGGATTGGTGTCTTGTGATGAATGGTGGAGGGTGGTGAGATGGCGCAGTCGTTTGGTCGAATGATGGGCCTCCACAGAGGAAATAACGAACACACCTGGATAGGATAGAACCTGGACTTCAGCGAAAAGAGAGAGAGAGAGAGTGAGTGGTGACTGGAGGAGGTACCTTGCCTTTCACATGATCGAAGAGAATTTTTACCTTGGTTGGGGCCTAAGTTGGGCACCTTACCTCTGGCCTGGTCAGCTACGTTCTGTTAACTTTCTGTCCGATATCTTCCTCGTTAACTCTCTATGCTTCTCATTGGTTGAGATCGCTCTACGTGGTTACTTTTGGTTGGCTGTTAGTTGTTCATGCTTAACTGTGATTGGTTGTTGGTACCTCCATTGTCGTCAGGATTGCCATCTTCCAGGAAGAAGAAGGTCTTTGAACTCTAGTTTTATGGGTCCTGGGCAGTGACCTTTACTTCCTGGATGATGCAATCCTGCTCATGGTTTATTCTCCCTTTTCGCGAAGCCTACTTTTATTAAAATCTTTGACGACACATTGCATAGGTTGTGGTGGGGTTGCATATTGCTATATACAAATTATTACATATATATATATTATATTCCGAGAGGAGAGAATAAAAAAAAAGTAATAAATTATTAAGTAAATGTTTAGATTGTCGAATGCAAATTTTACTTACATAAAAAAAAAGAATAAAATATCAATTATTAGAAAATATGCTTATTTTAAACAAATTCAACTATATAATATTGTGGCGAAGAAATATTTTATTATTTAATTTAATACATATGTCATAATATATACTCTTCCTGGAATAATAAAACAAACCTACAGTCAACCCAGAGAGAGATGGGCAGCTAAAGGGTGTCACTTTAGATATCAGCGACATTCCAAGGGGCTCCTGGGGTCCGTCACTTAACACCTCGGGACTTTGGAGACAGTTGGTGATTGTGTGCGATACGAACGGCCGTCCGCTTGGCGGTGCCGGGTCCGTCGCTCTCCATCTCTCTCTGGTTGCCTGGGTCCCTCCTCTACCAAATTGTGGTGTGATTATTTCTCTTTCCCCACATTATTATTATATTGTCACATAAAAAGTCGACAGGATCTTATCACAGAAAAGTCGACAGGATCTTATCATTCAGGCGTCGAAGAATTCCAACCACCACGTGAGCCTTGCTTACAACCAACCCTTGGTGACTCTTATCTATCTTCCCCTTAATGTCCCACTCATTCTTACAACTTTGTCAACCTTTTACCAGTCCACGCCCCTCAAGAGAAATTTTGTTTAATCAACTATCGAACTACTATTGCCAATAATCTCCACTCTTCATTTACGATAATATATTTTGTAGATGTTCTCTCTAGCATATCCACCAACCCACACCATCTAGTCACTGGTGTGTTCGTCACAGGATGCAGATTGACTAACTGCTAGATGTTTATCAACTCCTTTTTGTTCGCACTTGAACAATCTGCATCGAGCGGCACAGTTCGCTCCTTCTTCTCGCGCCACACGTTCGCCACACGGACCCTGTCTTCGAATCTATGTGTATCCCTTGTCCAAACCAGCACGATATAACCTATTTCCGATATTTCCCACGGATGTACGTTAAACATCGTCGCTGATTTTGTCCGGTCCGTCATTATTTCGCGCAGACATGGGTTTTACGTTCGACCCATCGCGAAATCATCGCCTCGCACAAGCTCCCACGACGGTTCAAACACATCGTGTCCGAGCAGCTTGTCACCTGTAAAGGACAACGCCGTCCTCGTCCCAATTTTTGGCACTGTGCGCGCACACTTTCCTACAATTAGTTAAAACTACTAAAGTCTCATAGTATCGAAATAATTAAGGTGGAAAGGCCCAAAGCAAGTTTCCCCTCGCTCTGTTCGCCTATATATTCTACCTTTGTATCTCGAACTATTTTATCTTCTCAAATTAACTATAAGTCAATGCGACTTCCTCACCTACACACCGGACTTTTCCCCTCGGACTCGCTACAAAAGTAACTGCATAGATAAGGTAGAATGGCCCAAAGCAAGATTCCCCTCGCTCTGTTCGCCAAAATTCTAACATTGTATGTAGTTCTATTTTTACCTCATTCCTGAGCTCACGCAATTTCCAGCCTCAACTTCATTTCTCGTACCCTACATCTATAGCATAGAAACCCCATGCCAAGTCTTCCCCTTGCCATGTCCGCCTGAAAACATATCTCAAATGTAGAGTTCCCCAGTCTTAATGGCTCAATATTTTCATCATATGTATGTGACACTTCTTCTCCTTGTTCACACCTTTCAATAGCATTTCCCTTATAATACATTAGAATTTATTGTATATAGCCTTTTATAACCTTGATATTATCAAAAATTCCCTTAAATATCAAACTCTCCGGTGTTGTAAAATTGCTTGTAAATAATATTTACTTGTGTACTATACAATATTTTATTTACATAAAACTATGTCACCATAACCTTAATTAATTTCAACTGTAAAATTATTTTCTCTATTCCTGGCTTCTCCAGCTTTAAGTATACTCAAACCATCTTCAGCCTTCTTCAACGGGGGCCATATGTCATAATATATACTCTTCCTGGAATAATAAAACAAACCTACAGTCAACCCAGAGAGAGATGGGCAGCTAAAGGGTGTCACTTTAGACATCAGCAACATTCCAAGGGGCTCCTGGGGTCCTTCACTTAACACCTCGGGACTTTGGAGACAGTTGGTGCTGGGTCCGTCGCTCTCCATCTCTCTCTGGTTGCCTGGGTCCCTCCTCTACCAAATTGTGGTGTGATTATTTCTCTTTCCCCACATTATTATTATATTGACACATATATTATTCAATGAAAATACTCAACAGATTATAAAAATATATATTACTCTGTATTTTTGAAATCATCTTTAAAATTATCTTTGCTTGCTTGCTTAAGATTCCCTAGCTGTAGATAGTTTTGGGCTGACCTGTTAATAATTGTCGACTCGTCGCTGTGACGTCATCAATAAATACTTTTACATCTTAGGATATTTCAAGGCTTGATTTCTACGTTACAACTGGTGGAGAAGCTGGACCGATACCCATAAAGAAATAAAAGAAAAATTGATTCTGTTGAATCAGAAGAAACTTCTATGAATGTAAAGACGGAAGCAGGTACCCAGGTAAGCAACTACTATCAAATACTAAAAGTTACACTGTAAAACCATGAATTTAACGTCCGAAGATATTACCTTTTATTTGAAAGTATTCCGCAAGAAATCTTTACAGCTAGCTAAATGGCAAAGCCATTTGAGTTTCAACAAGATATGCATAGAAGCCAATTTTATATCCCCATCACTACGAATAAAAGATCCAGTAAAAAACCCATTCTCAGAAAAAATCATAAAAGAAACCCAAGCAAAACTACTAAAAGCCAGAAAAGAAGGATGTCATTCGAATATCAGATTTCTATCAAAATCTATCAAGGACCTCATATGCTTAATATCCCAACACATCCCAGAACCCGAATTCCATAGAATAATAACCGAAATCATCCCAGAAATAAAGAAACTGAAAACCAACGTAAAAAACAGACAAGACAAGAAACTAAAATATTGGGCTAACAAATATAAAGAACCGAACCTCTTAAAAAATGAAACAACACCAAAAGTAGTCAATATATCACAGGCCATATTAACACACGAAGAAATAACCATATTATCTAAAGGTTTAAAATATCGACCAGTTGCTAAACCCGACCCCATAAAGATAATTAGTGGAATAGAAGTAGCGATATCGAGACTGAACACCCAAGAAAAAGAAAACATAAGACAAAAAGTATTCAGAACATTAAATCATCCACCAAATCAGCCCCTACGAAACCCAAGAGAGAAACATATTCTAAGAAACTTAAAAAACAGAAAAGAAATAGTCATAACCCAAGCAGACAAAGGAGGAACCACAATAATAATGGATAAAACCGAATACCAAAACAAAATGGAAGACATACTAAAGAACAGCACCACCTTCTCGCCACTAACAGATAGAGAGAAACCAATTCTACTCAAATATAAAAAAGAATGTCAATAAGTTGAAGAAATCCAAAATAATCACCGAAGATGAACACAAAGCATTCCTTAGCAACATCGATTCCGAAGCCCACATATACGGAAAACCAAAGATGCACAAGCAAAACATACCGCTAAGACCAATAGTCGCTTTTTATCTATCCCCCATTGCCCCAATAGCTAAATTTTTAACCAAATTCTTACAGCCATTAGTTAGAACACAAACACCCACTCATTCAATAGCAAACATACCCACATTCATACAAGAAATCTTAAACACAAATATAGAAAACCATCACTTAATAGTATCTTTCGATGTTGAGGCTCTCTATCCTAGTCTCCCCCACCAACTAATATTAGAAAATACTAAATCATTTTTAATAGAAAATAGTTTAGACCAAACAGTCATTAACAAAATAATAGAATTAATAGATATATCTTTAAAGTCAAACATTTTTAATTTTAACTCACAATCGTATAAACAGATAAAAGGATCACCCATGGGCAGCCCACTATCTTCCCCGTTAGCTGAAATAGTTATGAACACAATAGACAAATGGATAACCACACAATTCCCCACAGACATAATAATATATAAAAGATACATAGACGACATATTCTGTATATGTACAGCTAACAAAGTTAATCACATATTAACCTCATTAAATAACTACCACCCTAGTATTAAATTTACAATGGAAGTAGAAAATAACAATAAACTACCATTCTTAGACATTAATATCACAAGGACACAAAACAGATTGCAAACCGCCGTATACTACAAGCCAAGTTTCGAACCAAATTATATACATTTCACTTCATATTGCCCATTAAGCCATAAGATAAACACAATTAAAACACTAACCAAAAGAATACACACCCATTGTTCACAACAGAATTCAAAAATGATTGAAACACAGAACATCATAAATAATCTCCAGCAAGCAGGATACCCAATTACCTTTATATTAAAACATTTCCACAAAAATATAACAATCAATAACCCAATTAACAAAACCACTGATATTTACAGGGCAATATGTTACATTCCATTTTCACAAACATCTATAACAATAGCCAACTACTTAAAAAACTTCGGCATCCAAACATATTACAGTAATTCCCCTAACATAGGCTCTATCATTAAAAATCCATTAACTAAGAATAATTCTAATATCATAAAACCAACTAACAAAAAAGAAGCAATATATTCCTTAGAATGCAATAACTGCCAAGTCAAATACGTGGGGGAGACAGGAAGGAGAGTCAGCAATAGAATATATGAACACAAACGCAACATAATAAACCAAGACAATAGATCCCTAATTTTCCAACACTGCAAAGAAACAGGTCACACATTCGCATTAGAAGAACCCATAATACATTACAATAACATAAACAGCAAATATCAAAGGCTTATCATAGAATCTTTATTATCCAGAAAACACAACAGCATCAATAGAAAAATAGACTTGCCCGAAACATATAACACAATATATCCTAATGCCAGCTAACAATATCAGCAATAATATATGTAACTTATACGTAATAGCCAATAACCATTATAATTCTAACTTAAAATAATAGAATCTCAAACCTATAAGATAAATCTTAGTATATAGCAAACAATAGTAAAATATGTAAATACCTTAATCAAATAAAAACATATCTTAAGTAAAACAATATGCAAAAATACGCTTGTATATATATATATATGACATAATAAAAATATGATTTTTATTATTCATTAATATAATTATAATTTAAATAATCATAGAATTAACACAGAGTTAATTCTTTAAAATCCTTAACAAAAGGAGTACAACCCAATATGTTTTTTGTATATACTTAGATTATATTATTAAATTGTATGTATGCAAACTGTTTTGTTCTTAAAATATAATCATTAAAAAAAATACAATTTTGGATATAAAAGTTATCATTTCACTTCAATCCACGACTGCATGAATGAATTGGTAACGTACCTAAAATACATCTTTATTTACGACATATATATATATATAGTGTAGAAACTATATAACAAAATTATAACAGTGATTCTACTTTTAAAACTTAAGGAGCAAACTGATAATAATGATAACTTATATCAATTAGATTTGATTAGATTAGCAAGCTAAATCTAAATTAATTATAATAATAAATAGTTATTTAATTTTATAGTCCAGTTTTGTATTAAGATTATCTTCACTATTATGATCATTTAAATTCAAATTATAAAATTTGTAAAATGTTATTAATTTGTAGATAGAGAGAGAAAATAAAATCCTTTACTTCTAATACATCATCAAGTTAATTATATATTTATAATTAATAACAATAAAAATTAACAACGTAACGTCTTTTGCATCGGCTTTTACACGTCATTTAGACATACTCTAATCCTATATATAGAATAATCGAAGTGAGAATATATATAATAGAAAAAAGAGAGAAAGACAGAACCATGCACTTTTAATCAAACTAATAATAAGGAAAAAAAAAGTTTTGTAAAGAAGGTAGATAAGATTGTTAGTATATATTTATATTTTTATAATTTTATATTTTATCCTTTTTTTTTAAAGATTTTTTAAGGTTTTTTTTATTTTATAATATGATTATAAATAGTTGTATTTAGTAATATATCTATAGTATGAATTAACATTTGTTATAAGTTTGGATATTATGTTTTGAAACCCTAATGGTAGACCAGACATACACAAAAAACTTTAAATTGAAATAAATTGGAAAAAGAGATCTGCTGGACCGGGGATCTTCAGATAAAAGTCCAGCGACATTTCACCCCTTAGAAAGAAGGAATCATATATCGCCGCAACTCTTTTTATTATTATAGCGGTTAAGGAAGCTTTCGGGCAAGCCCTTCTTCAGCTAATTATATTGTACAATTAAAGAGATATTATATATCGTTTTTAATATAAATCAAAATAAACGAAAAGAAATTTACCACGCCCCTATCGCCCTCGTTTCAATAGCACCGCGTGGCCACGTTATGTCTGATCCTAACTTCAAATGTAATATGGTACAAAAATATCTTAAAAGAAAGTTACGTAATTGAATAAATATAAAGAATCAACTATAAACACTGGCCACGCGGTGCTATTGAAACGAGGGCGATAGGGGCGTGGTAAATTTCTTTTCGTTTATTTTGATTTATATTAAAAACGATATATAATATCTCTTTAATTGTACAATATAATTAGCTGAAGAAGGGCTTGCCCGAAAGCTTCCTTAACCGCTATAATAATAAAAAGAGTAGCGGCGATATATGATTCCTTCTTTCTAATTTGTCGAAATCCGCAAACCGTTTACCATGAATTTCACCCCTTCTTTATTATGTCATAGATCTCTTTTAAACCGGATTTTATGTGTTAATATTAAGTTGTTTCAGTGAAATATTTAAATGAACATATATAACAGATACAAGTGTTAACAAATTCAAACTGTAAACCTACCTCGACCGCGGCGTCCTCCATTGTGAATATCTATTTCTGGCTGACACATGTTGCGGGGGGGGACATTTCAAATTTAGACCATTTATTCAGAATTTTTTGAACAACAAGAAAATTAAAGAAGAAAGGAAAAATAGTTAAGGGAAGAAAGCTGAATTTCATAATCTTTACAGCTAGTTATATCAAAATAACTGATTCAACACTTATTCATCTTTTAATATTCCTTTATTTAACTTCCATTTTCCTCCCCAGAAATTGGAGATTAAACAAAATGAACTATATACTATAACATTTTAAAAATCTTGTGAAAAAATCTTTTAATCAGTTATTTAATCAAAGTTTAATTAACTGTTAAAGATTATAAATTTGTATTAGTTATTTTTAAGAGAAATTATAGAAAGTTGATTTCATAAATGGATATTTCCATTTATTTTTTTTAAATATTTTATAATTGATATACTGTTGAAATATTTTACTTGTCTGATACTAAATTTGTTTTTAATAAATTCCATGTTTAAATTTTTAACATCTTCTATGAAATTATCTAATATATTATTTATTCTATAAAATCTTAGAAACTGACCATAATATATACCCTTACAGCAATTTAATGATATATTAGAATTCATATTACAGTATTTTATAATATTGAAATTATAATTACTCTTTTTATTATAAACTCTAACAGCACTATTTGTAAGGTCTATATTCAAGTCTAAAAAGTTAACTTTTTTGTTTCTATAAATTTTTTCATTGTTCTTAAGTTTCAAGTATTTAGGATATATTTCAGGTATTAATTTTTTAAACTGTGGATTATTAAATATTATTATGTCATCTACATATCGGAATATTTGCCAATTAATATTATTTTGTAGAAAGTATTCTCTTTCGTACCAGAACAATATTAGATTGGCTAATAAAGGACTAGAAGAAGTTCCCATGGGAACGCCTTCTGATTGAATATATATTTTATTTTTAAATTCTATATAGTTAAAATTTAAAAATGTTTCCAGTAGAGTTTTTGCTGTTTTAAGATCTAATTTAATTGTTTTATATCTGTTATGAATAATTTTAATGTAGAAAGTTTTGTCATTAATGAATTCATTAAATAAATTGGTTATTTTATTATTTAGATCTCTTAAATTTATTTTAGAATATAGGTCCTCAAAGTCAAATGTGTGTACTGTTTCAATGTTTTTCCAATTGTTCATTAAATAATTAATGATTTTTTTATTTGAGTCGATAAATTTATAATTATATTTATTAGTTAATTTATTTATAATAAATTGTAGTGTTGAAGCTAATTGTATATCAATATTTTTTTATGACTGAATTTATACCAGATGTGATTGTTCTGAAAGAAATAGGTTTTTTGTGTAGTTTAGGAATTATATAGAACTTTGGTATGTTTGGATTTTTGTGGTTATTATAAATTTTTAGTGAATTTTCAACGTTTTTGATGTCTTTTTTGATTTTTGTGGCTGTAGTTCTAGCAAAAGTGTATTTATGATTATTATCAATTTCCTTTTTTAGTATATCGTGGTATAGATTTTTACAAATTAAAGATAAGTTATTGGAACATTTATCTATAGGAGTGATAATATAGTCCTTCTGTAAATTAATTATATTTTCTTTAAAAGAAGGAATGTCTGAATTAGGTTTTGTGTATTTAAGTGTATTATTATAATAATTTATAATTTCCTTTTTAATATTATGTTTCCATTCCAGAAAAGTAAATTCTGGAATACTGTATTTTATACTAGTTTTATTTATGAAAATATCTATATCTTTTAATATAGATTTAATTGTATTATTATAATTGTGTTTAATTTGAGGTATATATTTATACCCTTTATTTAAAATTTCCTGATATTCTGGATTTAAAAAAGAAAAATTGCTAGTTAATATATGACCTGAGAACTTATATTTATCAATATAGTTGTTGCAATTACATTTAATTTTTTTAAAATTTGCCAAATTATTAATAAATTGGTTATAATTGCAAACTAAATTACCTATATTTTTGTTGTATCTCCAGATTGTTTTGAAATTTAAATTTTTTATAGGGAAAAGATTATTGATGATTTGGTTATTAAAAATATCATTAAATTTAATATGATTAAATAAATTGTTATTAAATTTAATGATAATATTAATGTTATTAGTAGCTTGTTTAATTTTTCTGTATTTAATGATGTCGTGTGTGATATCTATTAATCTGTTAGTCAGATTATGAATTTTAATATATTCTATGAGTTTGATAAAGTTATTATTATTTAGTTTAAATAATGTTTTAATAAATTTATCGACGAAGTTGTTAGTGTACATTTGTTTTGGGTCCAGTAATTCTTCAAATTCAATGTAACCTAATTTATTGGTAGTTTTACCTCTAGTTTTATTAGGTTTAGTTTTAAATTCATTTTTTTTGTATTTGCAGCTGATTTCATAGGTTGAAATTTCTTCTGTTTGTGGTTTGTATGTGTAGTTTAATTCGTCGTTGAGTCCAAAAGGGAATAATGTGTTGTGTTTATAAATGTAGTTGTTTTCTAATAATAGTCGTTGTTTTTTGTTTTGACATATGTCTAGTATTTCTATCTTAAAGTTGTTAAAAGTATGTAATTGATTGTGTTCTTTCATATATATTACCAATTGATTTTTTAGCGTGGTTTCTATGTAGGTTTATTCGTATATTTAATGGATTACAAGTTTGTCCTATATATGATAGTTGACAAATTTGGCTTTTAATTTATAAATAGTATTCACTAATTTACAACTAGTTGTTTGAAAAGTGTCATGGTTCTTAAGAGAGGGACAAGTTTGACAATTTTTTCTTAGGCAATTCTTAGCGAGTTTAAATTAACATAAAAGAGGTGCTAACACTAATATGTTTGTAGTTTTTTTTAGTTTTTTTAGTTTGTTATTCTTATGAATTTTTAAATATATTTTTCTTAATTGTTTTTGTGGTGATAAAATTTGTAATAAATTGAATAATTAATCTATAAATATATAGATATTACTGTTTGTTATCTGTTATATTTTTAAGAATAACTAATAAAAAAAACATCTTTAAACTAACTAAACACTGAAAAAACAAAAGTTCTGAAGTTATTTTTTCTAAAATTACTTTTATAATTTACTTTTTAATAATCAAACAATGAAAGATAATTAAAATTTGTATGAAGATTTATATTAGAATATCTAATATAATTTAATTTGTATATTATGTTATATATAAAAAATATATCATAGAGCAAGCTCATATGAATTAATATAGTGTAGAAACTATATAACAAAATTATAACAGTGATTCTACTTTTAAAACTTAAGGAGCAAACTGATAATAATGATAACTTATATCAATTAGATTTGATTAGATTAGCAAGCTAAATCTAAATTAATTATAATAATAAATAGTTATTTAATTTTATAGTCCAGTTTTGTATTAAGATTATCTTCACTATTATGATCATTTAAATTCAAATTATAAAATTTGTAAAATGTTATTAATTTGTAGATAGAGAGAGAAAAAAAATCCGTTACTTCTAATACATCATCAAGTTAATTATATATTTATAATTAATAACAATAAAAATTAACAACGTAACGTCTTTTGCATCGGCTTTTACACGTCATTTAGACATACTCTAATCCTATATATAGAATAATCGAAGTGAGAATATATATAATAGTTAGAAAAAAGAGAGAAAGACAGAACCATGCACTTTTAATCAAACTAATAATAAGTAAAAAAAAAAAGTTTTGTAAGAAGGTAGATAAGATTGTTAGTATATATATATATATTTTTATAATTTTATATTTTATCCTTTTTTTTTTTAAAGATTTTTTAAGGTTTTTTTTATTTTATAATATGATTATAAATAGTTGTATTTAGTAATATATCTATAGTATGAATTAACATTTGTTATAAGTTTGGATATTATGTTTTGAAACCCTAATGGTAGACCAGACATACACAAAAAACTTTAAATTGAAATAAATTGGAAAAAGAGATCTGCTGGACCGGGGATCTTCAGATAAAAGTCCAGCGACATTTCACCCCTTCTTTATTATGTCATAGATCTCTTTTAAACCGGATTTTATGTGTTAATATTAAGTTGTTTCAGTGAAATATTTAAATGAACATATATAACAGATACAAGTGTTAACAAATTCAAACTGTAAACCTACCTCGACCGCGGCGTCCTCCATTGTGAATATCTATTTCTGGCTGACACATGTTGCGGGGGGGGGGCATTTCAAATTTAGACCATTTATTCAGAATTTTTTGAACAACAAGAAAATTAAAGAAGAAAGGAAAAATAGTTAAGGGAAGAAAGCTGAATTTCATAATCTTTACAGCTAGTTATATCAAAATAACTGATTCAACACTTATTCATCTTTTAATATTCCTTTAAAAAGGCAAATTATAAGAGTTTAATATAGCTATTAATTGTGCAAATTCACCTTTATTTAACTTCCATTTTCCTCTCCAGAAATTGGAGATTAAACAAAATGAACTATATACTATAACATTTTAAAAATCTTGTGAAAAAATCTTTCAATCAGTTATTTAATCAAAGTTTAATTAACTGTTAAAGATTATAAATTTTATTAGTTATTATTAAGAGAAATTATAGAAAGTTGATTTCATAAATGGATATTTCCATTTATTTTTTTTTTTATATTTTATAATTGATATACTGTTGAAATATTTTACTTGTCTGATACTAAATTTGTTTTTAATAAATTCCATGTTTAAATTTTTAACATCTTCTATGAAATTATCTAATATATTATTTATTCTATAAAATCTTAGAAACTGACCATAATATATACCCTTACAGCAATTTAATGATATATTAGAATTCATATTACAGTATTTTATAATATTGAAATTATAATTACTCTTTTTATTATAAACTCTAACAGCACTATTTGTAAGGTCTATATTCAAGTCTAAAAAGTTAACTTTTTTGTTTCTATAAATTTTTTCATTGTTCTTAAGTTTCAAGTATTTAGGATATATTTCAGGTATTAATTTTTTAAACTGTGGATTATTAAATATTATTATGTCATCTACATATCGGAATATTTGCCAATTAATATTATTTTGTAGAAAGTATTCTCTTTCGTACCAGAACAATATTAGATTGGCTAATAAAGGACTAGAAGAAGTTCCCATGGGAACGCCTTCTGATTGAATATATATTTTATTTTTAAATTCTATATAGTTAAAATTTAAAAATGTTTCCAGTAGAGTTTTTGCTGTTTTAAGATCTAATTTAATTGTTTTATATCTGTTATGAATAATTTTAATGTAGAAAGTTTTGTCATTAATGAATTCATTAAATAAATTGGTTATTTTATTATTTAGATCTCTTAAATTTATTTTAGAATATAGGTCCTCAAAGTCAAATGTGTGTACTGTTTCAATGTTTGTCCAATTGTTCATTAAATAATTAATGATTTTTTATTTGAGTCGATAAATTTATAATTATATTTATTAGTTAATTTATTTATAATAAATTGTAGTGTTGAAGCTAATTGTATATCAATATTTTTATGACTAATTTATACCAGATGTGATTTTTCTGAAAGAAATAGGTTTTTTGTGTAGTTTAGGAATTATATAGAACTTTGGTATGTTTGGATTTTTGTGGTTATTATAAATTTTTAGTGAATTTTCAACGTTTTTGATGTCTTTTTTGATTTTTGTGGCTGTAGTTCTAGCAAAAGTGTATTTATGATTATTATCAATTTCCTTTTTTAGTATATCGTGGTATAGATTTTTACAAATTAAAGATAAGTTATTGGAACATTTATCTATAGGAGTGATAATATAGTCCTTCTGTAAATTAATTATATTTTCTTTAAAAGAAGGAATGTCTGAATTAGGTTTTGTGTATTTAAGTGTATTATTATAATAATTTATAATTTCCTTTTTAATATTATGTTTCCATTCCAGAAAAGTAAATTCTGGAATACTGTATTTTATACTAGTTTTATTTATGAAAATATCTATATCTTTTAATATAGATTTAATTGTATTATTATAATTGTGTTTAATTTGAGGTATATATTTATACCCTTTATTTAAAATTTCCTGATATTCTGGATTTAAAAAAGAAAAATTGCTAGTTAATATATGACCTGAGAACTTATATTTATCAATATAGTTGTTGCAATTACATTTAATTTTTTAAAATTTGCCAAATTATTAATAAATTGGTTATAATTGCAAACTAAATTACCTATATTTTTGTTGTATCCAGATTGTTTTGAAATTTAAATTTTTTATAGGGAAAAGATTATTGATGATTTGGTTATTAAAAATATCATTAAATTTAATATGATTAAATAAATTGTTATTAAATTTAATGATAATATTAATGTTATTAGTAGCTTGTTTAATTTTTCTGTATTTAAAGATGTCGTGTGTGATATCTATTAATCTGTTAATCAGATTATGAATTTTAATATATTCTATGAGTTTGATAAAGTTATTATTATTTAGTTTAAATAATGTTTTAATAAATTTATCGACGAAGTTGTTAGTGTACATTTGTTTTGGGTCCAGTAATTCTTCAAATTCAATGTAACCTAATTTATTGGTAGTTTTACCTCTAGTTTTATTAGGTTTAGTTTTAAATTCATTTTTTTTTTGTATTTGCAGCTGATTTCATAGGTTGAAATTTCTTCTGTTTGTGGTTTGTATGTGTAGTTTAATTCGTCGTTAAGTCCATAAGGGAATAATGTGTTGTGTTTATAAATGTAGTTGTTTTCTAATAATAGTCGTTGTTTTTTGTTTTGACATATGTCTAGTATTTCTATCTTAAAGTTGTTAAAAGTATGTAATTGATTGTGTTCTTTCATATATATATTACCAATTGATTTTTTAGCGTGGTTTCTATGTAGGTTTATTCGTATATTTAATGGATAACAAGTTTGTCCTTTATATGATAGTTGACAAATTTGGCATGTTAATTTATAAATAGTATTCACTAATTTACAACTAGTTGTTTGAAAAGTGTCATGGTTCTTAAGAGAGGGACAAGTTTGACAATTTTTTCTTAGGCAATTCTTAGCGAGTTTAAATTAACATAAAAGAGGTGCTAACACTAATATGTTTGTAGTTTTTTTTAGTTTTTTTAGTTTGTTATTCTTATGAATTTTTAAATATATTTTTCTTAATTGTTTTTGTGGTGATAAAATTTGTAATAAATTGAATAATTAATCTATAAATATATAGATATTACTGTTTGTTATCTGTTATATTTTTAAGAATAACTAATAAAAATACATCTTTAAACTAACTAAACACTGAAAAAAACAAAAGTTCTGAAGTTATTTTTTCTAAAATTACTTTTATAATTTACTTTTTAATAATCAAACAATGAAAGATAATTAAAATTTGTATGAAGATTTATATTAGAATATCTAATATAATTTAATTTGTATATTATGTTATATATAAAAAATATATCATAGAGCAAGCTCATATGAATTAATATAGTGTAGAAACTATATAACAAAATTATAACAGTGATTCTACTTTTAAAACTTAAGGAGCAAACTGATAATAACGATAACTTATATCAATTAGATTTGATTAGATTAGCAAGCTAAATCTAAATTAATTATAATAATAAATAGTTATTTAATTTTATAGTCCAGTTTTGTATTAAGATTATCTTCACTATTATGATCATTTAATTTCAAATTATAAAATTTGTAAAATGTTATTAATTTGTAGATAGAGAGAGAAAAAAAATCCTTTACTTCTAATACATCATCAAGTTAATTATATATTTATAATTAATAACAATAAAAATTAACAACGTAACGTCTTTTGCATCGGCTTTTACACGTCATTTAGACATACACTAATCCTATATATAGAATAATCGAAGTGAGAATATATATAATAGTTAGAAAAAAGAGAGAAAGACAGAACCATGCACTTTTAATCAAACTAATAATAAGGAAAAAAAAATGTTGTAAAGAAGGTAGATAAGATTGTTAGTATATATATATATATTTTTATAATTTTATATTTTATCCTTTTTTTTTTAAAGATTTTTTAAGGTTTTTTTTATTTTATAATATGATTATAAATAGTTGTATTTAGTAATATATCTATAGTATGAATTAACATTTGTTATAAGTTTGGATATTATGTTTTGAAACCCTAATGGTAGACCAGACATACACAAAAAAACTTTAAATTGAAATAAATTGGAAAAAGAGATCTGCTGGACCGGGGATCTTCAGATAAAAGTCCAGCGACATTTCACCCCTTCTTTATTATGTCATAGATCTCTTTTAAACCGGATTTTATGTGTTAATATTAAGTTGTTTCAGTGAAATATTTAAATGAACATATATAACAGATACAAGTGTTAACAAATTCAAACTGTAAACCTACCTCGACCGCGGCGTCCTCCATTGTGAATATCTATTTCTGGCTGACACATGTTGCGGGGGGGGGGCATTTCAAATTTAGACCATTTATTCAGAATTTTTTGAACAACAAGAAAATTAAAGAAGAAAGGAAAAATAGTTAAGGGAAGAAAGCTGAATTTCATAATCTTTACAGCTAGTTATATCAAAATAACTGATTCAACACTTATTCATCTTTTAATATTCCTTTAAAAAGGCAAATTATAAGAGTTTAATAAAGCTATTAATTGTGCAAATTCACCTTTATTTAACTTCCATTTTCCTCCCCAGAAATTGGAGATTAAACAAAATTAACTATATACTATAACATTTTAAAAATCTTGTGAAAAAATCTTTTAATCAGTTATTTAATCAAAGTTTAATTAACTGTTAAAGATTATAAATTTGTATTAGTTATTATTAAGAGAAATTATAGAAAGTTGATTTCATAAATGGATATTTCCATTTATTTTTTTTAAATATTTTATAATTGATATACTGTTGAAATATTTTACTTGTCTGATACTAAATTTGTTTTTAATAAATTCCATGTTTAAATTTTTAACATCTTCTATGAAATTATCTAATATATTATTTATTCTATAAAATCTTAGAAACTGACCATAATATATACCCTTACAGCAATTTAATGATATATTAGAATTCATATTACAGTATTTTATAATATTGAAATTATAATTACTCTTTTTATTATAAACTCTAACAGCACTATTTGTAAGGTCTATATTCAAGTCTAAAAAGTTAACTTTTTTGTTTCTATAAATTTTTTCATTGTTCTTAAGTTTCAAGTATTTAGGATATATTTCAGGTATTAATTTTTTAAACTGTGGATTATTAAATATTATTATGTCATCTACATATCGGAATATTTGCCAATTAATATTATTTTGTAGAAAGTATTCTCTTTCGTACCAGAACAATATTAGATTGGCTAATAAAGGACTAGAAGAAGTTCCCATGGGAACGCCTTCTGATTGAATATATATTTTATTTTTAAATTCTATATAGTTAAAATTTAAAAATGTTTCCAGTAGAGTTTTTGCTGTTTTAAGATCTAATTTAATTGTTTTATATCTGTTATGAATAATTTTAAGGTAGAAAGTTTTGTCATTAATGAATTCATTAAATAAATTGGTTATTTTATTATTTAGATCTCTTAAATTTATTTTAGAATATAGGTCCTCAAAGTCAAATGTGTGTACTGTTTCAATGTTTGTCCAATTGTTCATTAAATAATTAATGATTTTTTTATTTGAGTCGATAAATTTATAATTATATTTATTAGTTAATTTATTTATAATAAATTGTAGTGTTGAAGCTAATTGTATATCAATATTTTTTATGACTAATTTATACCAGATGTGATTGTTCTGAAAGAAATAGGTTTTTTGTGTAGTGTAGGAATTATATAGAACTTTGGTATGTTTGGATTTTTGTGGTTATTATAAATTTTTAGTGAATTTTCAACGTTTTTGATGTCTTTTTTGATTTTTGTGGCTGTAGTTCTAGCAAAAGTGTATTTATGATTATTATCAATTTCCTTTTTTAGTATATCGCGGTATAGATTTTTACAAATTAAAGATAAGTTATTGGAACATTTATCTATAGGAGTGATAATATAGTCCTTCTGTAAATTAATTATATTTTCTTTAAAAGAAGGAATGTCTGAATTAGGTTTTGTGTATTTAAGTGTATTATTATAATAATTTATAATTTCCTTTTTAATATTATGTTTCCATTCCAGAAAAGTAAATTCTGGAATACTGTATTTTATACTAGTTTTATTTATGAAAATATCTATATCTTTTAATATAGATTTAATTGTATTATTATAATTGTGTTTAATTTGAGGTATATATTTATACCCTTTATTTAAAATTTCCTGATATTCTGGATTTAAAAAAGAAAAATTGCTAGTTAATATATGACCTGAGAACTTATATTTATCAATATAGTTGTTGCAATTACATTTAATTTTTTTAAAATTTGCCAAATTATTAATAAATTGGTTATAATTGCAAACTAAATTACCTATATTTTTGTTGTATCTCCAGATTGTTTTGAAATTTAAATTTTTTATAGGGAAAAGATTATTGATGATTTGGTTATTAAAAATATCATAAAATTTAATATGATTAAATAAATTGTTATTAAATTTAATGATAATATTAATGTTATTAGTAGCTTGTTTAATTTTTCTGTATTTAAAGATGTCGTGTGTGATATCTATTAATCTGTTAGTCAGATTATGAATTTTAATATATTCTATGAGTTTGATAAATTTATTATTATTTAGTTTAAATAATGTTTTAATAAATTTATCGACGAAGTTGTTAGTGTACATTTGTTTTGGGTCCAGTAATTCTTCAAATTCAATGTAACCTAATTTATTGGTAGTTTTACCTCTAGTTTTATTAGGTTTAGTTTTAAATTCATTTTTTTTTTGTATTTGCAGCTGATTTCATAGGTTGAAATTTCTTCTGTTTGTGGTTTGTATGTGTAGTTTAATTCGTCGTTAAGTCCATAAGGGAATAATGTGTTGTGTTTATAAATGTAGTTGTTTTCTAATAATAGTCGTTGTTTTTTGTTTTGACATATGTCTAGTATTTCTATCTTAAAGTTGTTAAAAGTATGTAATTGATTGTGTTCTTTCATATATATATTACCAATTGATTTTTTAGCGTGGTTTCTATGTAGGTTTATTCGTATATTTAATGGATTACAAGTTTGTCCTATATATGATAGTTGACAAATTTGGCTTTTAATTTATAAATAGTATTCACTAATTTACAACTAGTTGTTTGAAAAGTGTCATGGTTCTTAAGAGAGGGACAAGTTTGACAATTTTTTCTTAGGCATTTCTTAGCGAGTTTAAATTAACATAAAAGAGGTGTTAACACTAATATGTTTGTAGTTTTTTTTTTAGTTTTTTTAGTTTGTTATTCTTATGAATTTTTAAATATATTTTTCTTAATTGTTTTTGTGGTGATAAAATTTGTAATAAATTGAATAATTAATCTATAAATATATAGATATTACTGTTTGTTATCTGTTATATTTTTAAGAATAACTAATAAAAAAAACATCTTTAAACTAACTAAACACTGAAAAAAACAAAAGTTCTGAAGTTATTATTTCTAAAATTACTTTTATAATTTACTTTTTAATAATCAAACAATGAAAGATAATTAAAATTTGTATGAAGATTTATTTATATTAGAATATCTAATATAATTTAATTTGTATATTATGTTATATATAAAAAATATATCATAGAGCAAGCTCATATGAATTAATATAGTGTAGAAACTATATAACAAAATTATAACAGTGATTCTACTTTTAAAACTTAAGGAGCAAACTGATAATAATGATAACTTATATCAATTAGATTTGATTAGATTAGCAAGCTAAATCTAAATTAATTATAATAATAAATAGTTATTTAATTTTATAGTCCAGTTTTGTATTAAGATTATCTTCACTATTATGATCATTTAAATTCAAATTATAAAATTTGTAAAATGTTATTAATTTGTAGATAGAGAGAGAAAAAAAATCCTTTACTTCTAATACATCATCAAGTTAATTATATATTTATAATTAATAACAATAAAAATTAACAACGTAACGTCTTTTGCATCGGCTTTTACACGTCATTTAGACATACTCTAATCCTATATATAGAATAATCGAAGTGAGAATATATATAATAGTTAGAAAAAAGAGAGAAAGACAGAACCATGCACTTTTAATCAAACTAATAATAAGGAAAAAAAAAAGTTTTGTAAAGAAGGTAGATAAGATTGTTAGTATATATATATATATTTTTATAATTTTATATTTTAACCTTTTTTTTTTACGATTTTTTAAGGTTTTTTTTATTTTATAATATGATTATAAATAGTTGTATTTAGTAATATATCTATAGTATGAATTAACATTTGTTATAAGTTTGGATATTATGTTTTGAAACCCTAATGGTAGACCAGACATACACAAAAAACTTTAAATTGAAATAAATTGGAAAAAGAGATCTGCTGGACCGGGGATCTTCAGATAAAAGTCCAGCGACATTTCACCCCTTCTTTATTATGTCATAGATCTCTTTTAAACCGGATTTTATGTGTTAATATTAAGTTGTTTCAGTGAAATATTTAAATGAACATATATAACAGATACAAGTGTTAACAAATTCAAACTGTAAACCTACCTCGACCGCGGCGTCCTCCATTGTGAATATCTATTTCTGGCTGACACATGTTGCGGGGGGGGACATTTCAAATTTAGACCATTTATTCAGAATTTTTTGAACAACAAGAAAATTAAAGAAGAAAGGAAAAATAGTTAAGGGAAGAAAGCTGAATTTCATAATCTTTACAGCTAGTTATATCAAAATAACTGATTCAACACTTATTCATCTTTTAATATTCCTTTAAAAAGGCAAATTATAAGAGTTTAATAAAGCTATTAATTGTGCAAATTCACCTTTATTTAACTTCCATTTTCCTCCCCAGAAATTGGAGATTAAACAAAATGAACTATATACTATAACATTTTAAAAATCTTGTGAAAAAATCTTTTAATCAGTTATTTAATCAAAGCTTAATTAACTGTTAAAGATTATAAATTTGTATTAGTTATTATTAAGAGAAATTATAGAAAGTTGATTTCATAAATGGATATTTCCATTTTTTTTTTTTTAATATTTTATAATTGATATACTGTTGAAATATTTTACTTGTTTGATACTAAATTTGTTTTTAATAAATTCCATGTTTAAATTTTTAACATCTTCTATGAAATTATCTAATATATTATTTATTCTATAAAATCTTAGAAACTGACCATAATATATACCCTTACAGCAATTTAATGATATATTAGAATTCATATTACAGTATTTTATAATATTGAAATTATAATTACTCTTTTTATTATAAACTCTAACAGCACTATTTGTAAGGTCTATATTCAAGTCTAAAAAGTTAACTTTTTGTTTCTATAAATTTTTTCATTGTTCTTAAGTTTCAAGTATTTAGGATATATTTCAGGTATTAATTTTTTAAACTGTGGATTATTAAATATTATTATGTCATCTACATATCGGAATATTTGCCAATTAATATTATTTTGTAGAAAGTATTCTCTTTCGTACCAGAACAATATTAGATTGGCTAATAAAGGACTAGAAGAAGTTCCCATGGGAACGCCTTCTGATTGAATATATATTTTATTTTTAAATTCTATATAGTTAAAATTCAAAAATGTTTCCAGTAGAGTTTTTGCTGTTTTAAGATCTAATTTAATTGTTTTATATCTGTTATGAATAATTTTAATGTAGAAAGTTTTGTCATTAATGAATTCATTAAATAAATTGGTTATTTTATTATTTAGATCTCTTAAATTTATTTTAGAATATAGGTCCTCAAAGTCAAATGTGTGTACTGTTTCAATGTTTGTCCAATTGTTCATTAAATAATTAATGATTTTTTTATTTGAGTCGATAAATTTATAATTATATTTATTAGTTAATTTATTTATAATAAATTGTAGTGTTGAAGCTAATTGTATATCAATATTTTTATGACTGAATTTATACCAGATGTGATTGTTCTGAAAGAAATAGGTTTTTTGTGTAGTTTAGGAATTATATAGAACTTTGGTATGTTTGGATTTTTGTGGTTATTATAAATTTTTAGTGAATTTTCAACGTTTTTGATGTCTTTTTTGATTTTTGTGGCTGTAGTTCTAGCAAAAGTGTATTTATGATTATTATCAATTTCCTTTTTTAGTATTATTATTTAAACTAAATAATAATAAATTTATCAAACTCATAGAATATATTAAAATTCATAATCTGACTAACAGATTAATAGATATCACACACGACATCTTTAAATACAGAAAAATTAAACAAGCTACTAATAACATTAATATTATCATTAAATTTAATAACAATTTATTTAATCATATTAAATTTAATGATATTTTTAATAACCAAATCATCAATAATCTTTTCCCTATAAAAAATTTAAATTTCAAAACAATTTGGAGATACAACAAAAAATATAGGTAATTTAGTTTGCAATTATAACCAATTTATTAATAATTTGGCAAATTTAAAAAAAATTAAATGTAATTGCAACAACTATATTGATAAATATAAGTTCTCAGGTCATATATTAATTAGCAATTTTTCTTTTTTAAATCCAGAATATCAGGAAATTTTAAATAAAGGGTATAAATATATACCTCAAATTAAACACAATTATAATAATACAATTAAATCTATATTAAAAGATATAGATATTTTCATAAATAAAACTAGTATAAAATACAGTATTCCAGAATTTACCTTTCTGGAATGGAAACATAATATTAAAAAGGAAATTATAAATTATTATAATAATACACTTAAATACACAAAACCTAATTCAAACATTCCTTCTTTTAAAGAAAATATAATTAATTTACAGAAGGACTATATTATCACTCCTATAGATAAATGTTCCAATAACTTATCTTTAATTTGTAAAAATCTATACCACGATATACTAAAAAAGGAAATTGATAATAATCATAAATACACTTTTGCTAGAACTACAGCCACAAAAATCAAAAAAGACATCAAAAACGTTGAAAATTCACTAAAAATTTATAATAACCACAAAAATCCAAACATACCAAAGTTCTATATAATTCCTAAACTACACAAAAAACCTATTTCTTTCAGAACAATCACATCTGGTATAAATTCAGTCATAAAAAATATTGATATACAATTAGCTTCAACACTACAATTTATTATAAATAAATTAACTAATAAATATAATTATAAATTTATCGACTCAAATAAAAAAATCATTAATTATTTAATGAACAATTGGACAAACATTGAAACAGTACACACATTTGACTTTGAGGACCTATATTCTAAAATAAATTTAAGAGATCTAAATAATAAAATAACCAATTTATTTAATGAATTCATTAATGACAAAACTTTATACATTAAAATTATTCATAACAGATATAAAACAATTAAATTAGATCTTAAAACAGCAAAAACTCTACTGGAAACATTTTTAAATTTTAACTATATAGAATTTAAAAATAAAATATATATTCAATCAGAAGGCGTTCCCATGGGAACTTCTTCTAGTCCTTTATTAGCCAATCTAATATTGTTCTGGTACGAAAGAGAATACTTTCTACAAAATAATATTAATTGGCAAAGATTCCGATATGTAGATGACATAATAATATTTAATAATCCACAGTTTAAAAAATTAATACCTGAAATATATCCTAAATACTTGAAACTTAAGAACAATGAAAAAATTTATAGAAACAAAAAAGTTAACTTTTTAGACTTGAATATAGACCTTACAAATAGTGCTGTTAGAGTTTATAATAAAAAGAGTAATTATAATTTCAATATTATAAAATACTGTAATATGAATTCTAATATATCATTGATTTGCTGTAAGGGTATATATTATGGTCAGTTTCTAAGATTTTATAGAATAAATAATATATTAGATAATTTCATAGAAGATGTTAAAAATTTAAACATGGAATTTATTAAAAACAAATTTAGTATCAGACAAGTAAAATATTTCAACAGTATATCAATTATAAAATATTAAAAAAAAAATAAATGGAAATATCCATTTATGAAATCAACTTTCTATAATTTCTCTTAATAATAACTAATACAAATTTATAATCTTTAACAGTTAATTAAACTTTGATTAAATAACTGATTAAAAGATTTTTTTCACAAGATTTTTAAAATGTTATAGTATATAGTTCATTTTGTTTAATCTCCAATTTCTGGGGAGGAAAATGGAAGTTAAATAAAGGTGAATTTGCACAATTAATAGCTTTATTAAACTCTTATAATTTGCCTTTTTAAAGGAATATTAAAAGATGAATAAGTGTTGAATCAGTTATTTTGATATAACTAGCTGTAAAGATTATGAAATTCAGCTTTCTTCCCTTAACTATTTTTCCTTTCTTCTTTAATTTTCTTGTTGTTCAAAAAATTCTGAATAAATGGTCTAAATTTGAAATGTCCCCCCCCCCCCCCCCGCAACATGTGTCAGCCAGAAATAGATATTCACAATGGAGGACGCCGCGGTCGAGGTAAGTTTACAGTTTGAATTTGTTAACACTTGTATCTGTTATATATGTTCATTTAAATATTTCACTGAAACAACTTAATATTAACACATAAAATCCTGTTTAAAAGAGATCTATGACATAATAAAGAAGGGGTGAAATGTCGCTGGACTTTTATCTAAGATCCCCGGTCCAGCAGATCTCTTTTTCCAATTCATTTCAATTTAAAGTTTTTTGTGTATGTCCTGTCTACCATTAGGGTTTCAAAACATAATATCCAAACTTATAACAAATGTTAATTCATACTATAGATATATTACTAAATACAACTATTTATAATCATATTATAAAATAAAAAAAACCTTAAAAAATCTTTTAAAAAAAAAAGGATAAAATATAAAATTATAAAAATATATATATATATACTAACAATCTTATCTACCTTCGTTACAAAACTTTTTTTTTCCTTATTATTAGTTTGATTAAAAGTGCATGGTTCTGTCTTTCTCTCTTTTTTCTAACTATTATATATATTCTCACTTCGATTATTCTATATATAGGATTAGAGTATGTCTAAATGACGTGTAAAAGCCGATGCAAAAGATGTTACGTTGTTAATTTTTATTGTTATTAATTATAAATATATAATTAACTTGATGATGTATTAGAAGTAAAGGATTTTTTTTTTCTCTCTCTATCTACAAATTAATAACATTTTACAAATTTTATAATTTGAATTTAAATGATCATAATAGTGAAGATAATCTTAATACAAAACTGGACTATAAAATTAAATAACTATTTATTATATATATATATATATATATATTAGATGTACATAGAATCATAGTAGTTTAGTATCAAGCGGCGTTATATTTTCGTTATATATTGTTTCTCCTGTAGAAGGGCAGACAAGCCCGAAAGCTTGAGAAGATTCAAAATAAAGATACATATCTCCATAAGCGTTTTAAATTCTGATGTCATATGTCTGGTCTACCATTAGGGTTTCAAAACATAATAACCAAACTTATAACAAAAGTTAATTCATATTATAGATATATTACTAAATACAACTATTTATATTCATATTTTAAAATAAATAAATTTAAAAAATCATTTAAAAAAAAAAAGGATAAAATATAAAATTATAAAAATATATATATATATACTAACAATCTTATCTACCTTCTTTACAAAACTTTTTGTTTTCTTATTATTAGTTTGATTAAAAGTGCATGGTTCTGTCTTTCTCCCTTTTCTCTAACTACTAAAATTCATAATATTAAATATATTCTCACTTCTATTATTCTATATATAAATTAGAGTATGTCTAAATGACGTGTAAAAGCCGATGCAAAAGACGTTACGTTGTTAAATTTTATTGTTATTAATTATAAATATATAATTAACTAGATGATGTGTTAGAAGTAAAGGATTTTTTTTCTCTCTCTCTCTATACTGAATAATAACAATTTAAAAAATTTATAATTTGAATTTAAATGATCAAAATAGTGAAGATAATTTTAATACAAAACTTAACTATAAAACTAAACAACTATTTACTGTTATATATATATATATATAGATTATTTTTTAGTTTTGTTATAAACCGATTTTACTGTTTCAACCACTCAACGATTTTTTTTTTCAAAGAAAACTCACCTTGTTTTCTTTTATTTATTTTTTACGAAAACTCACTTTGTTTTCGTTTAAATTTTATATTTGTTTTTATTTTGATTTCCCAAAGCCCTAACAGAAAATTCCCTCGATTTAGTTTTCCACACCTCAAGTTGAATCTTTTTATTTTTTCTCCACAATGCACCAACGCGCATTCACTTTGATTTCTATTAAATATTAATATTTTTTGATTTCCCAAAGCCCTAACACAATATTCCCTCGATTTAGTTTTCCAAACCTCGAGTTGAATTGATATGCATTTTTTATTTTTTTATTTCACTCAACAATGCACCAACACGCATTCATTTTGATTTCTTTTAATTTTTATGTTTTTTTTTTTATTTCCCAAAAGCCCTAACAGAAAATTCCCTCGACTTAGCTTTCCATAACTCGAGTTGAATTGAGTAGTCATCATCATTTTATATTGTTTTTTTTTTTCTCTTCCTTCTATTCAACAATTATTTCACCAACACAATTCGCTTTTACCCTTTTTATTTCACCTATGATACTTGTATATAGCCTCACAGTGCCCCTAATTAATTTTTTCCCACAAAATTACTTTTCTATTACAGAATTCACTTCAGGCTACCCCTTTTTGAATTCTTCACATGTAGGGGACGCATCTGTAATAATTTGTATATAGCAACATGCAACCCCAACACAACCTATGAAATGTATCGTCAAAGATTTTGATAAAAGTAGGCTTCGCGAAAAGGGAGAATAAACCATGAGCAGGATTGCATCATCCAGGAAGTAAAGGTCACTGCCCAGGAACCATAAAACTAGAGTTCAAAGACCTTCTTCTTCCTGGAAGATGGCAATCCTGACGACAATGGAGGTACCAACAACCAATCACAGTTAAGCATGAACATCTAACAGCCAACTAGAAGTAACCACGTAGAGCGATCTCAACCAATGAGAAGCATAGAGAGTTAACGAGGAAGATATCGGACAGAAAGTTAACAGAACGTAGCTGACCAGGCCAGAGGTAAGGTGCTCAACTTAGGCCCCAACCAAGGTAAAAATTCTCCTCGATCTTGTGAAAGGCAAGGTACCTCCTCCAGTCACCACTCTCTCTCTCTCTTTTCGCTGAAGTCCAGGTTCTATCCTATCCAGGTGTGTTCGTTATTTCCCCTGTGGAGGCCCATCATTCGACCACCTCACCACCTCCACCATTCATCACAAGACACCAATCCCAAAGTAAGTTGACAGGAATCAACAGGATCTTACACAGGATCAACATCGAAATATTATATATATATATATATATATATATATATATATATATATTATAAATATAAAAATTTAAACGTTAGCAATGCGTTTCTTCATTCAGAATGAAGAAACGAATTGCTATCGTTTATATTTTTACATTTATAATTATATATTTTTAAAAATGTATTTAAATATAAATAGTTAAGTATGTTCATATTATAATATAAAGTCAAAGTTATATATAAATATATATATGTTTTTCAAAATAAATTACATGGTGTTAGAAGATAAAAATGTACACGAGTTGAAATTTTAAAAGCTTTAAATTTTAAGCATATTATGAGCTGAAAAAATAGATGACTAATCAATAAGGTGAATTTGTACGTCTTCCAAATATAAAATTATAGAAAATAATCGACTATTTTGAAGGTTTTTATTCAACTTGATGCCATATCTGTCTTTCCACTAAGCTTATGATCAATTGTAAAAATTGTCAAATAGCTCTACAACCCCAGCCACAAGAAGCTCCATGGGACACTTGTCAATCATCACTGGACTCCGGGGGGACGACCACAGGTGTGAGGGGTTCTCGGAATCTTATCGGCAAATAAGGAAAACGAGACGCCTCGGTGGTTGAACACTCTCATTATTATTATCTTTACCTTGGGATAAGTTGTTATCTCTCTCCCTATAAATACCTCTTGTATATAATTTTATTGGAGAACTAAAAGGTAAATACCCTTTATAATAAATTAATTATTCCCAAATGTTCCCTTGCTTTATTTATCTCCGCGACAATATACTTCCAGAGTTATGTACATTTTTGAAATTTAGTACAATCTTTCCATCCTGATGTCAATGCAAGCGTACAAGTTTTCTTACTTATGGGTTGTTGTCAGGGTGGTCAGGAAATGAATATATGGTTTATCAAATTTAGGAATTAATTATGCTTACAGACCACATAGAAGTCTAAAATTTGGCCCACTCGTTCAATCCAGCTAACAATACAAGTGTACATATTTCCAGATTTCAGGATGGCTGAGAATCAACCAATTTTTATATGCCCTTTTAAATGTGTTCAATTGTCTAAATTAATATGTGGTGATATAATAATAAAAGGTGGGAAGAGAAATAATCACATCACAATTTGAAAGAGGGACCTAGACAACCAGGAGAGAGAGAGACGGGACTGGCACAGCCGGGCGACCGTTCGTGTCGCACACCATCCCCAACTGTCTTAAAATCCCAAGGTGTTAACTGACGGTCCCCAGTAGTCGCCCCTTGGAATGACACCGATGTCTAAAGTGACCGGTCCTTACCCGCCCGTCTCTCTCTGGGTTTACTGTAGGTTTGCTTTATTATTCCTAGAAGAGTATATATTATGACATATATATTGTCGCGCGTTTCCCTTCTGGTTCTTTGCGACGACGCCGCTTCCTCCAGCGTGGATCATCTATCCTGGCTCCGAAAGACCCTCCGAGAACCACTACTCAAGTGGATCTCCTTTCCTCTGGCAGTATCTCACGGCCTTACCACTGGTGGTGGGACACGAGAGACTTACCAGAAGAGCACCTACTGTGATGTTGAGAGAGAGAGAGATTTTTAGATTTAAAAATATTTTATTGACATCATACACAAGTCAATAGTGGTATTATAAAATAATATATAAAAAGAGGGATAATTAAATATATATATATATATATGAGAAATATAAAATAAAAGAGTAAACTGTATACAGTTATGTTAAGTCCAGGAGACTCCCCCAACGACGAAGAGTCCTCCTCCAGACAGTAAGTCACGTTCTCCCCTCACCTCAAGGCTCAGAAAGAACCTGTTAATTGATGACTTGGCAGATGCGAGGATGGCGAGGGCGTCGTCATCCAGCCCTTGACCGAAGAGCCAGCCCTGCAGGTCGGGTGGTTGCTGTATGATGTTGAAGGCCTCCCGTATGAGGGGCCTGATGGGGCTGCAGGACCAGTAGCGGTGGGCCAACGTCAGGCACTAGAACCACAGGCGATGCAGGTCTCTCGAGCAGAGGCCGGATGTGCAGGTTGGGGAAGAGCGTGCAGGGCCAGCTGTACTGCAATGTCGGCATTGTGCCCTGAGAAGGCGCAACGTCGAAGCGATGGCCAGCCGATGGTGATAGGAATGTTGACAAAGTCTTGCCAACGGTATAGAAGCTGGTCAATGGGCAGGGTTGCCAGGGTGATCGCTCAAGTGTACGGCGGATAGTGCGGATAGTTAGGCGCCTGAACGGAGTCACCGCCCCGCACAGTACCACAGCTTCACCTAGGTTGTCCGCCCGGAGGGACCCTAGGAGGTTTTCTTCAAACAGCCTATTGCAGAAGTTGGCCAACGCTGTGGCCGCTGCAAGGGCGCATCGATTCGGACGAGTGTGCGGTGACACAGGGCCATCAAAGTCCCCGATACGTGCTCCTATCCACCGTGCAGCGGCTAGGAGGTCAGGTGGCCGGAGGAACCTGCATCCTCCGATTATGGCGAGGTCCCTCAGCTGTTGTGTTGGAGCTATCCGGTGGTCCAGCGCTAGGAAGTCCGAAACTGCTTCCTATATCTTCATGAGTCTACGACGTTGAGGTGGAAGCCATGTCACGGATGGAAGGGGAGTTAACCAGACCCTACAATCAGTGAGTCAAGAGTAGGCGTTGACTTCCACTAAGCGAAGCTTGGACACCTTTCATACACGCCAGTCTCAGCTGCGTGCCGACGTCGAGGAGGCCGAAGCCACCCATGGAGGCAGGACGTGCTAGAACACCTCCCGGCAGTCCAGGTCTCCATACGAAGCGCACTAGTCGAGCTTGGAGCTTAGAGATGGTGGAGTCGGTAGGCAGGTATCCTTGAAGATGGTGTACCACTGAGGAGAGCACCAGGGAGTTTGCAGCTCTTGCCCTCCCAACGAGAGAGAGGCTGCGCACGAAGGGGGACCATCTTTCAGCGGCCGTCTCCATCAGTTCGACCAGATAGTTCTCCTGGACTGATGTTCCATGTCCAGTAGTCACTAGACAACCCAACACTTTCAATTGGGTTGTTGACCAGCAGATGTCCAGAGGGGATTCGACCCGGTTTCTCCAAATACCACAGACCTTTGCACTTGCGTAGTTTACTTGTACTCCTGATGCATGGCAGAATTCGTCGAAGATGTTTTTGACGAGTTGGAATTGCTCATCATTCCGGAGGAGTAGGTTGATGTCGGCATAGGCCAGGACGTTGCCTTGGCCGAGTACCCGTTCAAGAAGACTTAGGAGTGGTCCTGTCACAATGCTGGACAGGGCAGCACTGGCGACGCAGCCCTGTTTGACTCCGTTCATCAGGTGGAAAGGTCGTGTGTAGTGCTTGTTTACTCTGACTGTAGCGTCTTTCCCGCATAGGAGCCAACCGTTGAAGGCCGGCGGCAGCCGAAGTGACACCAGTAGAGAAATCAGGAAACTCCGCTCCAATGTGTCGAAGGCAGACTCAAGGTCTGTGGAGATGACAGCTAGCGGTGTGTTGTTCCTTTAGGCTGCGGCGACCTAGTCAGACACGCGTGCTATATTCCAAGAGGAGGACCGTCCCGGAACAGCGTAGGTTTGGCACTCCTGCACTAGGCGAGGAAGATGAGATCGAAGTCGCCCGAGGAGAACTCTGCTGAGGACCCGATAGTCTGTCGTTGGAATGGAGATGGGTCTGTAACCGTTGAGGCCCGAACCACCGTGCGTCTTGGGTATGAGACAGATGGAGTTCCGTCGTGATGAAGAAGGTAAGGCTCCGCAAATCCGCGACGCCTCGAAGAGACGTTGGAGCGCACCAAAGAAGAACTCATTGAAGGCCATCATCAGTACGCAGGGTATTTCATCCCATCCAGGTGCTCTTTCGAGCGGCAGGCGGCGGATGACTGCGGTAGTCTCCTCCGAAGAAATCTCGTGCTTGTGTAGGGGATTACTGTTTTCTAGGATAATGGGGGTCGTTACCTCACGCAGGAAATCTGCGGCAATGTAAGGGTCGCAGGACGGGCGAGAGAAACGTACCCGAAAGGTTGTAAAGATCTTGCGATGAGCCGCCTGACCTTCCATTGAACGCCCATTCTCGTCGTAGATGTTGTTCAGTCCTGAGCGATGCACACGGAGCGCCCGGCTAAGGTCTGGTGATGGGTAGTCTGCGTCCATTGACGCGGCTTCGAGCCTGGCTTGGAGGAGCCGGGTGGCACGGATATTGTAGTCATCTTCAGCGACGCGGGGAACATCAAGGCACTTGATCTGTGAGACTTTATTTGCTTTGATGGAAGTCCAATTTCTCCATAGTTCTCTGTTGGACAGGTCGGTGATAGTCCTAGATGCCTCGTCGAAGAGCGTCGCCACTCTGGCAAAAATGATCCTTGAGCGAAGCATGGCAGCGATGCATGTCGGGCGTGGAGGGGGTGGTTGGCCCAACTGAAGAATCACAGCACGGTGTTCCGACAGTCTGTAGTTAGTTGTCCAGTAATGGGTGACGTGGTCAGAGAGCCTAGATTGTAGAAGGATTCGATCAAGACGACTTGTGTCGATCCGGCTTCCCAATGTGGCGACCCTAGTTGGTAGGTGCCTGGCCTTGAAGATGTACGCAGCGTCCACGAGGCCGACATGGTCCAGGAGTTCTGTGAGGGCTTCTACTGAACCGGAACTTGAGTCGGTTGTGGACTCTTCGGAGATATTTAGGTCACCGAGGACCCAGGCATCTTCTCTGATGGCTTCAGCCGCGATGGTCTGCAGCTGTAGGAGCCGCTCGCCTAGAGCATGGGAAAGGTGACAGTTGACGAAAGCCATTTGGTGGCCCCGGACGTTGGCGCAGACCACGGCGATCTTCCCTGGCCATAGTATGCGCTGCCACAGGATGGTGACGCTAGGAGCTGAGACACAGGCAAGCCCAGATCCAATGGTAGACGTCTATGGCGCGATGGTTGCTTTATAGCCAAAACAGAGATCGTGTTCATTGTCCAGGGCTGTGACGTTAGCCTCTTGCACAAATGCGATGTCAATGGCATGCTGCTGGAGGAAGCAGCAGAGTTCCATGCTTCTATGGCGAGCGGCGAGGCCGCACACGTTGAGCGTCGCAATGCGGAAGCTCATTGCTGTTGTTTAGCAGAGGTTCTGGCTCTTGACAGCTTTTGTAGAGGGTACACGAGGTATCCCCCAACAGAGCCAACAGGTATTTACAGTAATTTACATCCCAGCGCCAATATAAACAGTTATTTACAATTATTAGCTCCAGGAAACAGGATTACAACAGTAGTCGACTCCCACACCAGTCCCAGACTAGAAATAGACCAATACGCCATCTATTGGCGGAGGTTGCAGCTGTTTTCAGGCTGATATACGCGACAATATGATGCACGATATCAACTCGGAAACTGCTGTGAGTTGATCTCTATACAAGAAATATATTGATTAATCCGTTATATTCCAGTAATCTCTCTGCTTCAAATACCATCATACATATATGTAGTAAGATAACAACTCGAGAATCAAGGGACGAGTGTCTTTTATACGTTGATTTATTGTAAAACGCTCAAGCTTTCGGGCTGGCCGGCCCTTCTACAGGAGACAAGTGAAAACATATGGAACTTTGGACACTATATAGGGATGAGACTATTTACATATTTAAAAACTATAGGGATTTTGCATATCTATGAAATGTTGAGAGGAATAATTAGCATACTAGGAAATTATGGAAAGGAGGAATTAACATGCAAGATAATAGCTATTGAATGTAGTAGAGTTAGGAATATTTTCTAATGTCTATGAGGGAGGAGGGGGGAAGAATACGCACAGATGGAGGATACAAGGCTATGGGAACAGGGATTGGTAGGATTCAGGGAGGTCGATGTGTCTATTGATGGCATGGAAGCCCTGGGAAACAAGAGCTTCCAAGGTGAGGCGCTGCTGCTTGTTGTATATGCGGCTATAGTGCACAGATGGATTGGCTAGGTCGAAATAGTGGTTGGAGGTACGGATGTGTTGGTATATAGCTGATTTCTCATCTTGTCTGGAGATGTTTTTTCTGTGCTCCTCGAGTCTTGTCCCTACGCTCCTGCCTGTCTCACCAACGTAGACAACGTCGCAGTCAGCGCAGGGGATGGAGTAGACACAGCCAGACAAGTGAGATGGGTTATATGGGCTATTGCTTTTTGTGTCTGGGTTCCTAATGAGGGAGCTGATGTTAGGGGAATTGGAGTACAGGGTCCTGACTCCAAACTTGCTTAGGGCTCGGGCTATGGAGGAGCTAGTGAGGAATATGGGAGGACACATATGGATTTATATATGGGGTTAGAAGGGGTGTGGTTGGGGTTGTGGAAGTGGCGTAATATGAATGAATTGGGGTATTGGAATTTAATGAGATTGGCTATGACTCTATTGGTCTCCATGGTTTTGAAATCAGAGGTGGAACAGTGGGTGTGAACTCGTTTGGATAGGATTTTGACGGTGTTGATTTTGTGACTTAGGGGGCAGAAGGAGTTGAAGTGAATATAATTGGGTCTAAACGAATTTTTGTAATGTACTGTGGAGTGGGGGGGGTATCTGGTTGGGGTCCGGATGATTAGGAAATCTAAGAAAGGGAGGGCGTTGTAAGTTTCGGTTTCATGGGTGAAGGCAAGGTCAGGATGGTAACTAATAAGTTTTGAGAGGATATTTTCAACCAGGGTTTTTGTGCATATGCAGAACACATCATCTATGTATCTACGCCAAAGGCGGATATCGGATGGAAAATCTGAGGTGATCTGCATATCTATAGACCGCATAACAATCTCTGCAGCAGCTGAGGATAGAGGGTTCCCCATTGGGGACCCTTTTATCTGTAGAAAAACTGGGAGTTGAAAGAGCAGACTGAAGAATGTAAACAGAGGTGGGTGAGTTCTATAATTTTTGAGGAGGTATGATGATCAACATGGGAATCAACTAGAAAGGATCTAAGGGAGTCTACAATTAAATCATGGGGGAGGCTAGGGTATAAAGATACTACATCAAATGAAACCATGACGAGGTTCGGACAAGGTTCACACCCACTGTTCCACCTCTGATTTCAAAACCATGGAGACCAATAGAGTCATAACCAATCTCATTAAATTCCAATACCCCAAGTCATTCATATTACGCCACTTCCACAACCCCAACCACACCCCTTCCAACCCCATATATAAATCCATATGTGTCCTCCCATATTCCCCCACTAGCTCCTCCATAGCCCGAGCCCTAAGCAAGTTTGGAGTCAGGACCCTGTACTCCAATTCCCCTAACATCAGCTCCCTCATTAGGAATCCAGATACAAAAATCAATAGCCCATATAACCCATCTCTCTTGTCTGGCTGTGTCTACTCCATCCCCTGCGCTGACTGCGACGTTGTCTACGTTGGTGAGACAGGCAGGAGCGTAGGGACAAGACTCGAGGAGCACATAAAAAACATCTCCAGACAAGATGAGAAATCAGCTATATACCAACACATCCATACCTCCAACCACTCTTTCGACCTAGCCAATCCATCTGTGCACTATAGTCGCATATACAACAAGCAGCAGCGCCTCACCTTGGAAGCTCTTGTTTCCCAGGGCTTCCATGCCATCAATAGACACATCAACCTCCTTGAATCCTACCAATCCCTGTTCCCATAGCCTTGTATTCTCCATCTGTGCGTATTCCTCCCCCCCCCCCCCCCTCCTCCCTCATAGATATTAGAAAATATTCCTAACTCTACTACATTCAATAGCTATTATCTTGCATGTTAATTCCTCCTTTCCATAATTTCCTAGTATGCTAATTATTCCTCTCAACATTTCATAGATATGCAAAATCCTTATAGTTTTTAAATATGTAAATAGTCTCATCCCTATAAAGTGTCCAAAGTTCCATATGTTTTCACTTCTCTCCTGTAGAAGGGCCGGCCAGCCCGAAAGCTTGAGCGTTTTACAATAAATCAACGTATAAAAGACACTCGTCCCTTGATTCTCGAATTGTTATCTTACTTTATTGAAGGGATTCCAGTACTTATAGACATATATGTAGATCCATTATATCTCTCTATTAATATGTAAAAATTGTCCATTCGTTTTTATCGATTAACCCTAAAACTACTGTACCGAAGGTAACCAAATTTTCCACATAACCTTTATTGACCATTAGGATGGTTTTGGTTTTTTATTTTTTATAAAGCCCTTTCGTTTTAAATTTTTTTCCAAAAAATTATTTTTCAAGTAAAAATGTTATTATCTGAATAAATTTTAAATTTTTAAATCTATATTTCTTTCTTTATCTATATCTCCCTATATACACAGCCACTTGTCGTGTGACCATTGGAGAATAAATCATAGGACTGTTTTATCCTTTGTGTGTGTAAGATTTCTTTTTTCACTAGAATTTTATTTCCAAAAATTACTTTAAAAATGACTTTTAAAATTTATCTTTATTACTAATCTGTTTTATATTTCATTAATATATGAAAAGATTTCGGAAACACGGCATAGTATCAAAGATTAATATATAATATGTTTTCATAATAAAGTTGAAGGTTTTAGTTACATGAAATAAAATTAAATTAATAAGAAGTGTCCAAAGAATTAAAGTTAAATGATTTTTTGAATAAAATATCCTACAGGTAGGCAGAATTGAGTGACATTTCAATGGCTAAACTGTCATGTCTTTAGCAGAATAGTAAGGAAAAGTATATAAAAATATACACTAGAAGCTCAATTTAAGGTCTGGCTTCCAGTGTTTGCTCCATATTAAAGATTATTTCATGTCAAGCCGAATTTCTGATTAGAGACTATCAAAAAGAAACCAGTTCAGCCACGATATGAAATGTGTGATTTTGACAATAAAATATCAAGTAAGTAGACAATAGAACATTGGTTAATAGGACATTTCTCTTGAGAAGAAAAGTGAGGCAAAGTAGATGCAATAAATAAGAGACTTTCTAAAAATGTGGCTATAAACCAGTCTCTCCCAGAATTGGTCTCTTATGAGAAATTCTTTCATGTCTAGCAGAATTCTGATGAGAAACCACCTCCAGGAGAAACCGGTTTAACCATGTTTTTAGGCTATTGTCTCTCACAGGAGCCTCTATTTATATCTCTATATTTTTATAAATTGAAAAATAATTCTGAGTGTAAATTTATAAACTCCTAAACACTATTGTGTGTGTGGAAAATATCACAGAAGTTACCTTGCAACCTCTTCTGACTCTGATACTGGCGTTTGCCAAGACGCGCATCTATAGGTACTTCCTCGGCGTGGAACTGAGGAGTGAAGACCTTGTCTGGAGGAGAACTCTCTCAAGGTGGGGAAGCCTTCCTTGATGAAGAAATTTGTACAGATACACAACTATATATATTCCCCTACATTTTATCTACCCTTTATTTACTATCTTATTATATATTTTTCTACCTTTGTAACAATTTATTAGAAGAATCAATATTATTGTTTAAATTGTCTTCAGACTCTGCGAATGGTTCTAGGCTAATTTTTAACTACTTTTCGTTGTAATTATTTTCCAAAAAATAAGTAAAAATTTGATGAATAAAATTAATGTGTGATTTTTAAAATGTATATTTTATATTCACATATATCATTTTTATATGTTCATTTTTTCCCCTGTGACCATTTTTGAGAGATTTATTTTTCGCTACAATTTCACACACACATTCTAAAGTGAGGTTTGGTATATATTTTTACTTTTGATTCTAAGATTTGTGACATTCTCATGACTAAAAACTAACTAAATTGTTAATAAATAAAAATATATTTTAAAAAAAGCTTTTAAAAAGGAAAAATAAAATATTTTATCTTCTGCCATTGAGCAATTAGATTAGCGAAAATAAAAGCGGCGGGGGTACGATCATATTTAGAGAAGAGGTAAATTCACACATCATATGGACATCTAATTGCTCAATGGCAAAAGATAAAATACTTGATTTTTTCCTTTTTAGTGCATTTAAATAAAAGATTTTGTAACAAAAAATGTATTTTTCATTTATTAACTAGCGGATGTACCCGGCTTCGTCCGGGTTTTACCCGAGTAAAGGTTTGTCTAACGAACAAATGTTAAAACAATTCTCTATAAACTTATTTTAAAAAATGATAGATATATTTTGATAATTTGAAACTCGTAAACTTGAATATCTCGATAAAGTGAACATTTTTTCCCGGTCCCTTGAAAAATACTCGATAAGTTAAATAAAATCAATATTAATTGGTTCCTTCGGTAATTGGAAGTTAAAGGAAAGTATCTTTGCCTTGGAATTGTATCATTATTCTTGTCTCAAATAAATTGCCGTGTCATCCTGAATTTTGTCTTTCCTAATTTTCTACTTTACAAAATCATCATTTTATCTATTCTCCCAATATATATGTTGTAGATAAATGATAAAACTAACTTTGACTTGTGCGCAATTAATAGGTAGAAAAGCTTACTTTTGATAAATAATATTTAAGATAATAAACTTAGTGATAATAATACTTATAGATAAAAAACTTGTTATCATCGTCGCAATGGGGGCGCTGCTTGCGAGTTAAATCTACAAATCTGCAAATAACTCTAAATATTCAAGAAATTATTTTTCAAAAACCTTCCCGGGGATATACCTAATAATATCCCAAAATTTCACGGCGATTGGATGTATGGTTTTTGAATCTATAGAGTACAGACAGACAGACATTCAATTTTATATATATATATATATATATATATAGATTATTTTCTTCTTTACGCCTCGAATCAGGTATTTCTTATTAAATTGTTTCATTAGCACAATTAAAGCAAATTGTGATCTGAAATTTCTTTATTATATTTTCTAAGATTTCATGACTCTAATAACATTAGCAAAATACTCATGTATTGAATCAAACTAATAATTCCTCTCTCTTTAAAATTTAACTATAACATATATAAGCGCGAAACGCGTTCGTGGATGTCTTTTCTTGATTTATCAAGAAAATGAGTTGGCCAAATATCAGAGAACAGGCTAAATCGATGTTTAGTTGATTTCTGTTCCACTAGATGGCGCTCTGCCATCTAAAAAACACATGTGCTTTTGGTCAGGATACGCCTTCATTATTTATATATATACTAGCCGAATGACCCGGGCAACGCCCGGGTTTTACCCGATTAAATGCTTTTATTCAAATACTATTCGTTACAATTATAAATTGGCGCCGTGGATGTCATTCTTGAATTTCCTTCATACTGAAAGTAAATCAATAATAAATAGTAGAAGTGCCATAGAATAGCAACACAGAAGTAACACATACCACAGGCAAAAAGTGTGTGTGATGGCAAAAATTGTATTATATTAGTGTTTAGGTATTTGATTTAATTATTTTTTGCAATGCATTTAGTTGTTTCAAAATCAATATAGTTTAAATAGATGGCAGCTTTTCCACCCAACCCCCGAGGTAACCGCCCCAGCGGACTAACCCTTGAAATTGCCTGAGTTGAGTGAGTGACTACGATGGATCTTGACTGCGATGCCCATCTTCTCAGTAAAAATAAGAAAAAATAGGTTAATAAAAACAATTAATCCAAAATACTGGCATGTAAATATTTTTCTGTAAAAAATAAAGAGCACATGGAAATTAGGCAGACATATGTGTTTGCTAGTGACTGCGACTGCATTTTAAACGATTTAAAAAAAAAAGAGAGATAAAAAACAATGGCCAGAAAAAAAATACGAAAGTGATTATTTACATACAGTAACGCTAAATTTGTAAAGTTTTTTTTTTTTTTCATTGTGTGCATTTACCGTAACTTGACACGTGACTTAACGTGACAGAATTGATGACTCGGATACTTTTATATATGATTATGTTAGCATAATGAGAGAGAGAATTAGTCAGTATTCCCATGGTCTCCAGCGAAGAGGTGTGAATTGACTTTTAGAAAATATACATAATTATAAAGATAGAAGCTTCTATAGAAATAACTAAAATAAGCCGAAATAGCTCAGTTGGGAGAGTGTTGGACTGAAGATCTAAATGTCCCTTCTTCGATCCCGGGTTTTGGCATTTTTTTTATATATATTTTAATTTTTTGAAACGATGACAGAATTGATGACTCTGATACTTGTATATATGATTTTTACTTACCGTAACTTGACACGTGACTTAACGTGACAGAATTGTGCATGACTCTGATAACTGTATATATTAATATATCTTATATATATCTCTATATCTCTATATATATATATATAAAAGTCAATTTCTGTCTGTCTGTCTGTTTCGCGATAAACTCAAAAACTACTGAACCAATTGGTACCAAATTTTGCATGTCGCTTTTTATAAACCTGAGGAAAATTTTCGGCTGCATTTTGATTAGTATTTTTGGCTATTTCTTTTTTTTTTTCATTTGAAGAACTTTTTTTTACGCGGACTAATCCGGAATGGAATGAATACCTAAATATGGCCATTTTTTAAAGCATCGGTGGTTCAGTGGTAGAATGCTCGCCTGCCACGCGGGCGGCCCGGATTCGAATCCCGGCCGATGCATTTTTTTTTTTTTACAATTTTTGAAACTCATTTATATTATATATAATATAAATATATATATATATATTTTTATATATATTATATCAACTATATTAATCATATCAATTATTAAAACTATATATTTTTAGTCAGAAAATGATGATGACGATATTGCTGTATCATGTTTGATTATTAGATACATAATTATATCGGGAAAAATTCCAAAAAGCAGAGACCACGGGTGAAACCAGTTCATTATTTTGTACGCAGGAACAAAATTCTAACAGAAAAACATTCATTTGAGCAGAAAACAAAAGCCAGATCATCTTTCTATAAAAATATCGCTTCTCAGACACAAAGTTTGGAGCGGGACGTTTCACAAGAGTGACATCCACGGCGCCAATTTATAATTGTAAAGAATAGTATTTGAATAAGGTAAAACCCGGGCGTTGCCCGGGTCATTCGGCTATATATATATATAAATGAATGTCTGTGTGTCTGTGTGTGTATCCTCTATGGATTCAAAAACCATACATCCAATCGCCGTGAAATTTTGGGATATTATTAGGTATATCCCCGGAAAGGTTTACGAAAAATAATTTCTTGAATATATTTAATATCCTTAGAGTTATTTACAGATTTGTAGCCTTAACTCGCAAGCAGCGCCACCATTGAGACCGAGATAATGAGTATCGTTTAAATATAAAATTCGAATAAAAATAAATGCGATACTAAAAATTAAATTTCTATTCAATGAATTAAATTTAAAAAGTTTAAATAATTGTGCAAAACGATATATATGATATATAAAAATCAAAAGAAATAATGAGTATCGTTTAAATATAAAATTCGCATAAATATAAATGCGATAATCGTTTAACATAATTTGAGTATTTTTCAAGGGACCGGGAAAAAATGTTCACTAGCTAAAACGATGATTTTGTAATGTAGAAAATTAGGAAAGACAAAATTCAGGATGACACGGCACACAGGGACCGGGAAAAAATAATCACTTTATCGAGAGATTCACGACCATGATTTTATTCAACTTATCGAATATTTTTCAAGGGACCGGGAAAATATGTTCACTAGATAAAACGATGATTTTGTAATGTAGAAAATTATGAAAGACAAAATTCAGGATGACACGGCACACAGGGACCGGGAAAAAATGTTCACTTTATCGAGAGATTCAAATTTACGAGTTTCAAATTATCAAAATATATCTTTTTTTTTTATAAGTTTATAGAGAATTGTTCGTTAGACAAACCTTTACTCGGGTAAAACCTCGGGCGAAGCCGGGTACGTCCGTTAGTATATATATATATATAAATAAATGTTTGTATGTTTGTTTGTTTGTTTGTATGTCTAGTATATAAATTCGCAGTAGTTCACTAATTCAAACCAAAATTTCCATACATAGGTAAAAAATACGGGGAAGACGATAGGCTATTTTAAAATATATATATACATCAGTTATTAAAACTATATATTCAAATTATTCTACTTAGCTCGCGAGCAGCGCCTCTAGCGGTGAAGATGGGAGGTAATATCAGCTGACCTAATGTACATGTAAAGTTTGGAGCGGGACGTTTCACAAGAGTAACATCCACGGCGCCAATTTATAATTGTAACGAATAGTGTTTGAATAAAACATTTAATTGGGTAAACCCGGACGTTGCCCGGGTCATTCATCTAGTGTTATTATAAAATAAAATATTTTTATTTTAAAAATATACTTTATAAAACAAACTCTGCAAAGTCAAATGCCAGATGGCGCCGCTTTACGCTACATAAACCCATTTGTGTTGTTTTCCTTTGGCCCTAGTGACTCACAAAGATCTGGCGGCCAGCCCGACTTGGAAGAAGAACAGCACAACCAATCAGAAAATTTAAGACAAGCGAGCCTACAAGAAAAGAAGAATCAGCTCCTATGGACCACAAAGGATCTTCCCCCTCAGAATCAGAGGACAACGTGAAGAGAAATGTAGAGTGCAAAATAATTTGTTACTCCACAAGAATTGTAAACTCATACTGAGCTGAGTGCTCAGATGGCAAGGAGAACTCTGGATACCCTGACACACCTTAAAGAAGAAGATCCCAGACTATACACATCTTTTGAGCCCCTTGGAAAGAATCTACCAGAATCTGTAACCGCATCAATTTCCCCCAAGAGAACTTTCATTTCATATTGTCAGAGGCATACATCCAAGGTATGAATATATTGCTATTGTCTTATGATCTAAGAGAGAGGCAACAATTGAAGAGATTCAACAAACTCTAAGAGAAGAGGAGTCAAGAAGAAATATTAGATTGAATCAATCGGTTGAAAATGGGAATGAACAATCATACAGAATTAAAGATAGAAAAGTTAAACAATTACAGCCAAAAATATGTTTTGTTTGTAATAAAAAGGAAATGATTGCTGGTTTCGAGATAAACAGAAACAAGGCTATCGAAAGAAATGGACTCCTGATTATAGAAATCACAAATACAGTAGAGAACATTCAAAAAACCTAGTGGATACTATGAAAAGTGGAATTAATGAGCAAGCATTTGAAACATATGTAAAAGAATTTGAAGATTCACCAGATGGGGAAAATGATTGGCAAATATGGTGTATAGATTCAAGGTGCACTGCATATTTAACCCCAAACATAACTTTCATGGAAAATGTGACAGAGTACAAAAGTGAAATCAACCTAGCTGAGAGACGGGCAAAACTACCCAAGCCATAGCCAAAGGAGATATGAGACTGTTGGGACGTGTTTTTATCTATTTTATTGCCCGGCTGTCCCCCTTTTTTTTTAGACTGCAGAAAGCCAACCTTTGAAGCTAATTGTCACGATATTTATTACATTTTGTACCCATTAGGTGTCAAGGTTGTGCATTGAATAGGCTAGCATTTATTTCATCTGACAAAATTTATTAACAAAATTGATGTAAGAAAAAAAAAAGGGGAATAATATTGAAATATATTCAATAAAAATATATATATATATATATATTCATACATAAAACCTATGATGGGCTATTTCAGGTGGTTAAACAAATTATAAATGCAATAGAAAGAATGACTTACTGTAGGGGGAAAACCACCGACCAAAAAAAAAAAAAGATGGCCGGCGGTACGGTCAGCTGCCTCGTTCTTCTTTTAAATTTTTTGGCGCCATCTACCGTTCAAACCATGCTGCCCCCTATGAGCGAACTCTGAGAGCCTTTTAATAAAATTTTTAAAAATGCTTAATATTATTACGGTTTTACAATGAATATATATTACGTTCATTTTTTTTTTAACTCTAAATATTTAATAAAAAAACAAAGAGCAAAAGACAATTTCATGCCTGTCTCCATGGGTGATGGGATCTTGGTCCTCTTCTCAGTTGAAGGCCGAGGTTGTTGGTGGTGGTGGGGGGGCCCACAGGCTTATCCATTGCCTGGTCATCTCCAGGCTGCTGAGCGGGTCGGCCTCCATCGCTGAGGGACTCTTGGCATCTCACTGAGGGGCTCTTGACATCTCACTGAGAGACTTTTGGCATCGGGGTGTAGCAGGTCACATGGGGAGTTTAGACCGTAGGAAGGCCAGGGAGGTCTATAGGCCTTTTAAAATCTTCCTTCAGCCACACTTTCCAGCACCCACACCAGGCTTGGTGTAGTTCCTCACGCACACTTTCTGGTTAGTGGTGAGCTCCAGTAGCATGCTACCTCCTTGAAGGTGTCCATGGGGTTCTGGACCTGGAGTAGGGTTGCCTTGTAGTCTAGACTGCATGCTACAGTAGTCAGTTGGCTGTCAGAATTGGTCCTCAGGGACTCATGCCTCCCCAGCCACAACACTCTCACATACAGGTGAGCTCCACTTTTTCTTTTTATTATTATTATTAACATTGTTCCCCCTACAGCAGACATCCCTTCATTCCATTTAAATTTATCTAGACCACCAGCTAAGCCATTTGCAATCAATTACAATATATTTGTCTTCCGCATCCTCAACAATCCTCCCCTGCCACAAGCATCAAAAACTTGGGGAGGATTATTGAAGAAAAGTTTTTGGTGCTCCCAATGCGGAAGACAAATTTATGGATTCTTAAGCATCACACCTTAAAGAACCAAACAATAAATAAATGACTCAAAATGCTAAAAAAAAAGGTATATATAAAAAAAATTAGCCACTTATATCTTAAATTGCTTCACAAGTTCATGACATCATTATACATAACATAGAGTATTATGAACAAATATTCTACTAGATATCCTCTTTATAAATGTATTAGAGCACAAATCCAAAATATAACAAGAAAATAAACATGGGTTAATGATAACTAAAACTATCTAGCCTATTTTACACAACCTCTACAGAAATAGTGACAATTGTACAAATTGTGACAACCAGATTGGCAAAATTTAAAATATCAATATGACTATGTTGATGATCAATCTGAATGATACAAGTCTAGGTGAGGTGGTTTCATTCCTCTGAGGAGTTGGTTGTCTAACTCTGATTCCTCTCTCTCTCTCTCAATTACACTACTTTGAACATTTCTACTCGCAGTTCAAGTCTTCTCTAACTCTGAGCCACCTAACTTCTCAAAGTGGCTGATGGAGTCGTTGCCGAACCTTACACATGAACAACTCTCTAGAGGTTATGAATATAGTTTTTGAGAAACAACCTGTAGTTCTTCACTCCCTACGCATCCTATTAAACACCTTGACTGCTTCTTCATACCCATTCAAATATGGGACCAGAAGGAAATCATTGCTACTTTAGACACCCTCCCCAAATAAAATTAAACTATAAAATAAAACTTAACCAAAGAACAGGGACTACATCCGCTGCCCATCAAAATTTAATGATCCCATTTAAACAATTTAAAATTTGTCTCCTAAAGAAAAATAAATAAAATTAAATTACTAATAAACTGAGCTCAAGTTTTCAGATGTCCAGAATGGTTGAGTCTTTCAAAAAAAAAAAACTATTGAATGAAAAAAAAATTCTTTAGACAACCTATTATTTTCCTAGTATTGACAATTGCTAAAAGGTCGATTCACATTGCCTATTGCATAAATAAATGGGGCGCCATGCAATTTTTTTTTTTTAAACAAGGTAATGGTGATATTTAAACCTTTAGTGAAATTGCAAAAACACTTGCATTCATATACATATAAACAAATAAGCCATAACATTCACCTTTTTTTTTTTTATGAATGGATATACTAATTGAATAATACAGACTTCATGTTATATATATGATAGAGATGTTGACTACATTGTGGACTGCCTGGATTGTCTACAGTCATTCACTAATAATTCAAGCCCAAACAAGGCATTAAAGCATTATTTGACAGTAATTCATTGCCACTATATTTCCTTCTTTACACCTATATCAAAGTTTATCTGTGCCAGTCATCCTAATTCACTCTAGATTGTAGTATTTGGATAAAAATCTTAGTATGTTATACCTAGTGTGACTTGTTACACTAAGTGCGACATCATCCCTATACATGAGGGGGAAGAAATTAAATAGAATTAGAACTTCAATATATACTCTACTTAAGGTGTTTATAAATGTCTACTCTTGGCCTATTCTTCCTAATTTCGAATCTGACCCATTGGCTCGTTCTGGCGTCTCGTTCGTGGTTCTTATAGTTAACTAATACTTTAAAGTCTTATCCTAACATGGAACGAGTTTAAACTCGTTGAAGGTCCTATTAATTACTCATTCTGCCTCTCGAATCGGTCTTATGCTCGAATTCATTCCAACAAAACGTATGGCAGGGCGAATCCTTTATTAGAAGAAACTTCCGCTAGCTATGGGGGATCAAACTGGTACCAAAAAAAATCAATAGACGGAAACTACTTCGTCTAGAATAACTGGGCAATCTCTGCCTACATGCCAATCTTACAGGACCTCCCGTCTGAAACACCCTCGCTCCAGCCACGCTAAAAGCGTCGAAAACTACGGTGTCAGATCAGTTACTCAAGGTCGCGCCGTTATACCCCAGGCTATACGGCATGGCTAAAACAAATCCCCCATCCTGCATAAAATTCAATCTATACCTCTTCGCTTCCTCTTGCGAGGAGGAGATGAGTGGGCTGTCGGCTTGATCCCTGCCTTCCACTATCTCCAAGTCTGAGGGTCGGGATAGGGATCATTTATCCACAATCCTTAGAATTCAAGCTAAATTAAAATAAAAGGAAATCAAAAGAAATTATATCCTCTAACGAGGGACCTAACAAAAGGGAGCGAATATTTTCTATCTAGATAGAGTTTGTAGTTGTCCTGTTTGAGGCTTCTCGTTCTAACAAAATAAAAAAAAATCGATCCTATTAAAGTCCTTAACCCTATTCTAATGTAATTTGGGCTCACAATATAATAGTTTTTAACCTTTTTCTACATTCATTGCACCAATTCATTCATACACCCTCCCCCCTATCATTCGCGGTACACATACAAACTAAGGTTGAAAGCTGCTACAAAGGCCAAAATACTCATTTATCTATATCAATAGACCCTAACTAATAATAACACCTTTCAGGACCCAATGTGAAATCAAATAAAAATAATAAAATTAAAACAAATTGGGAACTAAAGCCCTAGGTTACTCAAAAGAAAATGCCTCTGTACAAGCTCTATATATACTAATATTTTATACTCGATAAATGATTGTTAATAAAATGGTTAACAATTCTAAATAATCTGAAAGCTAACCTACCTAAAAAAATGTAATTTCAAAAACTGCCCTTGCTTTGACACTAAGTGACTATTCACGACAATTCTATAAAGACACACACACACACACACAAATTATAATGGCGAATAAAGGACCATTAAACGTGACACCTCATAAAAGCGGATTGAGTCATTCCCCTAGCCACCGTGGGTGAAGTCACTTTCTTCTTACTTCCTCGTGCGTCTGCCCCCTTTGCAGTAGTCCGACCTCAACACTCTATTGAAAGATGGATTTATAGGGTTTACGATTCACTACCCAACACTAACATTCTCAAGTGCTTTACAAGGATCGACTACAGTCTGGGCCTACTTAACTTCTACCCCAGGCATATTCTCTTTGGGACCCCCACTCCTTTGACAGACTTCCCCTCCGTTGCATCTTTGGCCTGACATCTCTTGACATGAGTTTTACAGGGCTTGGTTATTACCCAACTCGTTATCTAAGAAGTCCTTCCGGCCTACAATTTGCCTGTTTTTCTGTATCCCTCAGCTGCCCTGACTACTGTTACTATGGATAATAATTACAGAATTCATTAACAAATTAAATATACTATGAGTAATAATATGTATTTCTGCAGTGTCACAAAATCTGTATTTAATTAGCTTCTTCAATCTGGTATTCTGTCTCAATAGACTCATTAAATTCTAATTCTCTGGTAAATGGATTCTCATCTGTAAATTAGAGCTGGTGGGGATGGAAGAAGTTGACCAGAACAGATTAACAACTTCTCTGCTGTTACATTCACTTGGTAACAAAGGTAATGGGGTGTGATGGTTTAAGTACACCATCAGAACATATAGGAATGTGGGCTATACCCTGTTATAATGTTGTGTATTATAGAAATTTGGGACATTGCATAAATCCATGAGTTGACGATATTACCCTACGGCACTTTCTGAGAAATTTTCCCTTTGATGATCCAGTGATTTTCTTTTATTCTCCAAATAATAATTTTTTTTTTATTATTTTTAATATTTTGTCTGATTATGGCAACAATGCTGTTACCAAAATGTGACACTATTAATTTATTTGGACCTTTTGGATTAGGTCTTATTTTCTTGTAAATATATTAACAGTTAGGTATTCGGTGAAGCGAAAAAAATATCATTATAGGACACTAGGTACATTAGAAAAATATATATATAAACTTAGAGCATCTAAATTTAAATGATCAAATGGAAGCGAGCACTAACTTATTTATTTGTTACCTTTGTCTGAAGATGGTAACAAGACTGTTACCAAAATATCACATATAATTTACATATTTGGATTTCCTTGTTACCTATGTGGATATGGTTCATATAATACAGTGTGTGAAAACACTGGTGTCTGTATTCAACTCTGTAATATGTAAAGGTCCACTATATAAACCCAATTAACTATAATGGGGAAGTGCAGTTCTGGTAAAACACATGCTAAAATGTTTGGATAACATGCATGCGAGGAGAAAAAAATGAAACGTATATAAGATAATAATCAATAAAAATGACTTTATAACATATCAAAATTGAGCTTTTATGAACAAAATATTCTTCTATATCTAAACTATATATATTTTTTTAATTATTAAATTATTTATCAACCTAAAAGTATATATAATAAATAAATTATAAATATAAAATGGAGACTAATAAATTGGCCTAAAAATTAGGATTGGCAAATAATCAAAGAAAATTTGACAAAGGAACCAAAAGGAAGTTTGGACACCATGCATGTTGGTGAGATATTTTAGGCTTCTTCCTTGTTGTTGAAGTTGGGGGGGAAGAGGCTGCCATTTTCATGTCAATCATGTCTTAGGGGAGATTCTAAATTTAACTTTGAAAGCCCTTTACTGGTAAACAACTTTGCTTAAAGTATGCTGTTCATACCATGTAAATAACTTTCATATTATGAAATTATGACACTGTGTCATAGTTTCCATATTAAAGTAAATTAAAAACTATTAACGTCATATTTTCTTCTAAGTAAATATATTTTAAAACATCTAAATGATACAAACAGAAAAGAATTTAAATAAAATATTGTATATAATAAATGTATGAAACAGGTTTATTATTAGTGTATTATCAATAATATTTGAAAATATAAACGTGTATTTTCTGTTAAAAAGATAGAAATGGTAATTAAATTTAATTATTGTGTTGAACCACTTGGCTGAGGTTCATAATTGTACGTTACATTCTTAAGAATTATAAAACACAGCATTAAATATGTCAATCGACGAAGCTATAATATTGTAAATTAAAAATAACGGTTGTTATATTTACCTAACTCCCATTTATCATAATACCGTAAATCAAATTATGAAGTATTAAAAATAAATGTTTAATAAAACAAACAAAAAATTAAGCTTAGACTTACCAAAAAAGTTTTAGAAGCAGCGTTAGATTTGTTTACTTACTACAGAGTGGATATTGGATAATTATTATCATTTTAAATGATTTAAAACACTGAAAAAAAATATTTTATCAGTCTCATATTCCTAGGTATTGATTGTTCTTAATCTCAGGGTCATGTGCTACTTGACGTTTCACTATGTATATATTTTTAAATATAATAATAGAAGAAAATTATATACATAATCCGAGCCCCGCGGCGGGCGACATTGTTGGGACGTGTTTTTATCTATTTTATTGCCCGGCTGTCCCCCTTTTATTTAGACTGCAGAAAGCCAACCTTTGAAGCTAATTGTCACGATATTTATTACATTTTGTACCCATTAGGTGTCAAGGTTGTGCATTGAATAGGCTAGCATTTATTTCATCTGACAAAATTTATTAACAAAATTGATGTAAGAAAAAAAAAAGGGGAATAATATTGAAATATATTCAATAAATATATATATATATATATATATATTCATACATAAAACCTATGATTGGCTATTTCAGGTGGTTAAACAAATTATAAATGCAATAGAAAGAATGACTTACTGTAGGGGGAAAACCACCGACCAAAAAAAAAAAATGGCCGGCGGTACGGTCAGCTGCCTCGTTTTTCTTTTAAATTTTTTGGCGCCATCTACCGTTCAAACCATGCTGCCCCCTATGAGCGAACTCTGAGAGCCTTTTAATAAAATTTTAAAAAATGCTTAATATTATTACGGTTTTACAATGAATATATATTACGTTCATTTTTTTTTTTTAACTCTAAATATTTAATAAAAAAACAAAGAGCAAAAGACAATTTCATGCCTGTCTCCATGGGTGATGGGATCTTGGTCCTCTTCTCAGTTGAAGGCCGAGGTTGTTGGTGGTGGTAGGGGGGCCCACAGGCTTATCCATTGCCTGGTCATCTCCAGGCTGCTGAGCGGGTCGGCCTCCATCGCTGAGGGACTCTTGGCATCTCACTGAGGGGCTCTTGACATCTCACTGAGAGACTTTTGGCATCGGGGTGTAGCAGGTCACATGGGGAGTTTAGACCGTAGGAAGGCCAGGGAGGTCTATAGGCCTTTTAAAATCTTCCTTCAGCCACACTTTCCAGCTCCCACACCAGGCTTGGTGTAGTTCCTCACGCACACTTTCTGGTTAGTGGTGAGCTCCAGTAGCATGCTACCTCCTTGAAGGTGTCCATGGGGTTCTGGACCTGGAGTAGGGTTGCCTTGTAGTCTAGACTGCATGCTACAGTAGTCAGTAGGCTGTCAGAATTGGTCCTCAGGGACTCATGCCTCCCCTGCCACAACACTCTCACATACAGGTGAGCTCCACTTTTTCTTTTTATTATTATTATTAACATTGTTCCCCCTACAGCAGACATCCCTTCATTCCATTTAAATTTATCTATACCACCAGCTAAGCCATTTTCAATCAATTACAATATATTTGTCTTCCGCATCCTCAACAAGACTTACTATATGCACAAGTGAAGGTCAAGAAAAAATTCGCATCAAAGATATCTTACATGTACCAAGTTTAAGGAATAATTTCTTGTCAGTATACGAATTAGTCAACAAGGGAAATTCAGTTATTTTCAATAAGGATGGAGCAAAAATTTATAATGAAGGGAATGATTTAGTTGCTGAAGCATATATTAAAGATAGAATGCTTATGATGGAAACAAAACTAAGAAATGTACCAATAGCAAAAAATGAAAATGTCATGGTTGTAAATACACATTTATCAAATAAAAATAGCAATATAAGTTTATGGCATAGAAGATTAAACCATATAAATGAATAATACATGAAAAAAAATATTCAAGGACATATTGTAAGAATTGGATCTAAAATTCGAAAGGTTACCAGAGTGCGAAGCATGCATAATGGGAAAACTGGTTCAGAAGCCATATAATATTATGAAAAATTATACAGTTAAACCCCTGCAGTTGATTCATATGGATTTATGTGGACCAATGCCATGTCAATCTTTAGGAGGATCTAAGTATTTTCTTGTTATAGTAGTTGATTACAGTAGAAGAATCTTTGAATATTTCCTGAGGTCAAAAGATGAGACCTTTGAAAGATTTGAAGAATTTAAAGCAAGAGCCGAAAACGAATTAAGTCTTAGAATAAAAGATGTAAGAACCGACAATGGAACTGAATTTTGTAACTATAGATTTGAAGGACTTTTCAAGAGAAGTGAGATCCATCACCAACTTACCGCCACATACTCACCACAAAGTAATGGAGTCGCAGAGAGAGTGTATAGGGCTCATAGATACAGCGAAAACCTTACTAATTGACTCAAAATTACCCATGAAGTTTTAGGCAGATGCAATTGCTACTGCTGTATACATTAAGAATTGTACCCCCCCACAGGTGTATCAAGCACCATACACCTATGCAGAGATGGAATGGGAGGAAACCATCAGTCAAACACATTCGAATATTTGGATGTTTGACACATTGGCTTGAGGGCAAACCAAGAAGAAACAAGTTTTCACCAAAGGGTAGAAAGGAATATTTATTGGGCATTCCATTAAAAGAAAAGACTACATAATATATGATATAATGACAAAGAGAATTCATGAAGTCAGATCAGTAAAATTTAGTAAAGATAAGAGAGGAATTGATTATGCAAATGATATTCAGGAAGATACTAATTGTAATAATGGAAATTATGAAGAAATAGTAGCTGAACATTTTTTATTATCTTGAAAGAAGGCAATCCTGTCACAGAAAGTAAAATGAAGTCTCAGGAGGATATTTCAGTAAAACCAGGTGGTGACTGTGATAATGACTCAACACAAACTGAACCAATAGAGGAAATATGCGTGAAAGGAGGAAGAAAGAAAGGAGAAACAAAGAGCATCTTAGAAGAACGGCACAAAGCAAGACTTGAAGAACAAGAAAGAAAATTGATCAAAGAAGGAGTTCGACGCTTACAAAGAATAAAAGATAGGTATGATGCAAACTTAATTATGGAAATATATCATTATATCCTGGAGAACTTTAAAGAGGCAATGGATAGTGGAGAAAGAAATGAATGGCACAAAGCTATGGAAGAAGAGCTCAGTGAGATAGAGAAACATAAAGTATGGACACTAGTACCAAAGGAAAATGGTATGAAAGTCATCAATAGTAAATGGGTCTACAGTAAGAAGAAAACATCAAATGACGGCACATATAAAAGAAAGGCCAGACTGGTTGCTGTTGGATGCAATCAAAGATATGGTGTGGACTATAAGGAATCTTTTTCACCTGTACTCAAAAAGGAAAGCTTGCGAACAATAGTAGCTCTTGCAACACAACAGGATTTAATCATAAAGACTTATGATGTGAAGACAGCTTATCTCTATGGAGAGTTAGAAGAGACAGTATACATGAAACAACCAGATGGTTTATGCAAAAAGGAGAAGAAAACAAAGTGTGCAAATTGGAAAAAAAGCCTGTATGGTCTACCACAATCAGGAAAATGTTGGAACAAAAAGATCAATGAAATTTTATACCAGTTGGGAATGATTAGAACCAAATGTGATCCATGCGTCTATAAACTCCAGAGAGGAGAAGAGTATTCAATACTAGGTCTATATGTAGATCTCATCATCGCTGCAACTAGTAGGGAAATTAATTACAACCTAGCCTCAGAAATATAAAAATATGTTACTCTAACAGAAAAGAAATATAGCAAACCATTTATTGGAAGTGAAATAAAAAGGGCAGAAGATGGATTTTATCTATCTCAGACTCATTATATTGATACAATTCTTCACAGAATTGGACTGGAAGAATGCAACAGTGTGCAGACACCTGGAGATCAAAATCAAAATTTGGATGAATATTTGGACTCTAAGCCAGTAGATAAAACTGTATACCAGGAAATGATTGGATCACTAATGTACCTTTATATGGGTACTCAACCGGACATATCCCTCAACGTCAGCAATTTATCACAGTATAGTAACGATCCAAGAGAAATACACTTAACTGGAGTTAAAAGGATTTATAGATATCTGATGGGAACAAGATATAAAATGTTAACATATAAGTCAATAGACAACAATATCACAATGAGTACTAATGCGAGCTGGTGCACAACCCGAGACGCAAAATCCTACTCAGGCTATACAGTCAAACTTGGCAACAACTTAATAAACTATAGAAGTAGAAAGCAAAATTCAGTAGCCTTGTCTACATGTGAAGCAGAACTTATTTCAATAAGTGAAGGAATTTCTGAAGTATTATGGTTAAAGGGATTACTAGAAGA
>CP092869.1:25621222-25760221 GCA_030710605.1 Cordylochernes scorpioides
TAGTGGTCACTTTGTTTTAATTCTCTAGATTAACTTATTTCCTTACATTAATATCAAAAGATGTCTTTGTCAGCAAACATCTCTTTGGCAGATTGTGAAGATTTCATTTAATCCCTTGCGAATATCATGAAATTAAAGTCAGCCCTGGACTGAAGAGGGCCATAGCCTGAAATCATGGTCTACAGGTGGGTGCTTCTCAGTTTGCCAAAGCTGATGTTGTGGCTTTGTCACCGACCTGAGGCCGCTAGTTTACGGCAACGGCCAATAGATGACATCTAGTTTTGACATTTATTTTGATGGGAGAGGAGAGCTTTGCTTTTATAGATTCATTTTCTCCTGGCAAAATATCCATCTATACAATATATATTATTTATTCTTAGAAATAATATATGATGGAAAATTATAGAGAAAATAAGCCAAAGAATTCTGACAATCTCAGGAAACCTAAAGTTGCATACACTGATGCTAATCCAATCCTTCAGGTGGGCATTCTGAATTTGTCAAAACTTGTTGTGGCATTTTCTGAGAGATACCCCCAAGTTCTGCTTGATGACATATTTGATGATAATTTGACATGAAAGGTGACTTTTTAAAATGTTGAGGAGTGCAAACTTTGATCACAAACATGTGGAAATCAAGAGTCGGAGAAGACCAAATCATGGGGTAGCAGCCTACAGACACCATGGCCATATGTATCTGATACCATATAACTACAGAGCAATGTTTTGGTAACATACATATTGGAACAGGCCATGACAGCTATACTACCATAGTCATTTCTACATGTGTGTCCAACTTTACACTTACAAGAGATCCTAATAAAAGAAAGTATAAGACCTAATCCAAATAATTTATTAGTGTGTAACGCTTCGGCAACAACATTGTCACCATCATCAGACAAAATTATTCTTTTATTCCATTTATTCTTTTGTCTGATGATGGTGACAATGTTGTAGCCGAAACGTCACACACTAATAAATTATTTGGATTAGGTTTTATTTTATTTTATTATAATCTATAATCCAAATTGTGCTTTATCAACAAGAGATCCTGTTTAGGTGGGGATGTACAAATCAGGAGCCATTAAGGAGCAAGTTATATATCAGCAGCTTGTATGTCAAACACCAAGAGATTCAGATAACAATGGTCAACAATCCCCAGGGATGTGTCCAGACACCACAACAATTATCTTCATTCTAATGATCTCATAAAAACCTTTGGTTTGATAGATTTGGAAAAACCTTTCTGTATTTTATATCAATTAGAAACTGACCAAAGGAAGACCCAGTAACCCAGTGTAGAGGGTAGGTCTTCCTCCCAACTCTTGTTCCTACACTGAGCCATAAAAGAAATCAGTGGCCGGCAGTATAAACCACAATTTACAACAGCCATGAACTGGGATCGAATCCCACATTGGACACTTTTTTTTTTATATGTGAAGAGAACCTGTTCATATTATTCAATGTAAATAGGTTGCTCTTTTTAAGCAGTACCTAATAAAGTTATTTTGGAACAGAACACTGAGCCACAACATAGAGGATCAACATACCGTGTTGGCACAACCACTCAACACCTTTGATGTGAAAATAGTACAAAATTGAATTTGGATCAGGTGGATAAATTGAGAGAAAAGGCATCTCCTGATTATAAACACAAGGTAATAAGACCAAATCCAATCCAAGGACCTAAGAAGTAATTCTTCTTATGAGCTGAAGAAAATGAATTCCAAAGTGAATATCAATGTTGATGCCATCACTTGATGTATATTAGGTACAAAACCGGAGAGGCCACTCCCCAACATATACTAAATTGTGTTGGAAAGGACAAAAGATCCCTGTACAGAGAACCAGGAAGAGTTTTTGAACTTCTTTATGAGCACGACCTCCAAGATCTTGTCTAATTTAGACTAATAAAAGGATAAATAATAATAAAAAAAAAATTTGAAGATCTTTTTTGGATTTGGTCTATTACCTGGTGTTCATAATCTATAATCCAAATTGTGCCTTATCATCAGCATCTCCTGATTATGCAACTAAAAGTTTTTTATGGCTTGCGTCATGGGAGATTCATATTCAAGAAATGTCTTTGTTCTTATATTGGAGATGTCTCACCTTTAATTGACCTCATTTACATCAGGTAATAAGATCAAATCCAAATAAATAGTGTGTGACATTTTGCTAAATGGATTGTTTCCATCATCAGACAAAGTACTGGAATTTGTAACTTAGGAGTTATAGAATTGTGATGCTCCAACTAAGTTGCTGTTATATTTCCTAAAATCTTGCATAATTCTTGTTATTTGGACCTGAATCAAGTTGGTGGTCAGCAGTATAGACTGTCTGACAGCCATGAACCAGGATTGAATCCTACATTGGACACTGTTTAGAGAGATCATTTGTTGGTTGGAAGTAGATTCAGACAAAACCACAGCAACATCAACCTATAGTTTAACTCCCGACATTTCAGTAACTTCCTGTCACTCTCTTCAGGAGAATGATTACTTTGACTTTTTTTTGTGAAGAACCTGTTCATATTTTTCATTATTTTTAATAACTCTGCCTTTGCCGGTCCCAAAAGCCCGGATGAAAAAGGAGGAGGGGGAGCAGTAACAAGCTCGGTAAAAAAACCTGGGCTCAGCTAGCCCTGCTGATAGTACCCTGTAAGGGCTCCTAATCCAGGGATACAGGATGAGCAGCGTTTGTACTCCATGTTAGGAGTGGCTGCACATGGCGTCTGTTCCTCATGTCAGAGGCGGCCATTTCTTTTGGAACTAAGTCAGCCTGCTACTGAGTAGTGCTCCCAGTCTTAATGACAAAGGCAGACTCATTCTACTTCACCCAGTCATGATGGTTGTCAAGCTTTATAAGCTTGATACCTTAATATGATTAAGTAGAGATTAGAAAATTATTATTTTTTATTTGTCATGAAGGTTGAAAGCAATAATTATTTCTACTATAGTTTTGTTGTATAGGTCTTAGCTCCAATACAGTCCAGGATATGTGCTGGACATTGTAAATAACATAAGCTAGGTTGCTCTTTTTGAGCGGTACCTGATATTGTTATTTTGGAACTGGAATTTGGATCTTAACATCCTGTGAGCCATGCTGACTAGCTACAAGACAGTGGGCTGAAATACAACCAAAAGGTATGAGATCTTGATTGTAATTATCATTAATTACCACCAAAATGACCTACTACATCTCTGAATGCACTATTGTTAACGAGGAATAGAATAAGATTTTAAAGAACATTATCCAAGTCTACGTGAACCCAGTTCAGCTAATCAGAACAATGTCCGAGGAAAAATATATAGCGATAAAATTGTTTAACTTTCATAAAGCGTTAGAGAACAAGGGGGGGTAATCTCTAAGAACTAAAATTACCTAACAATTTCCTTCCATAGTTAATTTGTATATTTTTTATGTTGAATATTTTGATTTCCTTTTCATTTTCCCTTCTCTCCTTTGTTTATATTTCACCCCCCCCCCCCCCTTTCTCCATGAAAATGATGTATGGCGAGTTCTTACAGGACGGAAATGTCTTAATAAACAGTTGTTGTAATTACCACCAAACATGATTTGTCTTAATTACTGTATGGGCAGTCTCAATTAATATTCCTCAAACATTTTATAATGTTTTCTATATAAGATTTGAGGTTAAAACTTAAAATTTATGATTAAATAAATATATTAAAATGTATATATATCTAAAATAATAAAAAAATTGCATTATTCGATAAAATATATGGACTTAATATGTTAATTAAAATATGTCCTACTTTTTACTTTCATCAATTTATCACTTTTATCTCCTTTGAAATATTTATCTATTAACTTTTAGAGAAATGTTTTATATTATATTTGGCTAGAGAAACGTAAAATGTTGATAATTATTATTAAATTTTATATTTGCCTAAATCGAGTTGTTAAATGTTAATTTTAATTATTGATTTGTTGTTAATTCTTCTGTTTTATTTGTAGGTATTCCATTTTCGTAAATAATTGCTTACCTAAATAAGAATCATGAAAAGGAAACGCAAATAAAATTGGTTTAATTGTTTATGAGTTGGCATAGTGTCGATAAAAATATTTTAATGTTAAAAATAATTAACATAAAATGAATTTAAAATGCTTATAGAACACAAAGTATTTTATATTATTAAAATTTTTGCGCTTAAAAATTAGGTTATATTTCAGTTTGGTTTTAATATCAAATATTAACATAAGTTTAAACTTAATTTATTAGCATGAAACGCAAAACTTACCGAAATAAACAGGAATGAAAATTTTAAAGCATAAGGCACACTTGACAAAAATTTAAATACATAAAACACGCACACACAAACTACATAACATTTAAATAACGAAATAAACAAGAAACGGAAATATTTTTTTTCTTGACCCTTTGACAGCGTAGCTTCCGTTTTGTTGTCACTTATTCTATGAGTGAATATAAATTATTTTTAAGTAAACAGGTCACAGGAAAGGCATAGAAAAATATTTTATATTTGAAAAAAAATAAATGCAATTAAAATAACAATTTGGAATTCTGATTATCATTAATTTAAATTGACTTTATGCCTTTTAGATTTCTATAAGGACATTTTTATATTTAATATATAGGTTTTTAACTTATAATTAGACATCTTAAATTTATATTTAAACATTTTTCATTTAAATTTAGACAAATTCATTTTTATTTAGACATTTTCAATTTTAATTTCAATTTACATATTTTTGATGCACTATTTACATATTTTTCATTTCGATTTAGACATTTTTCATTTTAAAATAGACACATGAACTTTTTTTTAATATAATCTTTATTTAAGGCACTTTAAAACACAACTATGGCAACACTAAATATAATATTTAAAATATTATCGGCTGATATTTACTAATTTTAAAATAAATAGAGGTTTTATCAAGCAATATCAAAAGGAAAATAGAAAACCTTAATCAAGTTGGTTTGCTTACAAGAGCAAAAGCTTTTAAGTTATTGAACATCATTACTATAGAGAAATTGTTTCTCTTGTGTCGGATAGCATTTAAAAAGGTGAAAGGTAAACATAACAGTTTGATAACTATTATCATGATTGATAAGGCCTGGAAGGATGTCAACCCTACCACTATTTATAGCTATTTTAGAAAGTGCAGGTTTGGGCACACAGAAAGCGTAGAACAGTCATAGGAGCCGCCAAAAATTAAAAATCCTGACACAGGGTGGTGACGTCTACCTAACTATGGAGAATTAACATTTTAGGATTATTCTCATGTCGGCCATGACATCAATGTCCACGGTGCCCTAACCGATGCCGAAGTATTAAATTTGGTCCATCTGGATGAGGACGAGAGGAAGACGAGCAACCGCCAATTCCAGTCACATTGTGCAAAGCACAGGATATATCTTACTACCCTACGCTTCTACGCCCTCAGAACCGACACATGTGACGATTTCTTCACAGCTCTCACTACTATCGAAATTTCATTGAACAATGATAGATTGGTGTCGCTCACTAAACAAAAAATATGGCCTTTTTAAATGAATATTTGTGAATAATTGTACAAATGTTTAAAATAATAAATCACATATATATATATTTTGAGATCGAAGTCGTTTGAAAAAAGCAAGATCCAAGAGCTCCCAATAAATTTATTGTTAACTTTGCTTAGAATTTTTAATGAAAATGATTCCAATAATTATTAATTAAACATTATATTTTTATAATAACGAATAGATTCAAAAAGGATAAGTTTCTATAATATTCGTTATTATAATTATTGAAAGGATTATTCATCTTAAAACATTATATTTATTGATTTACAAGAAAGAGAACAAAATATAAAAGGGAAACTAATAGTAAACAAAGGAACGTTTTCCTTCTTCAGTTAGCGCCTATTTACCTGTGAGCTCACACACACTTTGTGGTAACAATTAATTAATATTTGTACAACACACGCTCCCCTGTGTGTAAGCCCTAATCAGCAAGTCCAAGGCTATCTGCACATTTCCATAGTTTGTCCTTAGGTAGACTCTTCTTTAGTATATCCGCCTCCATGTCTTCACTTTTAGTGTATTCCAGTTTGATTCCAATTTATATTTCTTCTTTCAAAAAATAATACTTTCGGTTTATGTGCTTTGTTCGTGGAGTAAATTTGTCAGATTGTATCCAGTTTATTGCAGCCTGGCTGTCACTTTTCAAGGTAATTGGGAAAGTTACATTTTCACAAAGTTCTTCTAGTAATCCCTTTAACCATAATACTTCAGAAATTCCTTCACTTATTGAAATAAGTTCTGCTTCACATGTAGACAAGGCTACAGAATTTGACTTTCTACTTCTATAGTTTATTAAGTTGTTGCTAAGCTTGACTGTATAGCCTGAGTAGGATTTTGCGTCTTGGGTTGTGCACCAGCTCGCATTAGTACTCATTGTGATATTGTTGTCTATTGACTTATATGTTAACATTTTATATCTTGTTCCCTTCAGATATCTATAAATCCTTTTAACTCCAGTTAAGTGTATTTCTCTTGGATTGTTACTATACTGTGATAAATTGCTGACGTTGAAGGATATGTCCAGTCGAGTACCCATATAAAGGTACATTAGTGATCCAATCATTTCCTGGTATACAGTTTTATCTACTGGCTTAGAGTCCAAATATTCATCCAAATTTTGATTTTGATCTCCAGGTGTCTGCACACTGTTGCATTTTTCCAGCCCAAATCTGTGAAGAATTGTATCAATATAATGACTCTGAGATAGATAAAATCCATCTTCTGCCATTTTTATTTCAATTACAATAAATGGTTTGCTATATTTCTTTTCTGTTAGAGTAACATATTTTTATATTTCTGAGGCTAGGTTGTTATTAATTTCCCTACTAGTTGCAGCGATGATGAGATCATCTACATATAGACCTAGTATTGAATACTCTTCTCCTCTCTGGAGTTTATAGACGCATGGATCACATTTGGTTCTAATCATTCCCAACTGGTATAAAATTTCATTGATCTTTTTGTTCCAACATTTTCCTGATTGTGGTAGACCATACAGGCTTTTTTTCCAATTTGCACACTTTGTTTTCTTCTCCTTTTTGCATGAACCATCTGGTTGTTTCATGTATACTGTCTCTTCTAACTCTCCATAGAGATAAGCTGTATTCACACCATAAGTCTTTATGATTAAATCCTGTTGTGTTGCAAGAGCTACTATTGTTCGCAAGCTTTCCTTTTTGAGTACAGGTGAAAAAGATTCCTTATAGTCCACACCATATCTTTGATTGCATCCAACAGCAACCAGTCTGGCCTTTCTTTTATATGTGCCGTCATTTGATGTTTTCTTCTTACTGTAGACCCATTTACTATTGATGACCTTCATACCATTTTCCTTTGGTACTAGTGTCCATACTTTATGTTTCTCTATCTCACTGAGCTCTTCTTCCATAGCTTTGTGCCATTCATTTCTTTCTCCACTATCCATTGCTTCTTTAAAGTTCTCCAGGATATAATGATATATTTCCATAATTAAGTTTGCATCATTCCTTTCCTTTATTATTTGTGAGAGTCGAACTCCTTCAATCAATTTCCTTTCTTGTTCTTCAAGTCTTGCTTTGTGCCGTTCTTCTAAGATGCTCTTTGTTTCTCCTTTCTTTCTTTCTCCTTCCACGCATCTTTCCTCTATTGGTTCAGTTTGTGATGAGTCATTTTCAGTGTCACCACCTGGTTTTACTGAAATATCCTCCTGAGACTTCATTTTACTTTCTGTGACAGAGGATTGCCTTCTTTCAAGATAATAAAAAATGTTCAGCAACTATTTCTTCATAATTTCCATTATCACAATTAGTATCTTCCTGAATATCATTTGCATAATCAATTCCTCTCTTATCTTTACTGAATTTTACTGATCTGACTTCATGAATTCTCTTTGTCATTATATCATATATTATGTAGTCTTTTCTTTTAATGGAATACCCAATGAATATTCCTTTCTACCCTTTGGTGAAAACTTGCTTCTTCTTGGTTTGCTCTCAAGCCAATGTGTCAAACATCCAAATATTCGAATGTGTTTGACAGATGGTTTCCTCCCATTCCATCTCTGCATAGGTGTATGGTGCTTGATAGACCTGTGTGGGGTACAATTCTTAATGTATACAGCAGTAACAATTGCCTCTGCCTAAAACTTCATGGGTAATTTTGAGTCAATTAGTGAGGTTTTGCTGTATCTATGAGCCCTATTCACTCTCTCTGCGACTCCATTACTTTGTGGTGAGTATGTGGCGGTAAGTTGGTGATGGATCCCACTTCTCTTGAAAAGTCCTTCAAATCTATAGTTACAAAATTTTCAGTTCCATTGTCGGTTCTTACATCTTTTATTCTAAGACTTAATTCGTTTTCGGCTCTTGCTTTAAATTCTTCAAATCTTTCAAAGGTCTCATCTTTTGACCTCAGGAAATATTCAAAGATTCTTCTACTGTAATCAACTACTATAACAAGAAAATACTTAGATCCTCCTAAAGATTGACATGGCATTGGTCCACATAAATCCATATGAATCAACTGCAGGGGTTTAACTGTATAATTTCTCATAATATTATATGGCTTCTGAACCAGTTTTCCCATTATGCATGCTTCGCACTCTGGTAACCTTTCGAATTTTAGATCCAATTCTTACAATATGTCCTTGAATAATTTTTTTCATGTATTATTCATTTATATGGTTTAATCTTCTATGCCATACACTTATATTGCTATTTTTATTTGATAAATGTGTATTTATAACCATGACATTTTCATTTTTTGCTATTGGTACATTTCTTAGTTTTGTTTCCATCATAAGCATTCTATCTTTAATATATGCTTCAGCAACTAAATCATTCCCTTCATTATAAATTTTTGCTCCATCCTTATATTGAAAATAACTGAATTTCCCTTGTTGACTAATTCGTATACTGACAAGAAATTATTCCTTAAACTTGGTACATGTAAGATATCTTTGATGCGAATTTTTTCTTGACCTTCACTTGTGCATATAGTAAGTCTCATATCTCCTTTGGCTATGGCTTGGGTAGTTTTGCCCGTCTCAGCTAGGTTGATTTCACTTTTGTACTCTGTCACATTTTCCATCAAAGTTATGTTTGGGGTTAAATGTGCAGTGCACCTTGAATCTATATACAGTGGACCCTCGGTTTGCGAGCATAATCCGTTCCAGAGCCATGCTCGTACTCCAAAACGCTCGTAGTGCGAAACTAATTTCTTATTTTTAATAATTGAAACTCGGGCAATTCTTCCATGAATTTTAGTTTAATTAGAGTCGGTAAACACTTCGTGATAAGTATAAGAGAAGCTTGTACTCCATTCAATATTTGAAATCATAGCTATCATATTTTTAATGAAAGATTCGAAAGAAAAATTTTACACGTGATAGTTACTGAATTTCAAACCTAGTGATAAGTAAATAAAAAGATAATACATAAATAAATGTATAAAAAAATATAAAATAAACAAAAATAAAAGATAATGTTGGGATGGCTGATGCAATTGCGTTAAAAATCACTATTTGAGGGAAAAATGGCACAAAAGGGTTATTTTATAACATTTTATTTTTTTCTTTCAATTTTATCGAAGAACTGGTCCAATGACTGTTGCTTCTGCCTCTTTTTGAGAATTTCACGGAAATGCGACATCGCATTATCGTTGAACTGATCCGTCGCTCGCATATTCGGGTGGTGCTTTGCTACGAACAATTGCACAGTTTCCCACATTTTACATATTTCCCGAATCTGATCTGAAGGGAGGGATCCCAGTGAATTTTCATCCTCCTCTTCCCCAGACGAGATCACCTCCTTAACCTCTTGGTGTTGCTCGCGATGAAGTTCGATCAGTTCATTTGTGGTAAGCTCCTGATCTTCTTCCTCCACAAGCTCTTGAATGATTGGCTCATTCACCTCCAGTCCTAAAGTTTTCCCCAGAGACACAATAACATCGATAATTGGTGGCTCCTGTTCACCAGACAACCCCTTAAAATCATATGCATGGACGATGTGAGGCCACAATTTTGTCCAAGCAGAAACGAGAGTTCTCTGGGAGACTCCATTCCATGCTTTATCAATGATCTTAAGGCAATGGACAATGTTGAAATGATTCTGCCAAAACTCTCGGAGAGTAAGGTTTGTTTCTTCAGTTAATTCGAAGCATCTCTGAAAAAGTTCTTTGATATATATTTTCTTAAAGTTGGAAATGACCTGCTGATCCATAGGTTGCAGTAGTGGGGTGGTGTTAGGATGGAGGAACCTGACCTCAATAAACTTGAATTCATCCAGTAAGTGATCCTTAAGGCTTGGTGGATGAGCAGGAGCATTGTCCATAACCAGCAACGCTCTGAGTGGCAGTTTTTTTTCCGAAAGGTATTTCTTCACTGCAGGACCGAATGCTTCGTTCATCCACTCAACAAACAACAAACGAGTGACCCAAGCCTTAGTATTCGACTTCCACAAAACGTTCAATTGGCTCTTTTGCACTTTGTGTTTCTTGAAAGCCCGCGGATTCTCAGAATGATACACGAGCAGTGGCTTTACTTTCAAATCTCCACTTGCATTAGCACACAGCAAGAGGGTGAGACGGTCTTTCATGGGCTTGTGACCGGGCATTGTATTCGCTTCGGCTGTAATGTAGGTTCTCTTCGGCATCTTTTTCCAAAAAAGTCCTGTTTCATCACAGTTAAAAACTTGCTGTGGGAGGTAACACTCGGTAACAACGAGCTTCTCGAACTCGGCAGTGAATGTCTCAGCTGCTTTAGCATCCGAACTTGCACCCTCTCCATGCCTCGTGACACTATGGATGCCACTTCTCCTCTTAAAGTTTTCGAACCACCCCTTGCTGGCTTTGAAGTCTGCATGTACTTCGTTCTCTATGATGTACATGGTATTTTACTCCCGAGTTCGGCGTACAAGGCCTTTGCCTTTTCACATATTAAATTCTGGGTTATGGTATCACCTGCTAATTGCTTCTCGTTTATCCATACAAGAATCAATTTTTCAACTTCTTCTAGAAGACGTGGACGCTGTTTTGATAGTCTTGTGACTCCTTTTGCTGCATCTAACTCCCTTAATTCCTTTTTCTTCTTCAATATTGTGCAAATCGTTGATGTCGACTTCTTATAAAATCTCGCTATTTCTGTCACCCGCATGCCACGTTCGTGCTTTTCAATCATTTCCCTCTTTGCCTCCATTGTGATAATATCCTTCTTCTTACCCAATTCTCTTTCAACATATTTCTTCACGGGGCCCATTTTGTAGTGGTTATAGGATTTTTATAGCAAGAGAGGTAGAAATTGTCACCAATTTTTGAAAATACATATATAATCTAAAAAAATAAATAAGAAATTAAAAAAAGCTATTCCTTTATCATTGAGAGATAATTTTATCGTTGAATTAAAATTAGTCAAAATGATATACAGAGTATTTTAAGATTGAATAAAACTTTTTAACTTTAATAGCAACTTTTTAAATTTTAATAGCAACTTTTTAAATTTTAATAACACCTTCGAGCCTTTGTTTACAAATGGAAAAAGTTATCTTAAAAATTAAAAAAGTTTTCTTTAATTTCAAAATACTATATACATGTATATATATATGTATCGATTTGAATATATACATTATAGTATGTATTAAATATATATACTGTACTTATATTATAATGATTAATAACAATCCATAAATAAAATAATATTTAGTATAAAAATATGCCCTCATCCCGCCGCTAAAGGTGGAAATGGAGAAGAGGGGCAACCATCACGAGTTGCTCGTAATGCGAAATTTTACTCGTAATCCGAGGTAAAATTTTTCAAAAAATTTTGCTCGTACTGCGAAAAGCTCGTACTCCAAGGTGCTCGTAAACCGAAGGTCCACTGTACCATATTTGCCTATCATTTCTCCCATCTGGTGAATCTTCAAATTCTTTTACATATGTTTCAAATGCTTGCTCATTAATTCCACTTTTCATAGTATCCACTAGGTTATTTGAATTTTCTCTACTGTATTTGTGATTTCTATAATCAGGAGTCCATTTCTTTTGATAGCCTTGTTTCTTTTTATCTCGAAATCAGCAATCATTTGCTAAACCTCCCTTTTTATTACAAACAAAACATCTTTTTGGCTGAAATTGTTTAACTTTTCTATCTTTAATTCTGTATGCTTGTTCATTCCCATTTTCAACCGATTGATTCAATCTAATATTTCTTCTTGACTCCTCTTCTCTTAGAGTTTGTTGAATCTCTTCAATTGTTGCCTCTCTCTTAGATCATAAGACAATAGCAATATTATCATACCTTGGATGTATGCCTCTGACAATATGAAATGAAAGTTCTCTTGGGGGAAATTGATGCAGTTACAGATTCTGGTAGATTTTTTCCCAGGGGCTCAAAAGATGTGTATAGTCTGGGATCTTCTTCTTTAAGGTGTGTCAGGGTATCCAGAGTTCTCCTTGCCATCTGAGCACTCAGCTCAGTATGAGTTTACAATTCTTGTGGAGTAACAAATTATTTTGCACTCGACATTTCTCTTCACGTTGTCCTCTGATTCTGAGGGGGAAGATCCTTTGTGGTCTCTCCATAGGAGCTGATTCTTCTTTTCTTGTAGGCTCGCTTGTCTTAAATTTTCTGATTGGTTGTGCTGTTCTTCTTCCAAGTCGGGCTGGCCGCCAGATCTTTGTGAGTCACTAGGGCCAAAGGAAAACAACACAAATGGGTTTATGTAGCGTAAAGCGGCGCCATCTGGCATTTGACTTTGCAGAGTTGGTTTTATGAAGTATATTTTTAAAATAAAAATATTTTATTTTATAATAACACTAGACGAATGACCCGGGCAACGCCCGGGTTTACCCAATTAAATGTTTTATTCAAACACTATTCGTTACAATTATAAATTGGCGCCGTGGATGTTACTCTTGTGAAACGTCCCGCTCCAAACTTTACATGTACATTAGGTCAGCTGATATTACCTCCCATCTTCACCGCTAGAGGCGCTGCTCGCGAGCTAAGTAGAATAGTTTGAATATATAGTTTTAATAACTGATTTATATATATTTTTAAAATAGCCTATCGTCTTCCCCGTATTTTTACCTATGTATGGAAATTTTGGTTTGAATTAGTGGACTACTGCGAATTTGTATACTGGACATACAAACAATCAAACATACACAAACATTCATATAGTGTAAAAACTATATAATAAAAATATAACAGTGATACTACATTTAAAACTTAAGGAGCAAACTGATCAGAATGATAAATCATATCAAGTAGTATATATATATATATATGAAAAAATAGCACAAATGTAACATTGTACTGGGATAAGGTGCATAAATTAAGAAAAAGGCATCTCCTTATCGTGCAACTGAAAGTTGCTGATGGTTGGCGCCATATTCCGATAGATGGCGCCAGCCATCAGCAACTTTCAGTTGCACGATAAGGAGATGCCTTTTTCTTAATTTATGCACCTTATCCCAGTACAATGTTACATTTGTGCTATTTTTTCACATTGTGTAGCGTCCTCACGCAATTCTGGCCTTAACTACCCGTTTATGATTTTTCAGGATGCCTTAATGGCCAATTTTTGGTCGTTGAGGTACAGCTTGCACCACGCTGATGAGGGCCAACAGCCCGAAACGCGTCCGTGGTTAGCTTTTCTTGATTAATCAAGAATGGGTATTTGGCCAATTCTGGAATAATTAAAAATCAACGAGAATAGTTGATATTTATTCCGATAGATGGCGCCAGCCATCAGCAACTTTCAGTTGCACGATAAGGAGATGCCTTTATCGTGCAACTGAAAGTTGCTGATGGCTGGCGCCATCTATCGGAATAAATATCAACTATTCTCGTTGATTTTTAATATATATATATATATTAATATATACAGTTATCAGAGTCATGCACAATTCTGTCACGTTAAGTCACGTGTCAAGTTACGGTAAGTAAAAATTTAAAAATCCCTATATATAGTCACGACCGTCATCGGCCGCCTCTGTCACGGATGCGCACGCACAGGGAGGTCACGTGCTCGCTGGCAGCCAAAAAAAAAATAAAATAAAATAAAAAACTCCCTCGAGCCGGATTTGAACCAGCGACCTAAGGATCACCGTTGTAACATCTACAGTCCTCCGCTGTGCCAACTGAGCTATCGAGGGATACAAACTGTATGAATAAGTTTACCTTATAAAGTCAACTAATCCTATTTCTACACAAAATGTAGTGAAGTGTCGAGGGATACAAACTGTATGAATAAGTTTACCTTATAAAGTCAGCTAATCCTATTTCTACACAAAATGTATATATATATAGTCACGACCGTCATCGGCCGCCTCTGTCACGGATGCTCCCTCGAGCCGGATTTGAACCAGCGACCTAAGGATCACCGTTGTAACATCTATAGTCGGGTAAAACACGGGCGTTGCCCGGGTCATTCGGCTAGTTAATATATACAGTTATCAGAGTCATGCGCAATTCTGTCACGTTAAGTCACGTGTCAAGTTACGGTAAGTAAAAATTTAAAAATCATATATACAAGTATCATAGTCATCAATTCTGTCATCGTTTTAAAAAAATAGAATATTAAAAAAAGATGCCAAAACCCGGGATCGAAGAAGGGACATTTAGATCTTCAGTCTAACGCTCTCCCAACTGAGCTATTTCGGCTTATTTTAGTTATTTCTATAGAAGCTTCTATATTTATAATTATGTATATTTTCAAAAAGTCAATTCACACCTCTTCGCTGGAGACCATGGGAATACTGACTAATTCATTATGCTAACATAATCATATATAAAAGTATCAGAGTCATCAATTCTGTCACGTTAAGTCACGTGTCAAGTTACGGTAAATGCACACAATGAAAAAAAAACTTTACAAATTCAGCGTTACTGTATGTAAATAATCACTTTCTTATTTTTTTCTGGCCTTTGTTTTTTTATCTCTCTCTTTTTTAAATCGTTTAAAATGCAGTCGCAGTCACTAGTGTTGGCTTCCGTAGGCTTTTCTTACTGGGAAAAAGAAAGAGAGGATCCAATGAAAATAATTTAGTAGCGTTTATTAAAACAAAATCATAATAGTGAACAACACATATAACAGAGAGTACCGTCGTCTTCCGGGTATTCCTTCTACTGGGGAGCTCGGATTCTATATTCTGTGCGTTTATAATCTGTTTATCTGTGGCTCTCTGGTCGGGATGGCGCCTACATTCGGCCATTCCTGGATTTCAATCGTCCTCGATTGAACCTTGCGTTGCAGGAACGTCGTGGGTTGCGTCGGGGGGTATCTTCTACTTCTGGCTCCTCGTCCGGACTTTCTTCTGTAGCTGAGTCATCTTCTTCACTGTGCCAAGACTTCAGTTGACTGATATGGGCCGTTGTCGTGTAGAACCGTCCACTGGTTCTTTCGCTTAACTGAGTCACTCTATACGTGTCCTTTGGCAGAACCTCGGTAATTATCAAAGGTCCTCGATATTTGGGTTGTGTCTTGGTTGGTTCACCCGTTATTTTGGGTACATGCCTCATCACTACAATTTCTCCTACTTCGAATTGGATTGTACGGCACCTCTTCTTATCGTAGTATGTCTTCATAATTTCTTGTTTATTCTCAATTTGGGATCTCACACTCTCTTGAATTCTATCCGGCTCGGTCCATGGGTCCACGTCTTCGTCGGCTAATCTTCTAAGTATCCCATCGTGGAATCGAGGGGAATAGCCGTGGAGTGTTTCGAACGGTGTTTTATTCGTCGTCTTGTTCACCGCATTGTTCAGGTCTCGCTCTACCTCCTTGATCTTCAGGTCCCAATCCTTCCGTCGCGGATCCTCGATACTGGTTGCTATAGTGGACAATACTGTTCGGTTCACTCTTTCGACCATCCCGTTCCCTTGCGGATGTTTCGTAGAGTTCAGAGTATGATGTATTCCATTTCCTCGACAGAATTCTTCAAATTGCCTTGAGGTAAAACATGACCCTCTGTCGCTGATGATCTTGTCGGGTAGTCCGAAATCATTCACAAAACATTTCATTACCTTCAGGACGTTCTGCGTCGATGTATTCCTTACAGGGCTTAATCGGACAAATCTTGTCAGATTATCGACAATCACTAAAAGTTCATGGTTACCTTTTGTACTTCTCACGAAGGGGCCTACGTGGTCCATGTGTACGATGGAAAACGGTCTCTTGCCTGACTTAATGGGATGTAGGAAGCCTTGTTGTTTTCCACCGGGAACTTTGTTAAATAGACACTCGAGACACATAGCCACATGGCGTCGAACGTACCTCTTCATTGAAGGAAACCAGTACAATTCCTTAATTTTGTTGACAGTCCTATCAGTCGCAAAATGTCCCATTAGATCATGGAATTTGACAACTAAGCTTTTCCTTATATTTTTGGGTATAACATACAGGGCTCGTTCCTCTTCTCCATTTTTCACCATGCGGAAAAGTCTGCCTCCTTTGTAGCTGTAGTCGCTAATTCTATTTTGTTCTCCTACTGTCCTATCACACGGGTCCTTTCGAAAGATCTGGATCAGGTCTCTCAATTCAGGGTCGGAATGCTGAATCATCAAGATTTGTTCTTCCAGTGTGATTGTGAGGCACACTTCAAGGTTTTTCTCCACGATTTCCTCCATCGTGTCTCTAGGGTCGTCGACTGGAGCTCTACTCATTCCGTCTACGTGGGCCATCTTCTCCCCTGGTTTATGTCGAATTTCGAAATCGTATTCCTGAATCAGATTGTACCATCGCGCTATCTGAGGATTTGTAGTCTTCTTCGCGTTCATGTAGACCAGTGCTTGGCAATCTGTAACCACTGTAAACTTGATTCCTACGAGGAACTGACGTAGTCGATCCAAGGTCCACACTATCGCCATCAGCTCCAATTTGCTTGAGTGGTACATCTTCTCGGCCTCTGTTGTCTTCTTGCTCACACAGTAGACCAAGCGCCATTTGCAGTCTTCGTCCATCTGTAGCACCATTCCTGCTAATCCCTCAGCACTCGCGTCGCAATGTACTTCTGTCTTGAGTTCAGGGTTGTAATGAGCTAGTACCGGGTATTCGACCAGATCCTTTCGTAGTCCTCCAAATGACCTTCGCTGTTCTTCCTTCCATTCAAATTGTGAACCTTTCTTCGTAAGTCTGCTTAGCGGTTCTGCTTTCCTCGCGAAGTTCTTTACAAATCGTCTGAAGAAGTTCGTCAGTCCCAGAAAGCGTCGTATGTCGTGGACATTCTTGGGTTCTGGAAATTCTTCTATCGCTTTGATCTTTCTTGGGCCTGGCTTAAGTCCGCCTGTACTGATGACATACCCTAAGAACTCAACTTCCCTCCTTCCGAACTCGCATTTAGAGGGTTTCAGTGTCAACTTCGCTGATCTTATTCTTTCGAGGACTTCCCTCAACCTTTCGATCATCTCCCGCCAATCCTTTGCCGGGATAATCACGTCGTCGAGATAGCAGAATGCCTTCTTGTTCAGCAGCGGACCTAGGACAGTGTGCATCAGTCTTTGGAATTCAGCTGGTGCGTTGGCAAGTCCAAAAATCATCCTTTCGAATTGACCTGTATCATCTGGGGTGATGAATGCTGTCTTTAATTTTGCCTTATCGGTCAGTGGTATCTGCAGATATCCATGCGCCAGATCCAGAGTGGTGAAGAATTTCGCATTCCTTAGGCCTTCCAGAAGGTCGTCTATCCTTGGTAATAGGAACTTGTCCTTAACTGTTTGAATGTTGAGTCTCCTATAATCTACCACCAGACGATGATCTCCAGTTTTCTTCCTTACAAGTAGGACGGGACTAGCGTAGGGTGATCTAGTTTCCGTGACTATTCCATTGTCCTTCCACTCTCTGACAATCTCCCTGATTGCTTCGCGTTCACTTGCAGTCGTCTTATACGGTCTCAGACAGACTGGCTTGCTTCCATCAACCTCCTTAATGTCCATCTTGGTGACATCGGTGCACCCTAATTCCTCCATGCCAAGAGCGAAACAGTCTCTATACTCGTTTACTACATCTAGGATTTCTTGTCTCTCTTTCGAAGTCAGAGAATGATTGACGTTGATGTCCTCAGGCAGTATGGGGCGCTTACGTTTCATTTGGTCTTGTCCTTCCCTCTTCTCTTCATTTTTAGTCTGAAACGAATCCTCTGCGACGTCCAGGTTAACAACAATATCATCAAGGTTCAGTAGTTCAACTCGCCCTACACATTGGTTCTTCCTTACTCTCAACTTGCCCTTGCCAGCTGAGATGATGGGTACGGTCGTCTTTCCGTCGACCACTTCCAATAGGGAATCGACACAGGCGTCATCTACTCCTGTGAACAATACATATCCGTCCTTTACCTCGTCTGTGATTGCACTTGTAAAGTTAATGGAGTCGCTCTCCAACTGAACAGTTTCGGTTGCTCTCAGTTCGATGCGACGCGACTTGATTTCTTCTTGCAGATTAGCAAACGGAAATTCGGATGAATAGCCAATATGCAAGTTTTTACCAATTATGGCGAAGGATACGTAGGGCAGATCTGTCCATGTTCTTCCAATTAATAGGTCATAGGGTTGGGCATCATCGTTGACAATGAATACAGTGATTTCCCTTCCGACGACGACATCAATCTCCAGGTCGACTGTCGTCTTCCCAACGGTCCTGGCAGCTGGTGCAGTCTGGTTACCGATGCCGTACAGACTAGTCGAGTCTGGTTCGATGTCGACGCTGATCCTCCTTGCGACCGATTCTCTCATTAGACAACTGCTGCTCCCGGTGTCTATCATTGCCTTCACGGTTTCCTTGTTGTCGATCTTGACATCCTTCAAATATACATCTGGCGGGACAGTCTCCAGTCCTTCGACTTCCAGGTTGGCTACTTTTAGTCCTTCTTTGGGTCTTGTGCAATTCCTTTCCTTGTGTCCCGTTTGACCGCATCCTCGGCATGTCAACGTAGTCCTGGGTGCTGGGCAGTCTCTGGCAATGTGTCCAAACTGATTGCAGTTGAAGCACTTCGGTTCTCCCTTGTCGTTTCTGATCGTACGGTTGACCATTCTCCTCAAGGTGTTAGGGTACGTTTCACTGATTTCGTTCCTTGCAGCGTCTTGACCCGAAACATTCGTTCCTTGTTTAGTCTCTTTAACTTCGCTTTGGTTGGGGAATCTCGCAGATTTCTGCTGAAACGACGGTGGTATGAGGTGTTTCGCATTCCAATGCGGAGGTCCCATCTCGGTGCGAACATTTTCGTACTCGTCCAGTTTATCCGCCAACTCATCTGGGTTGTTTAACTTGGTCCAATCGTCAATGAGATGATTACGCAGCACATTTGGAACTTTTTTCTTTAGCTGGTTAGTGACGGACAAATCCTTTAGGGCGTCGAAATTTTCCACGTTCATCCCTTCGATCCATTCGTTGAAATATCCTCGCAATTCGAAAGCGAAGTCTCTCCAGGAACCCTTTTGAGATCTCTCGTGCTTCTCGAATTTTTGTCTGAATTGTTCGGGGTTCAACTTGTACCGTTTTAGGAGCAACCTTTTCACGAACCTATAATCGCCGCTTTGTTCTTCTGTCTCCCGAGCGATTAATTGAGTCATTTCGTAAGGTAGCAATCCTAGGAGGCTGAACGCCCATTGGTCTTCATCCAATCCTAGTCGCTTTGCCTGTCTTTCGAAAAGAATTAAGTAAAAACTCAAATCGTTGTCCTTCGACTCGTACTTGGGCATCAGTTTACGTATCTCGTAATGTGCGTCATTGCTGGTACTTCGAGACGTATCGTTGTTTCCGCGTGTAGTCTGGATGCGCAGCTTCTCAAGCTCGAATTCCATTACCATTTGTTCTTTTCGTTCCCGTTCGATTCGTTCCCGATCCTCGATTCGTTCCCGATCCTCGATTCGTTTCCGATCCTCGATTCGTTCCCGCTCCTCCAATCGTTCCCGATCCTTGATCAGAGTCTCCAACAGTTGCTTAGCGAATTCTTCTTCGTAAGATTGGCTATTCAAAATAAGGTGTTTTAAGTCGACGATCCTGCTCTCTGGCGGTACTACCTCGCCGAGTTCATACGCCAACTTGCTCAAATCGCATTTCCTTACTTTCGCTAAATAAGTCATGTTTTTCAAAAGGAAAAATAAACAAGGCAAAATTTTTTAAAATAAACAAATAAAACTGACTAAACCAGATACGTACTGTTTTAATTATTTCTTTAAACGAAATCAACTTTTCTTTGGTAATTTTGAGACAATACTTTTTTTTTTCTTTTTACCGCGATACTTTGCGATAATACTTTTTATCGAGATGATTTTGCAATAATACTTTTACCGCGATACTTTGCGATAATACTTTTGTCGAGATGACTTGCAATAATACTTTTACCGCGATACTTTGCGATAATACTTTGTCGAGATGACTTGCAATAATACTTTTACCGCGATACTTTGCGATAATACTTTTGTCGAGGTGACTTGTAATAATACTTTTAGGAATAGGTAATTAAATTTCGTACATACCATGCAAATCCTCTTACGTTGATCGGTCACCGCGCCACGTCCTTCTCGTTTCCAAATTATTCCAGTGAATCTTCAATTTTCTTCAGGACCATCCCACTTCTGAATTTCTGTTGGCTTCCGTAGGCGTTTCTTACTGGGAAAAAGAAAGAGAGGATCCAATGAAAATAATTTAGTAGCGTTTATTAAAACAAAATCATAATAGTGAACAACACATATAACAGAGAGTACCGTCGTCTTCCGGGTATTCCTTCTACTGGGGAGCTCGGATTCTATATTCTGTGCGTTTATAATCTGTTTATCTGTGGCTCTCTGGTCGGGATGGCGCCTACACTAGCAAACACATATGTCTGCCTAATTTCCATGTACTCTTTATTTTTTACAGAAAAATATTTACATGCTAGTATTTTGGATTAATTGTTTTTATAAAACTATTTTTTCTTATTTTTACTGAGAAGATGGGCATCGCAGTCAAGATCCATCGTAGTCACTCACTCAACTCAGGCAATTTCAAGGGTTAGTCCGCTGGGGCGGGTACCTCGGGGGTTGGGTGGAAAAGCTGCCATCTATTTAAACTATATTGATTTTGAAACAACTAAATGCATTGCAAAAAATAATTAAATCAAATACCTAAACACTAATATAATACAATTTTTGCCATCGCACACACTTTTTGCCTGTGGTTTATGTGTTACTTCTATGTTGCTATTCTATGGCACTTCTACTATTTATTATTGATTTACTTTCAGTATGAAGGAAATTGCACTCGGGGTAATTCTCGGGCGAAGCCGGGTCATTCGTCTAGAGAATTCAAGAATGACATTCACGGCGCCAATTTATAATTGTAACGAATAGTATTTGAATAAAAGCATTTAATCGGGTAAAACCCGGGCGTTGCCCGGGTCATTCGGCTAGTATATATATAAATAATGAAGGCGTATCCTGACCAAAAGCACATGTGTTTTTTTAGATGGCAGAGCGCCATCTAGTGGAACAGAAATCAACTAAACATCGATTTAGCCTGTTCTCTGATATTTGGCCAACTCATTTTCTTGATAAATCAAGAAAAGACATCCACGAACGCGTTTCGCGCTAATATATGTTATATTAAATTTTAAAGAGAGAGGAATTATTAGTTTGATTCAATACATGAGCATTTTGCTAATGTTATTAGAGTCGTGAAATCTTAGAAAATATAATAATGAAATTCCAAATAACAATTTGCTTTAATTGTGCTAATGAAACAATTTAATAAGAAATACCTGATTCGAGGCGTAAAGAAGAAAATAATCTATATATATATATATAAAATTGAATGTCTGTCTGTCTGTACTCTATAGATTCAAAAACCATACATCCAATCGCCGTGAAATTTTGGGATGTTATTAGGTATATCCCCGGGAAGGTGTTTGAAAAATAATTTCTTGAATATCTTGAATATCCTTAGAGTTATTTGCAGATTTGTAGATTTAACTCGCAAGCAGCGCCCCCATTGCGACGATGATAACAAATTTTTTATCTATAAGTTTTATTATCACTAAGTTTATTATCTTAAATATTATTTATCAAAAGTAAGCTTTTCTACCTATTAATTGCGCACAAGTCAAAGTTAGTTTTATCATTTATCTACAACATATATATTGGGAGAATAGATTAAATGATGATTTTGTAAAGTAGAAAATTAGGAAAGACAAAATTCAGGATGACACGGCAATTTATTTGAGACAAGAATAATGATACAATTCCAAGGCAAAGATACTTTCCTTTAACTTCCAATTACCGAGGGAACCAATTAATATTGATTTTATTCAACTTATCGAGTATTTTTCAAGGGACCGGGAAAAAATGTTCACTTTATCGAGATATTCAAGTTTACGAGTTTCAAATTATCAAAATATATCTATCATTTTTTAAAATAAGTTTATAGAGAATTGTTTTAACAATTATTCGTTAGACAAACCTTTACTCGGGTAAAACCCGGGCGAAGCCGGGTACATCCGCTAGTTAATAAATAAAAAATACATTTTTTTTTTACAAAATCTTTTATTTAAATGCACTAAAAAGAAAAAATCAAGTATTTTATTTTTTGCCATTGAGCAATTAGATGTCCATATGATTTGTGAATTTACCTCTTCTCTAAATATGATCGTATCCCCACCGCTTTTATTTTCGCTAATCTAATTGCTCAATGGCAGAAGATAAAATATTTTATTTTTTCCTTTTTAAAAGCTTTTTTTAAAAATATATTTTTATTTATTAACAATTTAGTTAGTTTTTAGTCATGAGAATGTCACAAAACTTAGAATCAAAAGTAAAAATATATACCAAACCTCACTTTAGAATGTATGTGTGAAATTGTAGCGAAAAAAGAAATCTCGCAAAAATGGTCACAGGGGGAATGTGAACATATAAAAATGATATATGTGAATATAAAATATAGATTTAAAAAATCACACATTAATTTTATTCATCAAATTTTCACTTTATTTTTTGGAAAATAATTACAACAAAAAGTAGTTTAAAAATTTGCCTAGAACCATTCCCAGAGTCAGACGACAATTTAAACAATAATATTGATTCTTCTAATCAATTTGAAGCGGTGAAGCAAAGAAGTAGAAGAGACTAAGTGGGCAAGCCAAGAGAAGAAGGTATGCAGGGGCCCCTCCAAGGAAGTGTTGATTGACAAATTCCAGAGGAGGGGGCGGCAGACAGGGAGTCCAGCTGGTGTCGTCGTGAAGCAAGCAGCCGAGTTAGCGGCCAGCCTGCCGGGGGTTTGTGCGCCGAGAAGACATGGCAGTCTGGGGGGAGAAGTTTGTCTGGTGACAGCGGGACCTGCAGCAAGGAGAACGGCGGTGACGGCAGACGCGGCAAGTTGGCTACGGGAAGTGGGCTCCGGGACTGTGTGGATCAAGAAGAGGAGGACGGAGCAAAGAAGGACGAGGAGGAACCTACCCGGGCGGACATTGAAGGCAAGTTCATCTAATATCCTTTTTAAAGCTCTGGGAATAAATACATAGTACTAAGCTGTATCCAAAACGAACCCACATTGTTTTCTTAGAAACCTTGCACACAAACATCCACGGCTGAGAAGAGTCGTAACAAATTGTTACAAAGGTAAAAAAATATATAATAAGATAGTAAATAAAGGGTAGATAAAATGTAGGGGAATATATATAGTTGTGTATGTGTACAAATTTCTTCAGTAAGGAAAGCTTCCCCCCCTTGAGAGAGCCCTCCTCCAGAAAAGGTCTTCTTGAACACTCCTCAGTTTCACGCCGAGGAAGTACCTATAGATGCGCATCTTGGCAGACGTCAGTATCAGAGTCAGAAGAGGTTGCAAGGAAACTTCTGTGATATTTTCCACACACACAATAGTGTTTAGGAGTTTATAAATTTACACTCAGAATTATTTTTCTATTTATAAAAATATAGAGATATAAATAGAGGCTCCTGTGAGAGACAATAGCCTAAAAACATGGTTAAACCGGTTTCTCCTGGAGATGGTTTCTCATCAGAATTCTGCTAGACATGAAAGAATATCTCATAAGAGACCACTTCTGGGAGAGACTGGTTTATAGCCACATTTTTAGAAAGTCTCTTATTTATTGCATCTACTTTGCCTCACTTTTCTTCTCAAGAGACGTGTCCTTTTAATCAATGTTCTACTCTCTACTCACTTGATATTTTATTGTCAAAATCACACATTTCATATCGTGGCTGAACTGGTTTCTTTTTGATAGCCTATAATCAGAAATTCGGCTTGACATGAAAGAATCTTTAATATGGAGCAAACACTGGAAGTCAGACTCTAAATTGAGCTTCTACTGTATATCTTTATATACTTTTCCTTACTATTCTGCTAAAGGCATGGCCGTTTAGCCATTGAAATGTTACTCAATTCTGCCTACCTGTAGGATATTTTATTCAAAAAATCATTTAACTACAATTCTTTGGACACTTTTTATTAATTTAATTTTATTTCATGTAACTAAAACCTTCAACTTTATTATAAAAATATATTATATATTAATCTTTGATACTATGCCGTGTTTCCGAAAATATTTTTATATATTAATGAAATAGAAAACAGATTAGTAATAAAGATTAATTTTAAAAGTAATTTTTAAAGTAATTTTTGGAAATAAAATTCTAGTGAAAAAAGAAATCTCACAAAAGATAAACACAGTCCTATGATTTATTCTCCAATGGTCACACGACAAGTGGCTGTATATATAGGGAGATATAGATAAAGAAAGAAATATAGATTTAAAAATTTAAAATTTATTCAGATAATAACATTTTTACTTGAAAAATAATTTTTTGGAAAAAAAAAAAATTAAAACGAAAGGGCTTTATAAAAAATAAAAACCCAAAACCATCCTAATGGTCAATAAAGGTTATGTGGAAAATTTGGTTACCTTCGGTACAGTAGTTTTAGGGTTAATCGATAAAAAACGAATGGACAATTTTTACATATTAATAGAGAGATATAATGGATCTGCATATATGTCTATAAGTACTGGAATCCCTTCAATAAAGTAAGATAACAATTCGAGAATCAAGGGACGAGTGTCTTGTATACGTTGATTTATTGTAAAACGCTCAAGCTTTCGGGCTGGCCGGCCCTTCTACAGGAGACACGTGAAAACATATGGAACTTTGGACACTATATAGGGATGAGACTATTTACATATTTAAAAACTATAGGGATTTTGCATATCTATGAAATGTTGAGAGGAATAATTAGCATACTAGGAAATTATGGAAAGGAGGAATTAACATGCAAGATAATAGCTATTGAATGTAGTAGAGTTAGGAATATTTTCTAATGTCTATGAGGGAGTAGGGGGGAGGAATACGCACAGATGGAGGATACAAGGCTATGGCAACAGGGATTGGTAGGATTCAGGGAGGTCGATGTGTCTGTTGATGGCATGGAAGCCCTGGGAAACAAGAGCTTCCAAGGTGAGGCGCTGCTGCTTGTTGTATATGCGGCTATAGTGCACAGATGGATTGGCTAGGTCGAAAGAGTGGTTGGAGGTACGGATGTGTTGGTATATAGCTGATTTCTCATCTTGTCTGGAGATGTTTTTTCTGTGCTCCTCGAGTCTTGTCCCTACGCTCCTGCCTGTCTCACCAACGTAGACAACGTCGCAGTCAGCGCAGGGGATGGAGTAGACACAGCCAGACAAGAGAGATGGGTTATATGGGCTATTGCTTTTTGTGTCTGGGTTCCTAATGAGGGAGCTGATGTTAGGAGAATTGGAGTACAGGGTCCTGACTCCAAACTTGCTTAGGGCTCGGGCTATGGAGGAGCTAGTGGGGGAATATGGGAGGACACATATGGATTTATATATGGGGTTGGAAGGGGTGTGGTTGGGGTTGTGGAAGTGAGTAATATGAATGACTTGGGGTATTGGAATTTAATGAGATTGGCTATGACTCTATTGGTCTCCATGGTTTTGAAATCAGAGGTGGAACAGTGGGTGTGAACTCGTTTGGATAGGGTTTTGACGGTGTTGATTTTGTGACTTAGGGGGCAGAAGGAGTTGAAGTGAATATAATTGGGTCTAAACGAATTTTTATAATGTACTGTGGAGTGATATCTGGTTGGGGTCCGGATGATTAGGAAATCTAAGAAAGGGGGGGCGTTGTAAGTTTCGGTTTCATGGGTGAAGGCAAGGTCAGGATGGTAACTAATAAGTTTTGAGAGGATATTTTCAACCTGGGTTTTTGTGCATATGCAGAACACATCATCTATGTATCTACGCCAAAGGCGGATATCGGATGGAAAATCTGAGGTGATCTGCATATCTATAGACCGCATAACAATCTCTGCAGCAGCTGAGGATAGAGGGTTCCCCATTGGGGACCCTTTTATCTGTAGAAAAAACTGGGAGTTGAAAGAGCAGACTGAAGATTGTAAACAGAGGTGGGTGAGTTCTATAATTTTGGAGGAGGTATGATAATCAACATGGGAATCAACTAGAAAGGATCTAAGGGAGTCTACAATTAAATCATGGGGGAGGCTAGGGTATAAAGATACTACATCAAATGAAACCATGACGAGGTTCGGACAAGGAGGGGTACCATACACATCATCAATGAATGCACTGGTGGAGGTGATGGAGGTAAGGGAAGGAGTACCTTTCAGGAGGGAAGAGAGGAATGACCAAATGAACTTGGCGACCGGGGCCATGGGGGATAGGAAGTGGGCCACGAATGGTCTTAACGGAATTCCGGGTTTGTGGAGCTTGGGCAGGCCATATATATAGGATTCGGTAGAGGTATCAGGGAGAAAGGACTTGTGTTCTTCCAGGGAAATGATCTGGTTTCTTTTCAGACGGTTGAGTTCTTTGCGGACGGAGGCGTATATGGTGGATCTGTTTTGGGCAGAGATGGGTTTGAAAGTGGAGATGTCGGAGAGCACAACCTGCAATTTTTCTTTATAATCATTAGTTTTCATAATGACTGTTTGGGAGCCTTTATCCGATTGCATAATGGCTAAATGGTTTTTCTGCCGTAATTTTCGGATGATATCGAATTCAAGCCGGGAGGCACGGGGTTGGGCGAACGGGAGGCTCAGTATGTTGGAGACTGTGTGGCGTATTTTATATTTATCTGAATTATTAAGGTTGCGGATGCCAGCTTCAACAGCACTGATGATTTTCAGGGGATCTGGCCTAGAGACAGGTCTAAACTTGAGGCCTTTGCTTAGAAGGGTGGTTTCCTGGGGAGTGAGAACCGTTGAGGAGAGGTTGACGAGATTGGAGGAATGGTCGGTGTCATGGAGTTGTAGTCGAAATTTAACTGACCAGTAGCGGAGTTTTTTATAGTGTCGGATTCTTATATTCTTCTGTAGGAGCTTTACTTCTGAGGTTATATTGGTTATGATTTGGGTCAACTGGTTTGGGGGGATTGTCTGGGAGATGATGCATGCGAGCTGTTTGAGGGTCTTGGAAAGCAAGCGTATGTTAGAGTGGCATCCCTGTATTCTGGCGTGGAGGAGACGTTTTTGTAGATCGGATATAGCTCTCTGTGAATATGAATTGCCAACTGGGTCTTTTACTCTCAAGGACGGGGGAATGAAATCCAGGGCCACGCAACGTTTGTTGAAGTCGAGATGGCATCTCCATGTGGCGAGCTTCAGAGACTTGCGGCGGAAGATAATCAAGTAGCGGGCGACGTTAATGGACAGCGGGTTCATAACTTGGTATAGAACTATAAGTACTGGAATCCCTTCAATAAAGTAAGATACCAATTCGAGAATCAAGGGACGAGTGTCTTTTATACGTTGATTTATTGTAAAACGCTCAAGCTTTCGGGCTGGCCGGCCCTTCTACAGGAGACAAGTGAAAACATCCTCTCATCCCTCCTGAAAGGTACTCCTTCCCTTACCTCCATAACCTCCACCAGTGCATTCATTGATGATGTGTATGGTTCCCCTCCTTGTCCGAACCTCGTCATGGTTTCATTTGATGTAGTATCTTTATACCCTAGCCTCCCCCATGATTTAATTGTAGACTCCCTTAGATCCTTTCTAGTTGATTCCCATGTTGATTATCATACCTCCTCCAAAATTATAGAACTCACCCACCTCTGTTTACAATCTTCAGTCTGCTCTTTCAACTCCCAGTTTTTTCTACAGATAAAAGGGTCCCCAATGGGGAACCCTCTATCCTCAGCTGCTGCAGAGATTGTTATGCGGTCTATAGATATGCAGATCACCTCAGATTTTCCATCCGATATCCGCCTTTGGCGTAGATACATAGATGATGTGTTCTGCATATGCACAAAAACCCAGGTTGAAAATATCCTCTCAAAACTTATTAGTTACCATCCTGACCTTGCCTTCACCCATGAAACCGAAACTTACAACGCCCCCCCTTTCTTAGATTTCCTAATCATCCGGACCCCAACCAGATACCACTCCACAGTACATTATAAAAATTCGTTTAGACCCAATTATATTCACTTCAACTCCTTCTGCCCCCTAAGTCACAAAATCAACACCGTCAAAACCCTATCCAAACGAGTTCACACCCACTGTTCCACCTCTGATTTCAAAACCATGGAGACCAATAGAGTCATAGCCAATCTCATTAAATTCCAATACCCCAAGTCATTCATATTAGGCCACTTCCACAACCCCAACCACACCCCTTCTAACCCCATATATAAATCCATATGTGTCCTCCCATATTCCCCCACTAGCTCCTCCATAGCCCGAGCCCTAAGCAAGTTTGGAGTCAGAACCCTGTACTCCAATTCCCCTAACATCAGCTCCCTCATTAGGAACTGTTGTATTCCAATTGATTACACACAGCGTTCAACGTTAATTATACTTTAATTAACTATAAGGTAAAGGGAATATATATTGGTTAAAAGTAAACACACATGGAGAGAAGGAAAACAAGACAGCGATGGCGAGACGCCGCTTGCAGAGGGAAGACATAAACAGGAAGTGAGTCAGCTCCAGCGTTACCGAAGGCCAACCGTCCGCCGCCAGGGGTCCAGCAATCTCCTCCCTCGAAGTGACCTCCTATTCATGGATCACTTCGCCGCTTAAGAGTCTCGAACGATGAAGTTCGTGCAGGTTTCTCCCCAGTGGCTTGGTCAAAATGTCCGCTAGGTTTCTTCCACTTGAAACATAGTCCAGTTTAATCACACCGTCATCCACCTTCTCTTTGACAAAGTGATATCTGATGGCGATGTGTCTGGTCTTGGATCGGCTGATGTAGCTCTTGGCGTGTGCTATAGCCGCTTGGTTATCGCACCACACCGGAGTTGGCTCAACCATATTATGTGGTATGTCCAAATGGTTCAGGAACTCCCTGATCCATGTCACTTCCCTGACTGACGATGATAGGGAAATGTATTCCGCCTCCATTGTGCTGAGGGCGGTGACAGTTTGCTTTGAACTTCGCCATAGGATTGGAGCGCCTGCAAACATCACTACGTATCCCGATGTACTCTTTCTGTCTTCCAGGTTGGTTCCCCAATCTGCATCCGAATAGGCACACAGTTGTTCCCCAGTCCGTCTATAGGTGATGCCTAGATGCTCTGAAGATTTTAAGTATCTTAAAATTCGTTTCGCAGCAACCCAATGTTTTCTAGAGTACTTTGAACAATAGCGAGCCAATTGACTTACTGCATAGGCAATGTCTGGCCTTGTCCGCTGTGAAATGTAGAGCAGTCCACCAATTAGTTCACGGTAGGGAAGGTCTTGGCAGTTTTCTTCATCTCCTTCCTCATGAAGTTCTGGTCTGGTTTCCATCGGCGTTGATACTTCTCTTCCTTCCTGAAGATTGAACCGTTCCAGTAGACTTTTTATATAGGCTCTTTGTGTTAGAGTTACGCATCCACCCTTTGATCGAGTGAAGTTGACACCAAGCAGGTAGGATACTGGTCCGATGTACTTTGTTTCGAAGTGACCTCTCAGCAGTTCAATGCACTTTTCTCTCACCTCTTGATTCTCCGTCAGAGTTAGAATATCATCCACGTATAATGATAAGATTATCATTCCTTCGTTCAGCTTGAGCTTGTAGACACAAGGGTCAACTGGATTCCTCACAAATCCCTTTTTCTTCAACCACTCATCAAGGCACTTGTTCCAACATCTGCCGCTTTGCTTCAGTCCGTACAGAGACCTTTTGAGTTGGCAGTAAAGATGTTCCTCACCAGGTTTAACAAAGCCTTCTGGTTGTTCCATGTAGATCACTCGGTCAAGGTTGCCGTAGAGATAAGCACTTTTCACGTCATATTGGTCTATGAACCAGTTATTTTCAACACCTATTGCTGTGAGCAGTCTTGTCGTTTCAAAACTAGAAACAGGTGAGTAAATCTCATCATAATCGATTCCCTTTTGTTGAGTGAAGCCCTTTGCCACAAGTCGGGCCTTGTATCTTACTACTTGACCCTCGGCGTTGGTCTTCTTGTGTAGTACCCACTTACAAGCAATTGGGGCAGAGTCTTTTGGTAGTTCTGTTAGTTCCCAAACATTGTGCTTTCTCAAGGATTCCAATTCTTCTTCGATTGCTTCAAGCCAATGCTCAGCTTCAGGACCTTGGATAGCTTCTTTATACGAAGTAGGATCTCCCTTATTTACTTCAGTACTGAGAAGTTCAATTGAGTTCTGAGCATCTCTCTGGTTCCTTAGGATCATTGGATGAGATCGAGTAGGAGAAGGCTTCACAGTATCTTCATTATGGCTGTCCTCTTCTGTAGGTATCACGTCTTCTTGATCTAATAAAGACACTGGATTCTCTTCAATCTCCTGTTGAGTCCCACAGCTGTAGTGTTCAACAGATGGAAGCACCTCCCGGTTGCTGTCGTTCCTCGATACATCACTCTCTTTGAAGACACAGTCCCGAGATTCCACCACTTTCTTCATCTCAGGAATCCACACTCTGTAGCCACGTCCTCTGAGTGCATATCCAACAAGGTTACCTTTGACAGCTCTTCTTTCGAGTTTGGATTTACGGACTTGTCTTGGAATATGGACAAATACTTTACAGCCAATAGCTCTTATGTGTTTAACACTTGGCTTGTTCCCTGTCCACAGTTCATATGGCGTGCTTTCACCATTGTGATTGTTGAGAACTCTGTTTCTGACATAGGCTGCGGTGTAAGTCAGCTCCGCCCAGGAAGCCTTTGGCAGACCACTTCCAGATATAGTGCTCCTGACAAGATCTAGGAGTGTCCTATTCATTCTTTCTGCCACACCATTCTGTTGAGGTGTATACGTCATAGTGTGTTCATGAACTATTCCGACGCTCTTGCAGAAAGTGTCCCATTCCTTGGAACAAAATTCCAAGCCATTATCCGTACGTATTCGTTTTAGTTTCCGGCTGGTTTGTTTCTCAGATTCTTGAATCCACTCTTTGACTTTTCCCAGGGTTCCGCCTTTGTTTTTCAGGAAAAATACACTTGTATATCTCGTAGATTCATCAATGATGGTTAAGACGTACTTGGCTCCTCCCCAGCTCAATACGTCGAGTGGACCCATCAAGTCCGCATGCACCAAGTCCAACGGCATGATTTCTTTTTCCTCCTTTTGTGAGTGTTGAAGGAATGGCAGACGGTAAGACTTGCCGATCAAGCAGTCTTCGCACTTTTCTGGCTTTGCCGGGCTGCAATCAAGTCCTCTTACGCTTTGGTTCTTGGCCATCTTTGCTATCGTATATGCATTTACATGCATCAGCCTTTTGTGCCAAAGTTCCAGTGTAAGCTCTTCCTTGCATTCAGATGCAAGAGAAACATGATCATTCTGATCTATCGGAGAAGATGGAGTAGTCTGGACGTAGTAAAGTCTACCCAACTTCTTTCCCTCTATCAAGAGTTTACCTTTCATGTCCATAATGTAGCAACCACTCTTGTTGAAGACAACTTTTCTACCGTTTTCTATCATTTGGAGTACAGACAGAACACTGTGACGCATATCTGGAACGTACAAGGTGTTCTGGGCAACCATATTGCTGGCATCTCCCTTGTGTCCAACAATATTGGCACTGACAGTACCGATACCACATGCTTCTATAGAAGAGCCATTCGCAATAGTGATGGAACTCATATTGCTTGTACACTCTTTCAGACATGTGAAGTAATCTCTCTTGGGAGTCATATGGTGCGTCGCTCCAGAATCTATGATCCAGGTCTCGGCGGTAGCTCCAAACAAAGTGTTGCACATTGCCGACATATTTACGCCTTTGTTTTGGTCAAACCTCTTTGGTATTTGTTCATTCTTTCCTTTCTTCCTGCATTCCCTTGCATAATGGCCTTTACCTCCACATTTGAAACAAACAACCTTTGCTTTAAATTGTTTTTCTGTTTCAATGGGCTTCGAAGAGGCATTAACGATCATGGCACCCACATCTTTTGGTAGATTAGACGAACGCCTTTCTGCTTCTGCCAACAGCCGTCTTTTAACTGTGGCGGTCATGAAGTCTGAATCAGGCAAGTTACACATGGTTGAGACAACGGTGTCCCAATCCTCTGGTAATCCACCCAAAAGAACCATAGCCAAATCGCCATCATCAATTTTGTCGCCAATTTGGGCCAGTTCGTTTACAATGTAGTTTATCTTCCCCATATACCCTTCCATATTGCTGTGCTGAGTCAACCTTTCGCCATATAACTGCCTTCTTAGTTGTACGGCTCGATATCTACTATCCTTTGGTGCGTATAATTTTTCCAGTTCCTCCCAGACCTCTTTCGGAGTATTCAAATGTTGAACATGCAATTGTTGTTCATCATTAATCCCGAGGCAAATTTTTGCAAACGCCTTACCCTCCCGCGACAAAAAGAGTTTTGTTGCAACAAGGTCACTAGGGTCAGGCTTAGCCTCTCCTGGATTGATCAAACTCCACAAATCGTTTTCGATTAGAACGAGTTTCATCTGGAAGCTCCAGCTGGAGTAATTAGCACCATTTAATTTTGTAATCGTTGTGTTTGCCATTTTACAAAATATTTGATAAGTAGAAAAAAAAGGATGTTCCAAGTAATCAAAGGAAATTTGATTACTCACGTTTTAGGCTTCGCGCTTCTTCAGTCTGACGTTTAAGTCTTGTGCTTCTTCAGTTTCACGTTTTAGGCCTTGAGCTTCTTCAGTCTCATAATCTTTGTTGTATTCCAATTGATTACACACAGCGTTCAACGTTAATTATACTTTAATTAACTATAAGGTAGAGGGAATAAATATTGGTTAAAAGTAAACACACATGGAGAGAAGGAAAACAAGACAGCGATGGCGAGACGCCGCTTGCAGAGGGAAGACATAAACAGGAAGTGAGTCAGCTCCAGCGTTACCGAAGGCCAACCGTCCGCCGCCAGGGGTCCAGCATGAACCCAGACACAGAAAGCAATAGCCCATATAACCCATCTCTCTTGTCTGGCTGTGTCTACTCCATCCCCTGCGCTGACTGCGACGTTGTCTACGTTGGTGAGACAGGCAGGAGCGTAGGGACAAGACTCGAGGAGCACAGAAAAAACATCTCCAGACAAGATGAGAAATCAGCTATATACCAACACATCCGTACCTCCAACCACTCTTTAGACCTAGCCAATCTATCTGTGCACTATAGCCGCATATACAACAAGCAGCAGCGCCTCACCTTGGAAGCTCTTGTTTCCCAGGGCTTCCATGCCATCAATAGACACATCGACCTCCCTGAATCCTACCAATCCCTGTTGCCATAGCCTTGTATCCTCCATCTGTGCGTATTCCTCCCCCCTACTCCCTCATAGACATTAGAAAATATTCCTAACTCTACTACATTCAATAGCTATTATCTTGCATGTTAATTCCTCCTTTCCATAATTTCCTAGTATGCTAATTATTCCTCTCAACATTTCATAGATATGCAAAATCCCTATAGTTTTTAAATATGTAAATAGTCTCATCCCTATATAGTGTCCAAAGTTCCATATGTTTTCACTTGTCTCCTGTAGAAGGGCCGGCCAGCCCGAAAGATTGAGCGTTTTACAATAAATCAACGTATAAAAGACACTCGTCCCTTGATTCTCGAATTGTTATCTTACTACATATATGTATGATGGTATTTGAGGCAGAGAGATTACTGGAATATAACGGATTAATTAATATATTTCTTGTATAGAGATCAACTCACAGCAGTTTCCGAGTTGATATCGTGCATCATATTGTCGCGTATATCAGCATGAAAACAGCTACTACCTCCGCCAATAGATGGCGTATTGGTCTATTTCTAGTCTGGGACTGGTGTGGGAGTCGACTATTGTTGCGATCCTGTTTCCTGGAGCTAATCATTGTAAATAACTGCTTATATTGGCGCTGGGATGTAAATTACTGTAAATACCCGTTGACTCTGTTGGAGGATACCTCGTGAACCCGCTACAAAAAGCTGTCAAGAGCCAGAACCTCTGCTAAACAACAGCAATGAGCTTCCGCATTGCGACGCTCAACGTGTGCGGCCTCGCCGCTCGCCATAGAAACATGGAACTCTGCTGCTTCCTCCAGCAGCATGCCATTGACATCGCATTCGTGCAAGAGGCTAACGTCACAGCCCTGGACAATGAACACGATCTCTGTTTTGGCTATAAAGCAACCATCGCGCCATCGACGTCTACCATTGAATTTGGGCTTGCCTGCGTCTCAGCTCCTGGCGTCACCATCCTGTGGCAGCGCATACTATGGCCAGGGAAGATCGCCGTGGTCTGCGCCAACGTCCGGGGCCACCAAATGGCTTTCGTCAACTGTCACCTTTCCCATGCTCTAGGCGAGCGGCTCCTACAGCTGCAGACCATCGCGGCTGAAGCCATCAGAGAAGATGCCTGGGTCCTCGGTGACCTAAATATCTCCGAAGAGTCTACAACCGACTCAAGTTCCGGTTCAGTGTAGAAGCCCTCACAGAACTCCTGGACCATGTCGGCCTCGTGGACGCTGCGTACATCTTCAAGGCCAGGCACCTACCAACTAGGGTCGCCACATTGGGAAGCCGGATCGACACAAGTCGTCTTGATCGAATCCTTCTACAATCTAGGCTCTCTGACCACGTCACCCATTACTGGACAACTAACTACAGACTGTCGGAACACCGTGCTGTGATTCTTCAGTTGGGCCAACCACCCCCTCCACGCCCGACATGCATCGCTGCCATGCTTCGCTCAAGGATCATTATTGCCAGAGTGGCGACGCTCTTCGACGAGGCATCTAGGACTATCACCGACCTGTCCAACAGAGAACTAGGAGAAATTGGACTTCCATCAAAGCAAATAAAGTCTCACAGATCAAGTGCCTTGATGTCCCCCGCGTCGCTGAAGATGACTACAATATCCGTGCCAGCCGGCTCCTCCAAGCCAGGCTCGAAGCCGCGTCAATGGACGCAGACTACCCATCACCAGACCTTAGCCGGGCGCTCCGTGTGCATCGCTCAGGACTTAACAACATCTACGACGAGAATGGGCGTTCAATGGAAGGTCAGGCGGCTCATAGCAAGATCTTTACAACCTTCCGGGTACGTTTCTCTCGCCCGTCCTGCGACCCTTACATTGCCGCAGATTTCCTGCGTGAGGTAACGACCCCTATTATCCTAGAAAACAGTAATCCCCTACACAAGCACGAGATTTCTTCGGAGGAGATTACCGCAGTCATCTGCCGCCTGCCGCTCGAAAGAGCACCCGGATGGGATGAAATACCCTGCGTACTGATGATGGCCTTCGATGAGTTCTTCGATGGTGCGCTCCAACGTCTCTTCGAGGCGTCGCGGATTTGCGGAGCCTTACCTTCTTCATCACGACGGAACTCCATCTGTCTCATACCCAAGACGCACGGTGGTTCGGGCCTCAACGGTTACAGACCCATCTCCATTCCAACGACAGACTATCGGGTCCTCAGCAGAGTCTCCTCGGGCGACTTCGATCTCATCTTCCTCGCCTAGTGCAGGAGTGCCAAACCTACGCTGTTCCGGGACGGTCCTCCTCTTGGAATATAGCTCGCGTGTCTGACGAGGTCGCCGCAGCCTAAAGGAACAACACACCGCTAGCTGTCATCTCCACAGACCTTGAGTCTGCCTTCGACACATTGGAGCGGAGTTTCCTGATTTCTCTACTGGTGTCACTTCGGCTGCCGCCGGCCTTCAACGGTTGGCTCCTATGCGGGAAAGACGCTACAGTCAGAGTAAACAAGCACTACACACGACCTTTCCACCTGATGAACGGAGTCAAACAGGGCTTCGTCGCCAGTGCTGCCCTGTCCAGCATTGCGACAGGACCACTCCTAAGTCGTCTTGAACGGGTACTCGGCCAAGGCAACGTCCTGGCCTATGCCGACATCAACCTACTCATCCGGAATGATGAGCAATTCCAACTCGTCAAAAACATCTTCGACGAATTCTGCCATGCATCAGGAGTACAAGTAAACAACGCAAGTGCAAAGGTCTGTGGTACTTGGAGAAACCGGGTCGATTCCCCTCTGAACATCTGCTGGTCAACAACCCAATTGAAGGTGCTGGGTTGTCTAGTGACTACTGGACATGGAACATCAGTCCAGGAGAACTATCTGGTCGAACTGATGGAGACGGCCGCTGCAAGATGGTCCCCCTTCGTGCGCAGCCTCTCTCTCGTTGGGAGGGCAAGAGCTGCAAACTCCCTGGTGCTCTCCTCAGTGGTACACCATCTTCACGGATACCTGCCTACCGACTCCACCATCTCTAAGCTCCAAGCTCGACTAGTGCGTTTCGTATGGAGACCTGGACTGCCGGGAGGTGTTCTAGCACGTCCTGCCTCCATGGGTGGCTTCGGCCTCCTCGACGTCGGCACGCAGCTGAGACTGGCGTGTATGAAAGGTGTCCAAGCTTTGCTTAGTGGAAGTCTCAACGCCTACTCTTGACTCACTGATTGTGGGGTCTGGTTAACTCCCCTTCCATCCGGGACATGGCTTCCACCTCGACGTCGTAGACTCATGAAGATATAGGAAGCAGTTTCGGACTTCCTAGCGCTGGACCACCGGATAGTTCCAACACAACAGCTGAGGGACCTCGCCATAATCGGAGGATGCAGTGTGTTAAATTTGGGTTGAATTAAAAAGATAATCCTTTTTTTATATCATTATTTTATTTTAGATACAATTTAAAAACAAGAAAAGAACAAAAATATTTTATAAACAACTTGTTTACATGTTACGATTTTAGAAGCACAAAACAGAGTGGTCAAATCATTTTTTGGTTATTTATATGAATATTCACAATTGCCCCCAGTAAATGACACAAAAATGATGATCGATTATCAAATTATATACATATTTCAAAACAGTTTCAATAGCCTCCGAAAGATGGCGGGACAAGTCCAGGGAATGTTATAGCTAATAAAATGAGGCGCCATTTTATATGTTTACAAAATTAAATATATAAGAAATATATAACATTACATATTTATATTAGTCCCTTTGAATTATAAAAACAATATGGCAATATTATTACACAAATTGTACTGTTTAAATATATATTTAGACATTTCTAAACTAAAAACATATTTCAAAGTTCAGTCAAAAACCCAGACATTCTAGAGCATTAGACAACTTATTTTTAGTTAAAGCTTTAGTTAAAAAATCAGAAAGATTATTTTCAGATTGTATATATTCTAAAATGAAATTATTTGAAATAATTTGTTCATGTAAGTAAGAAATAGCTCTGATCATATGTGCTGAATTAGCAGATATATTAAAATTTGTACAAAGTTTTATAGCTGAAATATTGTCACAGTATATTTTAGTGGGTTGATAGCCATTTTCTAATTGAAATAGTTCCTCAATAATGTATTGTAAATGGATTGACTTCTTACAACAACTTAGCAATGCTTGTAGTTCACTATCACAAGTAGAAAGTGAAGGTTGTGCTTGAAATTTAGAGTTCCAAGATATTAAATTGTGTCTCCAACAGTAAACAAATATCCAGTAACTGATTTATTTTTTAACTTACCATCCTTCCAGCTAGCATCAGAAAATCCTGTAAGTTGGGTATTACCTTTCTTGTAACATAAGGCAAAGTTAATAGTTTTTTTCAAGTATCCAAAAATTCCTTTTAATGCACCAAAATGAATTTCTCTAGGATCCTGTGAATATTTTGAGAGCTGTGTCAGAGGAAAAGATAGGTCAGGTCTTGTCTTTACACTTAGAAACAGTAAATTTCCTAGGATTTCTTGGTATTTTTTTGGATCACATTTCTTGGAGTTTTCATATTGTGAAAAATCAATATTTACATCTAAAGGTGTTGATTTAGTTTTGCAGTTTTCCATTTCAAATTTTATTAAGATGTTTTCAATATAAGCTTTCTGGTTAATGAATATTTTGCCATTTTCTTTGTATATTTCCATTCCTAGCAAATTGGTTTTTTTAGTATTTTCCTTGAGTTTGAATTTATTTTCAATTTTTGATATGGCTTGATTTAGTATATTTGAATCTGAATATATGGCTAGAATATCATCCACATATATTCCCAGAATTATCTTAGAATTGTTCTTCTCATATATAAATACACATTTATCTGAGGTTAGATTTTTAAAACCTTCATCTAAAAGATGACTTTTGAGGGTGTCATAAAATACTTTGGCTGATTGATGAAGACCATATATTGCCTTTTTGAGCTTGCAAACCATGTTTTTATCACCCATTTCAAAACCTTCAGGTTGTAACATATATTGTTTTTCTTGGAGGTCACCATACAAATATGCTGTTTCAATATCATAATTTTTAAAATCATAATTTTGCATTGCAGCATAACAAAGTAATATTCTGAGTGTATCAGAACTTATAACTGGTGAAAAAGTTTGATAGTAGTCAATTCCATATTTTTGAGAATAACCAGCTGCAACCAATCTGGCTTTGTATCTTTTTCCTATTATGGGGTCATTTTTAATGGTAAAAATCCATTTGCTTTTGATTGGTTTTGTTCCTTTAGGAAGTGGTTCAATGTCCCATACATGGTGTTCTAATAAAGAATTTATTTCTTTTTTCATGGCTTCTGTCCATTTACTTGCTTGTGGGCATTCAATTGCTTCTTTATAAGTTTTTGGTATATGATTTTGATACTGAGTCATTAATAGAGTATCATTTGGGGCTTGAATAATTGAATTTTCTTCATATTCTTCTTCACTCAAACTTGGTTCATAATAGAAGCCTGGTCTATGTGTGTGTCTAAAGTTGTATCTTGTATTTGATGCTGGATTCTGAATTTCAACAGAGGATTCTTCATCTCCTGATGATGAATTTGTTTCTTCTTCTGCAGGTCCATCTATCTTGATGATTGAGTAATCTGTGCTGTCTTGTTCATTAGAAGTTAATAGTTCTGCACCTTTTTGATTTTCTAAAAAAGCAACATCTCTTGTTTCTGTAATTGTAAAATTTTCTGGGTTGCAAATTCTATATGCTTTTCTGCATGAAGAATATCCCACAAAAATGCCTGTTTTAGTAATTTTTTCAAATTTAGATCTTTTATGTTTAGGTGTCCAGAATTCTACTTTGCAACCAAAAACCTTTAAGTGAGAGACTGTAGGTTTTCTTCCAGTGAACATTTCTTCTGGAGTCTTGTTAGTATTATGGTAAGAAGGAGTTCTGTTTTTAAGGTATGTATAGGTATTCATGGCTTCAGCCCAAAATTTTATTGGTAATCCAGATTCTATTAATAGGGCTCTTGTTCCTTCTATTAGGCTTCTGTTAGCTCTTTCACATCTTCCATTTTGAGCAGGGGAATAAAAGGTAGTTCTTTGATGTTCTATTCCTTTCTTTTTCAGATAGGATTCCAATTCTTGGTTGTTGAATTCAGTACCATTATCACTCCTGAATTTTTTAAACCTTTTATTGGTGGTGTTCTCTATATATTCTATAAATTCTTTAAGTATTTCTTGAGTTTCTGATTTTGTTTTTAAGAATCTAGTGAATAATTTCCTTGAATAGTCATCTACTATAGTAAGAATAAATCTTGCTTTACCAATAGATTCTTCTTTTATGGGCCCAATTAAGTCAATATGCAAAAGTTCTAATGATTGTGAGGTTTGAATTTTTTCAATTCTTTTAAAAGGTTTTCTTGAGTATTTAGATTTAATACATGTAATGCAATCATTTAAGTCTCCTTTAGATATGCAATCAAATTTGTATACTAAGTTTTTGTTTTTCATTATAGTCATGTAATTTTCATTAGGGTGGCCCAATCTTTTATGCCAAATATCCCAATTAACTTTGAAGACTTTATCTTCTTCATCCCTTGAACCAGAGGAGTTTATTATGTAAAAATCATCAATTTTTGGAGCTTCCAATATGACTTGATCCTTGAAATCTATTATAGTACATTTGTCTTTGCTAAAAATTATTCTTTGGTAGTCTTGTAGTAATTTTCCTACAGACAACAAATTTCCTTTGATTTGTGGAACAAATAGTACATCTTTGAGGATAAGTACATTTTCTTCTTTTGTTTTGATTTTCACATTTCCTATAGCTTTGGATTCAATTTGAGTGTCATCAGCAAGGATTATTTTCCTTTCCTTATTTTCTGAATCTTTTAAAAGTTCAAAACAGGATGTCATATGGCTTGTAGCACCACTATCAATTATCCATTTTTGTTCACTCTTTTCTTGATTTTTGGCTATCAGACAATTTGCTGCCTTTTCATTATGTGAATTTCCAGTTTGTTTCTGCTGATTTCCAAATTTAGGTTTATAGTCACTTGTGCTGGGTTTGTTAAGATCTTCTCTTTTATTATTATTGCCTTTATTTTTTGGATTATGCCAGCAGTCATTAGCTTTGTGTCCTCTTTTGTTACAGATATAACACTCAGGTTTATATTTAAATTTATTTTTTGGATAAAATTTCTTTGATTCACTTTGTGATGCTTTATGTGCAGATGAGGATGAAAAGTCTTTCTCATGGTACCATTCTTGATACAGTAAAAACTGTGATTTAACATCTGAAAGTGTAGGATTATTCATAGTATTTATTTGCATGGCAATAATATTGTATTTTTGTGGCAGGCCTTTAATTACCGAATAGATAAATTCTTCATCATCTATGGTGGCTCCCATAATTCTGGCATTTTCTAATAATTTTTCTGATCTATGAAGGTAGTCTTTCCAACTTTCTTCAGGATACATACGAAGACGAGAAACATTATTCCGTGCCTCAATACTTTTCTTTTTAATGTCTCCTTCATATCTTTTGGTTAAGGATGCCCATATTTGTTTTGATGTTTTACATGTGAGAATTAATGAAACCTGAGAATCTGTCATGGCACAAGTTATAATACCTTTTGCTTGTGAGTCTTTTATTTTCCATTTTTGTCTTTCTGTTTCTTCTCCTGGTGGATCTTCAATCAAAAAATTGATCAAATCTTTGCTTTCTAAAATCGATTCAACCCTATATTTCCAACTTGGAAAATTATCACCATCAAATTTTGCAATTGGTATTTCGTTCATTTTATTTTCCAACAATTTTTTAGTTTATATTGAATATTAAAAGGAAAAAAAACAATATTTTGTTGAAGATTTTCTCTAGACAACAAAATTTATTTTGCTTTACGCATAAATACCAATTAGGCTTAAGTCGTTTGGTATTATTTCCTTTTATTACAATATTCAATAAACCACGGACTCTGCTGCCAATTGTGTTAAATTTGGGTTGAATTAAAAAGATAATCCTTTTTTATATCATTATTTTATTTTAGATACAATTTAAAAACAAGAAAAGAACAAAAATATTTTATAAACAACTTGTTTACATGTTACGATTTTAGAAGCACAAAACAGAGTGGTCAAATCATTTTTTGGTTATTTATATGAATATTCACATGCAGGTTCCTCCGGCCACCTGACCTCCTAGCCGCTGCACGGTGGATAGGAGCACGTATCGTGGACTTCGATGGACCTGTGTCACCGCACACTCGTCCGACCCGATGCGCCTTGCAGCGGCCACAGCGTCGGCCAACTTCTGCAATAGGCTGTTTGAAGAAAACATCCTAGGGTCCCACCAGGCGGATAACCTAGGTGAAGCTGTGGTACTGTGCGGGGCGGTGACTCCGTTCAGGCGCCTAACTACCCGCACTATCCGCCGTACACTTGAGCGACCACCCTGGCAACCCTGCCCATCGACCAGCTTCTGTACCGTTGGCAAGACTTTGTCAACATTCCTATCACCATCGGCTGGCCATCGCTTCGACGTCGCGCCTTCTCAGGGCACAATGCCGACATTGCAGTACAGCTGGCCCTGCACGCTCTTCCCCAACCTGCACATCCGGCCTCTGCTCGAGAGACCTGCATCGCCTGTGGTTCTAGTGCCTGACGTTGGCCCACCGCTACTGGTCCTGCAGCTCCATCAGGCCCCTCATACGGGAGGCCTTCAACATCATACAGCAACCACCCGACCTGCAGGGCTGGCTCTTCGGTCAAGGGCTGGATGACGCCGCCCTCGCCATCCTCGCATCTGCCAAGTCATCAATTCACAGGTTCTTTCTGAGCCTTGAGGTGAGGGGAGAACGTGACTTACTGTCTGGAGGAGGACTCTTCGTCGTTGGGGGAGTCTCCTGGATTTAACATAACTGTATACAGTTTACTCTTTCATTTTATCTTTCTCATATATATATATATTAATTATTCCTCTTTTTTATATATATTATTTTATAATACCACCATTGAGACTTGTGTATGATGTCAATAAATATTTTTAAATCTCAAATCTCTCTCTCTCAACATCACAGTGGGTGCTCTTCTGGTAAGTCTCTCGTGTCCCCCCACCAGTGGTAAGGCCGAGAGATACTGCCAGAGGGAAAGGCGATCCACTTGAGTAGTGGTTCTCGGAGGGTCTTTCGGAGCCAGGGTAGGTGATCCACGGTGGAGGAAGCGGCGTTGTCGCGAAGAACTTAATATATATATATTAATTTTGACAATTGAACACAAGATTTAAAAGGGCATATAAAAATTGGTTGATTCTCAGCCATCCTGAAATCTGGAAATATGTACACTTGTATTGTTAGCTGGATTGAACGAGTGGGCCAAATTTTAGACTTCTATGTGGTCTGTGAGCATAATTAATTCCTAAATTTGATAAACCATATATTTATTTTCTGACCACCCTGACAACAACCCATAAGAAAGAAAACTTGTACGCTTGCATTGCCATCAGGATTGAAAGAGTGTACAAATTTCAAACATGTACATAACTCTGGAAGTATTGTCGCGGAAATAAATAAAGCAAGGTCAAATTTGGGAATAATTAATTTATTATAAAGGTGGCTATTTACTTTTTAGTTCTCCAATAAAATTATATACAAGAGGTCTTTATAGGGAGAGAGATAACAACTTATCCCAAGGTAAAAAAAAATAATAATGAGAGTGTTCAGCCACCGAGGCGTCTCGTTTTCCTTATTTGCCGATAAGATTCCGAGAACCTCTCACACCTGTGGTCCCGTAATCCAGTGATGATTGACAGGTGTCCCATGGAGCTTCCTGAGGCTGGGGTTGTATAGCTACTTGACAACATTAAAAATTGATCATAAGATTTGTGGAAAGACAGAGGTGAAATCAAGTTGAATAAAAACCTTCAAAATGGTCGATTATTTTCTATAATTTTATTTGTGGAAGACGTACAAATTTACCTTATTGATTAGTCATCTATTTTTTCAGCTCATAATATGCTTCAACTTATAAAGCTTTTAAAATTTCAACTCGTGTACATTTTTATCTTCTAACACCATGTAATTTATTTTCATAAAACATTTATATACATAAAACTTTCTGAATATAGAGAAATCCATAATATATATATATTTAAAAATAAGGCTTATTTTGGATTGTAATAAGATTATTTATTAATCCAATATTTCGATGGACCAATCGTCCATCTTTTACGAGAGTTTTTGTTATGAAGCACGCAGCAGGTCGCCTGCTTCAGGTGAGCCACGGACGTCTTACAAGCTTATTGGGCGATAAACCATCTAATCTATACACTTTAAACAAAGTAAATATAATCAAAAGAAAAACAGTGTAATATATATAAATAAAAATATTGATAATTAAGTGATTTCGAATTAATTAAACAAATAAAAATACCATGAAAATTGAAATAACTGTGAAATAAATATATAAATAATAGTAATAAATATCTGATTTAAAAATGAAATGAAATAAAATAAACATATGAATAACATAATAATCTAAGAGGTTCTAAACTGAGTATATGCATATGGTAATTTGAACCAACAACCCTATATTATATACTACTTATAACAAGATTGTCATGTTGTATATAGAAACACATCTATAAATAACTATACGCATAATTGACATGTGTCATTGCATCACCATATGTAATGTACTTTGTACAAACTGAGGATGAATAAATAAAACTATGTAATAGATTAAAAGCTGAGTTGAAGCAAGATTTAGAAGTAAATCACAAAGTAACTTCTGAAAATAGATTGGAAGCCGACAGGTCGGCGCCAGTGTCCAGTAGCGGCACGTGCTGTTATGCAATACTTCTTTGTCCGAGAAGTTATATAAGGCCTGCCCCGGCTTAGCAAAACAGTCAGTTACAGTCTTCACCGTCGTCGTCACCCCTTGTCGTTTGTGCCAGGACCACACCATCGCCATGTAAATTAGTAAGATCTACTCTATCTCCATCTTGCTCTTAGCTCGGCTTTTATCTGTTCATGGAACTTTCCTTCTACAACTGTGACGCTTCGTTTTGTGTGTGTGGACATTCCCAAGCGTTCCACTCTGCCTCGACCACGACTGCCTGTACTCTGTGAGAACTGTTAAAGGTCCTACAAGGCGCAGAGAGGTACTGGAAAACTCTCCACGCCCTGACTGTCCCTCTCGGTTACTACAGGTTTGACCCTCGGTTACCACAGCTTATAGCGAGAGTCGACAGGATCTCTCATTATCATAGTTATAGCGAGAGTCGACAGGATGACCACAACGAAGAAGGTAAGAAGCCTGTCCAGATAGAAGCGACAAAGAGCAAAGATGGAGGAACAAGCCCGCCAGTCCAACAAAACGACCAAGCAATCTCCTTCAACGACACAGCCGAAAATCCCGCAAATTAAGCCGGTGAGAAGTTCCCCACCTTCGGCCTTACAACGCAACCATCCAGACGATATGCCACCATCGCCAAACAGAATCCACAAGCTTCTACAAGCTCTACATGGGACGCCTTTCACGTCATCAGGACAACAACCAAAGACCAAGTCTTCTGACTGAACAATCATAAAAACTGTGAGTTTTAAAAAAATCTACTTAACCCTCTCCTCATGTTCACAACTTGATTCTCCATATATTTAATGTTTATTTTCACTGTAATAATTTTTAAATCAAATTTTACCATTTTTATAGCATTTCAATTCAAATTTTAAATCTTGTACACCCTCATTTATCAATTTTTACTTTATTTTAAGCAACTTTTAAATTTTAATTCATTACTTTCAATTTTACATGAAAAAATTCATATTATATTTTAATTACTCGAATCCTATTTTCTAAACTTATTTGTGTGTTTCTCTTAATACCTTATTTTTATAGCAAAAACACCAATGTCTTAATTAAATACACAAAACTTTGCAAAAATCATTGTTATGTTCACTATTTTATGTACACGCCCCATTCAAATTATAAGTCACTATCATGCCATTGCCCTTTTACAAGTATAATTTTCGCACTACCATAATCAACAATTTAAAAAATATATTCAAATTTTAATAAACATAGGTGAAACGCATTTTTTTTTAAATACAAAAATCGAAAGATACAATATCGTTACAATCACAACTAGAAGGTAACTGTCCTTCCCCAAAACAAGTTAAAAAATCCGAAAAGTTTCACTCCCTCGTCTTTTCCTTTTACATGCATAATTATTAATCATCAACACACCTCTCTCAACAAACTTCAACACACTCCCCCATCACTTTCTCCAATTTGCCACCATCTATTAGCGCGCGACTTAGCAACCAATCAATCTCGAGCCACACAAGCTCCCTATCGTCACCACTAACGTACCACATCCACTAACAGCCAAAATATCTCGATGTGTTTTGTACAACCACCACCAATGACTAGTAAATTTGTTATTCATACTGAAACAAGTTAGATTCTGTACCAAAACAAATACTTCACGTGACACCTTTCTATTCAATTCACTCACTCGTGTCACACAGCGCATCACAACAATTTTTCTCACTTAACAGGCCACAAAGACGCCTTCATGCCTGTGACACTTCTCACCCCAAAGCGTGTCCACGTCGAAAGTCGCACTTTTACTCACATCTAAACCTGACATCATTGAATAATATTTTTATTAAGTCCGCAACAACGTCGAAAAACAACACTTACTAACACCAAGAAAACTATATCTTTCAAATAGACCATAAAACTGACAACAAGCTTTCACCACTCTCAAAGGGAGTTTAACAAGCAAACGTATAAGAACACAACCCAACTCGGGACGACAGAGGGAAGAAAAACAATTACGTCGGCCAGACATGGGATCAGGTGACAGCAAACAAACAACACCAGCGGCGCCAGCCGGTAACAAAGGATTACCGCGGCCATGTTGACATGACGCATGTTGACATTGACACCAGTTTCAGTTTACCACCGCCGACAAGCCCAGTACGCCTGTACCTGAAAAGTGGTCCAACTCGCAGGACGGAGAGATTACATAAGATATTGGCACACCAGCATGCTAGACTTTCGTGTCCACTTAATAATCTGTCAACTATTAACTAATTGACTCACCAGTCATTAGCTAATTTACTTATTCATTTGAATTTGGATTTTTGAATATCATAACATTTTATTTTTTATATCTTTAATTAACATTGTGGGTTTTACAACTTTCACATTGTTTTCACGCCCAGTGTGGAATATTTTTTCTAAACTAGAACGCCATCTTTTATATAATGTTAACCCTTTATTGTTATTTATTACAATCATCTTCGTTAATGCCATCCATTTTTAAAAATCAATCAAGTTATCATTTATTTTATATTTGTATGCTATATTTCTTTGTTTTTCTATACCCCAGCACACTCAGCATAAACCATCCAAGCCACCATTATTATATAAATTTTAATTAGTATCATTAGTCATTATATCTTAGAATATTCAACCATCAAATCAATCATTTATATTATTATTATTATTATTCAAGTATTTTTTTATCTGTCATCATATGTGGATTTAAAAAAAAAACTTTACAACTTCAACTTTTTAAACATAATTTGAGTTTTTTTTTTTGAACATTTAAATATTTTTAAACCTTTTTTAAGATCGTCTATTTTCAGATATAATTATTTTAATTAGATTATTATTTTCATTTAATATTGACAACCTCAACAAAGCAAAAATGATCTAGTTACACACCACAATTGTAACTTTTCTTCAAAAGAGACAATTTTTGTTCCATTTTTCACTACTTAACATTTATCTAATCATTAATAACCTTTAATATATTATATTATAATTTTTGTATAAAATCTTGAATAATTATTTTTATTTTTTACTTTTCAATTATATAATCAAATTTTTATTCCAACATTATTTTAACAACTTTATTTTAACAATTTTATTTTTCATGATATTATTTTAGTATGGAAAAACATTTAATTGTTTCAATAATCATTTTTAATTCATTATTATATCTTTTATATATTACTAATTCATTATTATATCTTTTATATATTACATGTTTAATTTTATCCACTTACACTTTTTTTTAATCCGCAATCATATTACTATCTTTTTATTCACTATATTTATAATTGTTTAAATAACTTTATTATATGACAATGTTTATCAACAACTATCGGGCATGCAACAATCGTTTTCAACAATCATATTCTTTAACTAATTCCCTATACTTTTTCATCACTATCTATTTCAGCCATTGCTTCAAACCATCGTAGAAACGACAGTACTGCTTGACAATTTTTCTTTTTGATTTCGTAATTCAACAAACTCTTTGATTTCAAGTCAAGTCAGACCACCTACTGTCGCTACAACAATTCTACTTATCGCATGGCTCTACCACCCCTTTCAATCATATTATTGAACAACTTTTTCTTCAACAACTTTTCAACCCAATAACCCTACAATTGTGACAAAGCACTGTAACCCCTTATACAGGATCACAGGTGAAACATTGCCAAGGAAGACGCACAGTCTATATCCTCGCTTTGCACCTGGATCTCAGTATTTGATTGTCTGTGCAACACTTACAATTGCATATTCTTCAACCCCTAACCCTTTCCAACGCCCTCCAACAATCTCTTAGAACATCATTTTATTTTTTTTATCATCATTATTTTTTAGCAAACAAAGGTTTTATCTACATTTCTCTTTTATAATGAATATCATAACTTTTAAATTAAAAATAAGTTTTATTTTTTATAATTTTAAGATATATCCAAATAAACATCTTGTTATAGCCCTTTAACCTCACAGTTTAAATTAATTAAAAGAAATTTGAATTACTTACCTGTGTTAGAGAGGCTTTACCCGCTTAAACCCGGATAAACCCTTTTACTCCCGGGGCCCATCTATGGTAATTTAAACCAACAACCCTATATTATATAATACTTATAACAAGATTGTCATGTTGTATATAGAAACACATCTATAAATAATTATGCATAATTGACATGTGTCATTGCATCACCATATGTAATGTACTTTGTACAAACTGAGGATGAATAAATAAAACTATGTAATAGATTAAAAGCTGAGTTAAAGCAAGATTGAGAAGTAAATCACAGAGCAACTTCTAAAGATAAATTGGAAGCCGTCAGGTAGGCGCCAGTGTCGAGTATCGACACGTGCCGTAATGCAATACTTCTTTGTCCGAGGAGTTATATAAAAAGGCCTCCCCCGGCTTAGCAATAGTCAGTCAGTCTTCACCGTCGGCGACAGTCCTTGTCGTTTGTACCCAGGACCACATCATCGCCATGTAAAACAGTAAGAACTCTATATCTCCAACTTGCTCTTAGCTCGACTTTTATCTGTTCATGGAACTTTCCTTCTACAACTGTGTCGCTTCGTTTTGTGTGTGTGGACATTCCCAAGCTTTCCACTCTGCCTCGACCACGACTGCCTGTACTCTGTGAGAACTGTTAAAGGTCCTACAAGGTACAGAGAGGTAATGGAAAACTCTCCACGCCCTGACTGTCCCTCTCGGTTACTACAGGTTTGACCCTCGGTTACCACATATATATATGTATATATCTTCTTTATTTTTAATATATATCTTATATTCCAGGTGGAGAGAAAAAAAAGTAATAAATTATTTAGTAAATGTTTAGATTGTCGAATGCAAATTTTACTTACAAAAAAAAAAGAATGAAATATCAATTATTAGAAATTATGCTTATTTTATTTTAAACAAATTTAACTATATAATATTATATTTTGGCAAATGAGTTCATTGAAAAAAAAACACATTTAACCAACCCAAAAGAAAAAAAAAACTATTTACAACAGAACAAAAATAATAATTAAAAAAAACCTTTTGTTTTTTGGTCAAATTAGAAAAAGATATGTGTAAAAATTACAAGCGATATTTAGAAAATAAGTAAGCTTTTAATAGGTAATATAGAAAGTAGAAAAACCTTTGGAACATATAGTGCAATATTTTAGACAATACCACTAGCAGTAATGATCTTGAAGCTATCAATTACAGCTTTTGGATATTTGTCTGCAAATTCCTCCCATTCTGGGGTTCCCACCAGTGAGAACTGCACCATGAAATGTGCAAGGACCTCGTTCAATTGTGTAGCTCTGCAGTCATAGGCAACTGACATTAAACTGAAGGCATTCTCATATCTCACGGATTTTATAAGTTGAAGTTCGCAGTATTCTTTCAAAACGTCAATTTGATACTTATCAGCAAAATAAAGCATCAATGAAAAGTATTTGGAATTAGATGGCAATTGACCGCTGTATATGAACGTGATGAAACTTTTCAGAGTATTATTATCCACTGGTATAACTGCAGATCTTTCAACGCCCTCTTTGAAATTTTCTTGAAACATGGAGGAAAGAACTGGAGAATATTTATCTAGAAGATGTTGGTGAACAACTGCTTCATATTTTCTGTTTTTACTTCTGAGGATAACCGTTTTCCCCCAATCCATATTTGTTGTATTGCTAATGCTTTGAATACAACTCTGATATCCAGAAATACTCTCCGAGTGCATATCCTCTATTTTATTCTGGAGGATTGAATTTTCAATAAAATATGAAAACTTCACCACAACCCGAATTTCTTTATAATCTGTTGGCAGATTATAATTATAAATGGTGTATTTCATGTCTCGTTTTAACGATTGCAATTTTTGGGTGTGGTTAATCACTTCTTTATCATTATAAAAGGTAAGTTTCAAAATCTGGTGAAATTGTTCTTGAGAAGTCCCGTGCCAAGAAAGGTCTATCTGTGCCACCTTCTTTTCCTTTAGAATTACATAATTTATATTCCATTTTTTTTGAGGATTATGTCCACAGTAAAACTGGAATGTCCTTTCTCTGGTAGTTTGTCTAGTTTGAGTGCGTGTTGGTTGATTATAGTAAAGATCATGTCTGATTGTTTTTTGCTCTTGTTGATTATCATTTGAAGTGATTTTAAAATCGCCTCTCAGAGCGCAGAAATTAGCTAGAGATGGAGCAAGGCAATGAAGATTGAATTCTGAAACAAATAGCACATTTTAAGTAAATCAACATTTGAAATTTACATACATATTGTGGTTGTTAAGTAATAACATTGAACTACCTTTCTTCATATATATATTTCCATAGAAGCATAGGGCGCCTCTACCGTCAAAATAAACGTCAAAACCTGACGCCATCTATTGACCGTAACCGCAACTAGCGGCCTCCGGTCGGTGACAAAGCCACAACACCAGCTTTGGCAAACTGAGACCCTTAACAGTAACCTTTCCCGTCAAAATTGACGTCAAAGCTAGATGCCATCTATTGACCGTCACCGCAAACTAGCAGGTCGGTGACAAAGCCACAACACCAGCTTTGGCAAACTGAGAAGCGTCCACCTAGAGACAATGGTTTCGGGCTAATGGCCCTCGTCAGTCTAGGGCTTTGTCACAGACCCGAGGCCGCTAGTTGCGGCGACGGTCAATAGATGGCGTCAGGTTTTGACGTTTATTTTGACGAGGGAGGTGCCCTATGCTTCTATGGATCAATTTCCTCCCGGCAAATTCTCCATCCATATATATATTTGAAACTACAGTTAGTTAACTACAGCAAGTTAAAAACCTTTCATTATCTCCATCGTCTATTTGGTCTTCTCAGCATTAAAATATATAAGCCTTCTTCACTTTCAATGAAACTTGTGAAACGAAATTCCAGATGAAGAAAGGTCAGGTAAGTACGGCCGATATGCCAACGTTGTGAGTCAGGAATAAGATGACTGAAGAGGCTTTTTATCCTGTATAGTTGACTAAAAGAGCCCCAACTTATTCTTCCACATTTCAGACTTTTTTCTTGAAGCACATTAAATGTTAGCCCCTTCCCAAGTCCTGTCTCTCAGCGTGTCGGGAAGGTGAGCTTTGGCAGGACAGGTGAAGTATGTCTGGATTCTTATACTCACAAATTTTGTGAGAAAGCGAGAAGGATGAGAAACACGTGTAAAGAGTGTTCTTTTTTTGGCTTATGCTAATTCTGATTTGTATATAGTACTTGATTTATGTTTAATTAAAAACCATTGCTGTAGAACAAGTTTGGAAATTATACCGCAAATGTTTCTTTTGAACGAAAACATCGAAGTTTATTTTAAGTAAAAATAGCGATTATTTTTAACCATAGGGATGAAGCATGATAGGATGAATTGTGAAGAGTAATGATAAACGGAAAAATAAAGTATCCAGGGATGGGAATCGAACCCATAGTGTTCCGCTTACCGGGCAAATGCCATGTCCACTAGGCTACCCTGGACATATTTTTCCGTTTGTAAATATTAAATAAAGTAAAACCATTGCTATACTGGGAGAATCCTGTATGGGGCTTGATCCCTAATAAAGGTTTTTTTTTTGTTTGTGTAATAAGAGTCACCATAGGCATGAAGGCCATCCTACTAAGCTCACCTAAATCTTAAAAGGCAATGTCATATTATTACATTTGTGTACAAATACTCCGTATGAATTAAACTCTTCTCAAAACTAGAGAAGATTGGACTTCTAAACATGGTCTAAGAAGATTTGGTTATAAGTCTGTTTTGCCTGGATATTTTTGTTTAAACAATTCCAAAAATATCAGGTAAAATAGTAAAACCCGAGTATTAATATGACACAGAGAAGTTTTATTTTTACTTTTCAATATATCTATAGCTCTATATTAAGTCTGCAGTGGTGGCGCCATGTACATAATCATTGTAAACAGTTAAATATATCTAATTATCATTTTAAAACAATAGTGCAGACTGTGCACTTTCGCATGTATTGACAAGATGTCAATAAAATTATGATAATTGTCTATATTATTGAAGGAATGATTTATAGAAACGCGGCAACATTATGTGCCAAAGACACTTTAAAAAAAGAACTGATTTCTTGATGGGAAAAAAGAGAGAAAAATATGAATAATTAAATGAGTACATAAAATTTTCAAATAAAATGGCAAGAGAGAACAGAGACAGAGTGAAGATTTGAACAACTTCATTGACATCAGTTACCGGTTAGGAAACACGTGTCATATTGTTGCAAATGATCCTGTCGACTTTCTGTCATATTGTTGCAAATGATCCTGTCGACTTTCTGTCATATTGTTGTAAATGATCCTATTGACTTTCTGTCATATTGTTGCAAATGATCCTATTGACTTTCTGTCATATTGTTGCAAATGATCCTGTCGACCTTCTGTCATATTGTTGCAAATGATCCTATTGACTTTCTGTCATATTGTTGAAAAGGATCCTGTCGACTTTCTGTCATATTGTTGCAAATGATCCTGTCGACTTTCTGTCATATTGTTGCAAATGATCCTATTGACTTTCTGTCATATTGTTGCAAATGATCCGGTCGACTTAAACGGGTCTACTATTGTAACCCCGAGTAACACGACGTGTGAATAAACTGGCGGTCGAGTCGTGAGGCGAGTGTTGATGTTATTCCCACACGCGGACAACAAGAAGCAGAGGCAGGGCTAGATGTTAACACCGAGAGTGATCGGGGACAGCCCACGGGACAGAGGTAGAGGCCATGACACAAACCTGGATGCCTAACACCGAGATATGGAGGGAGAGCCAGAAGCGGCCTGCGTCGATGGACACACTGTAGTAATCCTGAGAGCTAAAACTGTTCTGTTGACCCGGGGAGGGGTCGCCTATAAAAAGCTTCGGAAGGGGGCCCTTCAGCGGCGTGTCATGTCCTTTGACTTTGTCACTTAGCTATTCCCAGCTGACCACTCTTTTTATGTTTTTATTTTGACGTCATCATTTTGACTTTAAGTACAAATAAGGGTGATACAGGTTACTAATAAAGATATAGCATGTCATACAAAATATGGGGAGTGGTAGCAAATAGGAGCAGGGTACATTTTAATAGGAAGGTATGATCTCATAAATTATTGGCGCTAACTAATTAGAAGATATGTGAATTATACTAACCCACAGTGTTATTATAATACAGTTTAAACTATACTACATATATATATTTTTTTTAAAAATAACATAAATAATAAAAAAGGTCAGAGGTTTATATTAAAAACAAATTAGGCATATCCTGACCACTATCATGAGCGTTTTTAGATGGCAGAACGCCATCTAGTGGAACAGAAATAAACTAAACGTTGATTTAACCTGTTTCTTTTTTTATATTTGGCCAAACCATTTTCTTGATAAATTTGATATTATAAATTGATAAAGCCAACCAGGAACGCCTTTCGGGCTATTGGCTCACGTCAGCGACCAAAAATCTTTTAGTCCCAGAGACTTCTTGAGAAATCAAGAAATGGGCATTTAAGGCCAAACCTGCATAAATACGCCAAACATGTGAAAATATAATTTTAAAAAGGTTGATTTCCCAAGAAGCCTCTGGTACCAATTTTAAATTATATTTAGGTTGGGAAAAAATTATATAGAGTCGTAGAAGAGAAAGATCCTTTATTACACAAAGATATAAAACAATAAGTTTATAAAAGGCATATACTCCATATAGATGGTATTGCAATAAATGGTCACCAGATCGATCCAAACTATTTATGCTTAAAGTCGATCATATCTCAATAAAATATACATTTATTAATAACTACATTAAACTTTGGTTCGATGGAATCACGTATTTAAGTAATTAAATAAGTTAAGAAAGAGCATAATTATACCATTGATCAATCTTCAAACTTAAAATTGTATTTGAGTAATTTAAAATGTGCAAAATTGGATATTAAGCTATAATAAAATAAAATTTTTAATGCTTCTATGGATTAATTTCCTCTCGGCAAATTTACCATCTATGTTCTAGCCATAGATTTGGCCCAGCCACAATGCCAGCAAAACACCTCTTTGGTAGTTTGTGAGGATTCCATTAGATCCCGTGTGGATCTCATGGAATAAAGTCCGCCCTAGACTGACGAGGGCCATTAGCTCGAAACCATGGTCTCTAGGTGGACGCTTATCAGTTTGCCAAAGTGGGTGTTGTGGCTTTGTCACCGACCCGATGCCGCTAGTTGCGACGACGATCAATAGATGGCGTCAGATTCTGACGTTTATTTTGACGGGAGAAGCGCCCATTGCTTCTATGGTAGAAATTTCCTCCCGGCAAATTTTCCATATATATATATATATATATATATATATATATTAAAAATGGCATATCCTGACCAGGAGCACATGTGCTTTTCAGAAGGCAGAGCGCCATCTGGTGGAACAGAAATCAACTATTAATTGATTTAGCCTGTTCCCTGATATTTGGCCAACCCAATTTCTTGATAAATCAAGAAAAGCCATCCACGAACGCGTTTCGCGCTTTTGGCGCTCGTCAGCGTGGAGTAGGCTGAACCATTGCGACCAAAAATAATTTTTGATCCCAATGGCTTCCTGAAAAACCAAGAAATGGGTATTTAAGGCCAAACTTGCGTAAATACGCTTAGCACATTAAAAAAACGAAAGAAAAAAATAAAAGATAAAAAGATCAGGTGTTGAAATCAATATTAAAAATGGCATATCCTGACCAGGAGCACATGTGCTTTTCAGAAGGCAGAGCGCCATCTGGTGGAACAGAAATCAACTATTCATTGATTTAGCCTGTTCCCTGATATTTGGCCAACCCAATTTCTTGATAAATCAAGAAAAGCCATCCACGAACGCGTTTCGCGCTTTTGGCGCTCGTCAGCGTGGAGTAGGCTGAACCATTGCGACCAAAAAATAATTTTTGATCCCAATGGCTTCCTGAAAAACCAAGAAATGGGTATTTAAGGCCAAACTTGCGTAAATACGCTTAGCACATTAAAAAACGAAAGAAAAAAATAAAAGATAAAAAGATCAGGTGTTAAAATCAATATTAAAAATGGCATATCCTGACCAGGAGCACATGTGCTTTTCAGAAGGCAGAGCGCCATCTGGTGGAACAGAAATCAACTATTCATTGATTTAGCCTGTTCCCTGATATTTGGCCAACCCAATTTCTTGATAAATCAAGAAAAGCCATCCACGAACGCGTTTCGCGCTTTTGGCGCTCGTCAGCGTGGAGTAGGCTGAACCATTGCGACCAAAAAATAATTCTTGATTTATCAAGAAATTGGGTTGGCCAAATATCAGGGAACAGGCTAAATCAATGAATAGTTGATTTCTGTTCCACCAGATGGCGCTCTGCCTTCTGAAAAGCACATGTGCTCCTGGTCAGGATATGCCATTTTTAATATTGATTTCAACACCTGATCTTTTTATCTTTTATTTTTTTCTTTCGTTTTTTAATATATATGCTGTAATTTATTCCAATATGTACTTATATCCCCATATATAATATAACTATAGTGTAATACCTAAACGAAATAATAAAATTAGCTTGAGTGACAGCCGGCGCCAGACAGAAGGAAGGTCTCCAATTACACCGTCGATCCGTTAAAAACATAGTCGGATTCCCAGGGGTGTCCTTTGCTCAAATATAGTTTAGACCGGCTAGACCGGCGTCCGGCTGCCTTCATTCGCTATCTCGCCCTTTCTAAGGTGACATCCAACATGTCTTGTTCTTTTGTGCAATTCATTCACGCCTGAAACCACTCTGAACATTGTGGCCACAACACTGCATCTAACCAACCACACCACAGGCATCTCCGCGACAGGATAAAAACATCACCACATTAAGCCGTCAGGATTATACCGAGAATAACGCTTAAAAGATGGAACTTGGAGAGCAGAGCGAAGTCGATGCAATCACCACCACCCACAGCTACAGACATTGTGGCACAATTTGCAGCCCTCACCGCTCCCAGCCTAACGAAGATGGGCAAACGGCCGTACGATGGTTCATACCCAGCTGCCGATTTCCTGCGCCAATTCAACGACAGCGCAGAACAACACTACCTACGAGACGGAGAAAAGCTACAGTGTCTCCGCGGCCTTCTCAAAGGTGAGACGATCCAACACTTCTTACACCTAGACCTCGCAAACAGAACGTACGATAGCGTACGACAAATCCTAACATATTTATATCCAGGGATTATAGAAGTAACCTTCTCCAAATTTGTCAATCTTAAATTGACATCATAAATCGTACTCCAAGAGTATACTATAAAAGCAAAGTTGCAATGGGAGTGCAACTAGATCTCTCCACCACCATCATCATAGAGGCACTAACTGAGGGCCGGCCTCCCTCAAAATGACCAACGCCTGGTAAGGGCCATAGCGCCCAAAATCCTCGCAGACTGGCATGCCATAGTGACCAGGGTAAAATGGGCAAATATGCCCTCCACAGTGCTACCAACACCAGAATCAACCTCATATCTACCTCTATTGGACCACCATATCACCGCGTAAACAAACAGAGCTCCCAATAGGAGATTCGACGCTCACCAGCCACCTACCATAGTACACCAAGGTACTATTCTAACGCAAATCAAACAACCCTGCCACCCTCACCGTGTCGCTATTGCAATGGAAACCATTGGAACTCTGAGTGTCCAAGACGCCATCCTTCAGACCACAGGCTTGTAGCACCCAAACAATCTCAAGAAACAGAAGGCAAATATCCAACCAGCCACAAAGTACCGTCAAGGACGATCCACAGTCGGCAACCCCATTAACGGACACCAGTGGACATTCTTTTCGAGCCCCTATTACATAATCTCACATTAAAAATAAAAAAAAAGACATATACTGACCAGGAGAACATGCGCTTTTTAGATGGCAGAGCGTCATCGAGTGAAACAGAAATCAACTAAACATTGATTTAGCCTGTTCCCTGATATTTGTCCAACCCAAGTTCTTGATAAATCAAGAACCTGGATTGGCCAAATATCAGGGAACAGGCTAAATTAATGATTTCTGTTCCACCAGATGGCGCTCTGCCATCTAAAAAGCACATGTGCTCCTGGTCGGGATATGTCTTTTTTATTTTCAATATCAACATTTTTATTTTTTTTGTATTATTTTTTTCATAATCTCACATGTAAGGCACGTTTGTGTATGGTAAAAACCTTTCTTTACCTTTCCTGGCAGATACTGGAGCTTCAATTTTTATTATTAAAAAATCTATATTTAATCACATAAAAAATAAATTTAATTATTCATTAAAAATATATTCTGATCATATTTAAATTAATTCTGTTACTAATGAATTTTTCACATTAGGTTTTACTTATTTGTATATAACTACAGGCTGCATCACCAAGTTAACCAAATTTTATATAATTAACACTATTTTACCTTTTGGCATATTATCATTACATTTTTTATGTGACTTTAAATTAACATTGATCTATCAAATCAAACTATTCTACAAAATAATGCTCCACTGCCACGGAAATGGCATCATTTTTCTTTTGGCTGCCACTTACATTGGCAATAATGGTGAAGTTGACCAACCTCTCAAACAAATACTACAACAAGATACCACTACAACCCAAACTGAACCATTGATGCATGGACCACCCAACAAAGCCTTACCTTGTCAACCTAATTATATAGAGACTTCCACCAAATTTGATCAGAATGTTTCAACCAACCTCTCTCTTTTCCCCAATATAATATTCTCACCTTATCCACCAATTATCCACCTAAGCATTCATGTCAACTATTTCACCTTAATTGCCCATCATGTTTGAGCCCAGACACTCCTTTAAGTTTTGTTAAATTGATCAATAATTTCTTCTACAACTAATAAATTCGATGTCCCTATATAAAATTTACCCCCTGTACAAATCAACACTATTTAAAACAAAATTATTGCCTCAAGACCATACCGCGCACCCTTATCAGATCAACTTGAAATTCAAGAATAAGCCCATAAAATGCTGAAATCTCTGTCACCCTCGTAACTAAAAAGGATCAATCAAAAAGATTCTTCGTAGATTTCTATGAATTGAATGAAAAAATAAGTCCTGATGTCCATCCCCTCTCCCTCTAATAGAATATATTTTAGATAGGTTAGCAAACGCCAATTTTATTTTCAAGCGCAGATATTTCCTCAGCATACTGGCAAGTAAAATAAGTCCCCCAGATAGAAAACTGCTATCCCTTGTAACTTTAGAAGGTCTATATTGTTGCACCAAGTTGCAGCTTTGCAGGGTCGTCGACATTGGTTTCTTCTTTCTTGGTGTTAGACACGTTTCCCGAGCGGGTTTCCATATTCAAAGCAAATAAATAAAAGTAAATAAAAATAAATTACCCTTTAAAGTTATTGTGTTTATTTATTCGTCGTCTTCCTCATAGGTCGTGATCCGCCGTCTTCCTCTCTGTCCTCTCTCGCTCCAATAAGCAATCAATATATATGTACAATAAAATATTACAAAAGGAATGAAACTATAAAAAGTAATGATGATAATCTAAATAATCTGTTTTAAATGAATATTAAATATCATAGAATATTTTGAATAAATGTAGGGCGCATTGAAATTGATGCAACATTTCCCCCTCTCCAGAGGTTGTCACGTCCTCGTGAATGACCTCATCCATTCTCTCATAATAAGGCTTGAGTCTTGAAACATGAACTATCAATGGGTCTTGGCCAAGATTATCTTTCGGCTCAATTAAGTAATTTACGTTGGACAACTTCTTTAATATTCGATATGGGCCAAAATATTTTCTCAATAGTTTTTCACATTTTCCGATTTTCCTGACTGGTGTCCAAACTGCCACTAAATGTCCTGATTCATAGATTCTCTCATTGTGTTTTTGTCATAGTTTCTTTTCATTCTTTACTGAGTTTTCTCTGTGTTGTTAATGACTACCTGTCTCGTCCTTGCTATTCTATCTAAGTAATTTTCTATATATTCGTCGTATTCATCCATGTTACTGTCCGTTGAGATATTTTCGTCGTCTAAGAGGGACATGGGTTTCCTCTCAAACAACAGGAAAAATGGAGAGTAGCCTGTGGTTTCTTGAATCGTGGTGTTGTACGCGTGGGTGATAAAAGGGAGAATTTCGTCCCAGTTCTTCTGGTCTGTGTTTACATACATGCTGACCATATTGATTAAAATTCTATTTAGCCGTTCCATTGGTCCATTAGTTTGGGGATGGTAGCTCGTCGTAAAGCAGTGTTTAACTTTGCACATTTTAATAACCTCCTTAATCAAATTGCTAGTAATTTGTGAACCTCTATCGCTAATAAGAAATCTTGGGGCCCCGTGACGTAAAATAATATGTTCGATTAAAAATGTAGAGACTTCTTTCACGGTTGCTTCTGACACTGCCTTTGTTTCAGCATACTTGGTATAATAATCAGTCAACACAATTATCCACTTCCTTCTTCTTTTCGTTGATGGCAAGGGGCCAACAAAGTCAATTCCGATTCTTTCAAAAGGGTAATTAGCGGGGGAATAGGTTGTAAAAGTCCAGAAGGCAAATGATTTGAACTTTTCCGACTTTGGCAAAGATGGCACGTCTTTACAAATTCGGAAACATCGTTCAGCATGAAAGGCCAATAATATTTATTCTTCAATCGGTATGTGGTTCTGGCAACGCCCAGATGGCTATTCAGCATATGGTTGTGGTATTCACTCATGATTTCCTTCCTTCTCTTCTTTGGCACTACCAGCAACCATTCTCTACCTTCAGGATTTTGATTTTTCTTGTAGAGACACCCATTTTCTTCTTTAAAGTTCTGTGTAATTGGACGTTTGTTTCCACTAAGGTTCTCCTTAATATTCTCGGTAAAATCATCCTTTTATTCTATTATTTGATTCATAAATAGTCTTTAGTAATCTTCGTCTCATTCGTTTTCCGGTAAGGGTCCTCTAGATAGACCATCCGCGTCCAGATGTTTTTTTTTCTGGATTTGTGTATAATTTCGAAATCATATTCCTGAATCTTCAGTGCCCATCGTGCTAAACGACCGGTCGGATCTTTCAGATTCTTAAGCCAGCATAGTGCGTGATGATCAGTTACGATTTTGAAGTGCCTTCCATATAGGTAGGGTCGTAACTTGACATTGACCACACAACAGCTAGACATTCCTTTTCATAAGACTGGTTAATGGATCAGCAATTTTCAAAAAACCTATGATAAATTTTCTATAATATGAGCACATTCCTAAAAATGATTGAACTTCTTTTATCTTTTTGGGTCGAGGAAAATCTCTAATAGTCTTGATATTCATTAGCGAATAACGACAGTGATAATCTTCTCGGTATTATTTATGCGATTTGATATTATGCTCCGCCGGTTTTACACCATGTTGGCTGGTTATATGGCCAATAATCTCCAGTTCTTCGAAAGCAAATTGGCATTTTTTGTTATTCAATTTTAAATTAGCCTCGCGAAAACATCTTTAAACAGCTTCTATTCTTTTGAGATGTGTTGAAAAATCCGAGCTATATATGATTACGTCATCGAGATAACAGAGGCAAATTTACCATCTAAGATTACCAGGCATATTTTCCATGTTCCTCTCAAACTTAGCAGGGGCATTGCATAGTCCGAAGGGCATTATGTTGAACTCATAAAGGCCATGTGCTGTAGTAAAGGCTGTCTTTTCCTTATCTTTCTCCTCAACCTCTACTTGCCAATATCCTGATTTAAGGTCTATTGCTGAAAAGTATTTGGATCCTTGAAGTATATCCAATACTTCATCAATTCTGGGAATTGGGTAAACATCCTTCACTGTTACATCATTCAATTTTCTGTAGTCAACACCGAATCTGTACTTACCATCTCGCTTCTTGACCAATATTACTCGGAAGGACCATGGACTCGAGGATGGTCTAATTATGCCGTCTCTGAGCATTTCATCTCAGCAACAATATCAGTTTGCCAGACTTCCTTACGGCTTGAAAGTTTCACCGCAAATTTAAGAGCGCGCAATCAACCAAATATTATAAAGAAATTAGTTAAATTTTATAGCATACTATTTTGACGATTTAATATATTTTTTTTCAAATTAAATCGAATAACATATTGATCATTCACAACGTTTTTAAAATTTATGTCACAAATAAAATAATAAATCAATACCCTACTTTACAGATCCTTATAAAATAAAATAATATATGATATTGTAGTACGTATAAATAGGCCCAATAGAAGTACACGTAGTAATAGCGATACTGTACACGTAAATAAGTTACAATACTATAATGAGGAGGTCCTCTATATTTCACCACCCCAACTAGAACCCGTCGATAGAGTTAAAAGATGGCCCATTTCAGCATTTAAGGCCCGACCTTTTTAGAATAACTGAGATGACCATATTCAGAACCCTTTAATCATTTGCCCTCTAACCTTTTTTCATAAACAGCAAAAAAATTCAAGCCCCGAAATTTATTTTTGTTAAAATACACATAACCAATTAAATAACCTAGAATGTCCTATTTAACTTTGTGCGAGCATCTAATCAGAAAACACAACCCAGCTCGAGACGGCCGAGGGAAGAAAAACAAATACGGCGGCCATGTTGGTATCTCAGATTTCGGTCCACCACCGCAGATCATCCCAGTACTCCTGTACCTGAAACACGTGGTCCAGCTCGCAGGATGGACTGATCTACAATTATAAGATATCAGCACACCAGCATGCTAGACTTTCGTGTCCACTTGATAATCTGTCAATTATCAATTAATTGACTCACCAATCATTACCCAATTTACTTGGTCATTTAGATTTTAATATTGAAATATCATAACAGTTTATATCTTTAATTATCATTGTGTGTTTTACAACTTTTACATTATTTTCACCCCCAGTGTGGAATATTATTTATATATTAGAACGCCATCTTCTATAGTGTTACCCCTTTATTGTCATTTATCACAATCTACTTCGTCAATTCCAACAATTTTTTAAAATACCAATCAAGCTATCACTTATTTTATATTTGTATGCTATATGTCTTTATTTTATTTTTCTATACCTCAATGCACTCAGCAATTATAAACCATCCAAGACACCATTATTATTGAAATTTTATATTATTATCATTAGTCATTATATATCTTAGAATATTCAACCATCATCAATAATTTCTTTTACTACAATTCGAGTATTTTTTTTTATCTGTCATCATATGAGGATTTTAAAACTTTACAACACTTCAAGCTTTTTAAACATCATTTGAGTTTTTTTTAACATTAAAATATTTTTTAAATACTTTAAGATCGTCTTATTTTGATATCATTATTTTAATTAGATTATTATTATTTATTTCATATTGACGACTCTCTCTAACTCTCTCTCCCAATCTTGCCATCCTATATCCCTTGCTGATACCTCCTTAACCTATATCCTCCCAACCTCATACAGTCTCCCATAGGGTTCCTGTTACCAACCATTTTTTAAATTATTAATTCATCTATTGGACCATCCTTCCTCTGTTTACATTTCCCGATAACGAGTTCAGGAAATCCATAGATTCTTTCTCTCTTTTTTTTATCCATCACCCGGCAACATTATTAATCACATTTACACATGTCGGGTTATTCAATCATCAATGGCAACAGTACTCTTTACCTTCCTCACCCTTCCTATTTCCTACAGTCAAGAGTCTCCTACTCGCCAACCAAACTATTATTTTTTTTAACCTTCCTCGCTGTAGATTTCCCAACAGTGAGCTCAGGCGACCAGTTTGAGTTTTTTTTCTCAACGCTCGGATCATCATTACAACCATTTTCACCATGAAAAATCCGAGCTCAATCATCATTGGCAACAGAGCAACTCTTTACTTTACCTTTTCTACTCCTCCACTCACAACTTACCTACCTCCCCCGTCTGATCTAATATTGCTTATGGAGCCTCTAGAGAGTTCGGTCAATGAAAACAATACCTTACTTACACAGGCACGTATTGCATTGCCGAACTCTTGAAATGCTTTTTTACCACTGCGTCATTCTAAAACCTCGGATATCCATTATAAGTTTACTTATTCAGTTTAATTACTTTTATTAATATCGTTTTCCATTTTTTCTCTCTCATCCAAGTGATAGGTCTCTGAAATTGTAATTATATAAATAACCATCATGACATTTCAATTTCTTATGCTTTATATAGTGATTCAAATGCTTAATTTATAAACGTGTGCTTTTATTTGTTTACGTGCTTACATTTTATATTTATACCTGTGTGCCCCCATTTCATTGTTTTTAAATCCCTCCCTCCATTAAGACGTTAATACTTTATAACCGTTGCCCTATTATCCTGATAACATTAACTAATTTCCCATTTTTATAAACTAGGTTTGTTAGTTCATAACTCATTTCATCCAATTACTCCAACCAAACTTTCTTCACCGGGGACACATTCTATCGTATTTTAAACATGTATGTATGTGTGTTTGTTCCTATGTCGGCTATACACGTCCACAATACGCAACAAATCTGACTGGAATTTTAACAGTATATAGAGTAGAATCTGGAAAAACTTATAGTGAAAATGTCAGGTCTCTATCCCGAATATTCTTCGAGTTATTTGCAAATTGCGTTGCGAATTTGCCCTTTCGCTCGCAAGCAGCGCCTCTAGCGGTGAAGATGGGAGGTAATATCAGCTGACCTAATGTACATGTAAAGCGTGTTTTAACAGAACATAGAGAAAAATCTGGAAGATATATTTATCGGATTTTTAGCCAAGAAAAATTTAAATTGACAGGTTCTGGGCAAAAATAGTTGTTTTATAGTCGGAAAATGATGATGACAATATTTCTGTATCATGTTTGATCATCAGATACAAAATTATAACGGGAAAAATTCCAAAAAGCAGAGACAACGGATGAAGCCAGTTCATTTTTAGTATGCAGGAACAAAATTCTAACAGAAAAACATTCATTCGAGCAGAAGACACAAAGCCAGATCATCTCTCTATAAAATATCGCTTCTCAGACACAAAGTTTGGAGCGGGACGTTCCACAAGAGTGACATCCACGGCGCCAATTTATAATTGTAACGAATAGTATTTGAATAAAAACATTTAATTGGGCAGAACCCGGGCGTTGCCCGGGTCATTCGGCTAGTTTTATATAAAAGGGCGTACCTGGATCTGTAAAGAAAAAAAATTCTCAAAATATTTCGAGAATGCTCCCTCTTTATCAATTTATTACACAGTAAATTTAATTTACAAATTCTTGTAGATCACATGAAAACAAATTTGTCATTGGTCAAAAATAATTATTAATAATAATAAATTAAAAAATAAAAATAAAATAAAAATATTATGAAAATTAAAGGCTTTTGTGAAATTAGTAATGCAGTATTTTATATAATGTTTTTGAAACAAAATGTAAGGAAATAAAAAATAGAAGCAAAGGAAGTTGACTGCGATTATTAGAAAAAATAATTAAGTTCAAAGAGACACATAAGGTTCGGGGATTTCTCCACATCTATTTACACTAGCAGGGTCCTTCATTGATGCTATGGCCTCCAGGAACTTCCTCTGGTGTGAGTTCTGGATGTCCCTGTAAATAGTGGAAGTATTTTCCCAATCTGGCTGATGTCCCGATCGGAGACCATGCTCCACCATGGCAAACCTTTCCTTTGTATACTTCCAAGAAGATTTGTGTTCTTGGAGTCTGGTCCCAAGGAAACGGCCTGTCTCTCCAAGAACACAAATCTTCTTGGAAGTATGCAAAGGAAAGATTTGCCATGGTGGAGCATGGTCTCCGATCGGGGCATCAGCCAGATTGGGAAAATACTTCCACTATTTACAGGGGCATCCAGAACCCACATTAGAGGAAGTTCCTGGAGGCCATAGCATCAATGAAGGACCCAGCTAGTGTGAATAGCTAATGTAAAAATTCAGTTCATATAATTCAACAGTGTGGAAACACATCTGGAAAGAGTATTTCAAGGATTCCGTCAAGAAAGTAGGGTATTATAATACCTTGTATTGTTGAAAGGTCCTCTGATTCGGAAAATTGTTCTCACTTTACTTGAGAAAAGGCACTCTGTCATCAAAAGGTTCATGTGCTCGTGGTCAGGATATTCCTTTTTTGATTTTAATATATAATTAGTTCACTCTCCTCTTCAAAACTGAATATTTCAGGTAGTCTTCTTTCTGTGATAATCATACCGGGATAGTAAACCCTTTTGAGCGTACTAAGGAGATTGTTTCATCTTGAAGATAAAGGAACAAAATATTAATATATTCTAAAATGAAAAAAACAACAACATATAAATAAATAAAAACTCGGGAAGTATTCTATATACAAGGTGTGTCCCATAAGTTCCCGGACTGGGTTCATAAAAAAAAAGGTAAGATATTAAAAAAAAAAAATTATTAAAACTTTTTAAAGTAATCCCCCCTTGCTTCAACGCACCAGCGCCATCGTTTCCCCAAATTGTCGAAACAGTTTTTATAGAGCTCTTTTGGAATGCTCTTCAATGCCAACAGCGATTTTTCTATTATGTCATCCCTGGTGTCAAAATGTCTTCCTTTTAGAACTGCTTTAAGTTTGGGGAACAGGAAAAAGTCATTTGGTGCGATGTCTGGGGAATAGGGTGGTTGAGGTATGATTTCTGTCCCGTTTTTAGCCAAAATAACTCTTCACCAAGTGCGCTGTGTGAGGGCGGGCATTGTTATGGTGTAGGATCCAGTCACCATTAGGCCATTTTTCTGGCTTTTTTTTTCGAATCGCTTCCCTTAGATGGCGAAGAATGTCCAAATACATTTCCTTAATAACCGTTTGGCCTGCAGGAAGATACTCGTGATGAACAATGCCCTTGTTATCCAAAAAAGCGACCAGCAACACCTTGTTTCTGGATTTCAATATCCTGGAATTTTTGGGTCTAGGCTCACCCTGACCTCTCCACTCGGCAGATTGACGCTTGGTTTCAGGGTCATAGTCATAGACCCATGTCTCGTCGCCTGTGATTATCTTGTCTTTCCATTCCGGATCCGTTCTTGTCATTTCCAACATGTTCTCACAGGTTGCAAGCCGACACAGTTTTTGCTCATTAGTGAGGAATCTTGGGATGAATTTTGCAGGAGTCTTTTTGAGCTTCAAATCTTTGGTTACGATCCTTCCAATCGTTGTTTTAGAGATGCCTGTGTCTTGCTCTAGCTCCAGCAAAGTGGTTCGAGGATTTTCTTTTATCAAATCGGTGATTTTTTGCACATTTTGGGCGTTCTTGCCGAGGATCATCTTCAATAGAAATTCTGCCAGCTTTAAATCTAGAATGTCATTCAAAAACAGTTGTTCTTTTGGGGGGGTCATTGGGGAATGCTTTATTAGGCATTTTAAAAGTTTCGGTTGCTGATATTTGAAGTTTCACACAAATTTCTATGCAAATCCTCTGCTTCAATTTTTGTTCCATCGTAAAATCGCCGCAGCGCAAGGTGTAACCTTTAAATAAATTAGAATAACTTTGGCGATATTGGTACCACCGTGTTGCCAGATATTTTTTCTATAATAAACTGTCAAATTTATTTACATTTTTCATTTATTTATTTTTTTATGGACCCAGTCCGGGAACTTATGGGACATACCTTGTATAATTTTAACCACATCACATAAAACATTATATAAAAAAAATAAATTAAAAAGAAAGAATTAAATACTCCCATTATTCCTCTGGCTGCCCTTAAGTGTCTATTTTTCCATAGAAATATGAATGCTGGCCAGGCAACCTCTATATTCAGGATAATCAAGACCAATTTTGGTCCCACTGGGGTGAGGTCTAACTGCCGAATTGTCTATTTTTCATAGAGATTGTTCCAGTTAAGGCTGCTTCTCCTAGTGAAGGGCAGTGTTCCAGCCTACTCCTGGAACCTCTTTAATAGACTGAAATATATTGTAGCGTTATTTGTTGTATTGTTTTACATAATTAAGTTTTAGATTTTGTTTGTGTTTGTTTTGCATGTATTGAATTAATGATTGCTATATATATATATATATATATATATATATATTCGTGTATTCTTTGATTTGGGTAGTCTGCTCGTTGGCAGCAATAAACGTTTATCGTTCGATTTATCTTCGCCGGTTGCTTGCAATTCTTACCGCCACAAGTGGTGGAGAAGCTGGGTACCGATACCATCATGGATACCTCTGTCAGAAGAAGCCGTCGCCTAGAAGGCCTAGAGCCACGCTTTGATTTCGACGAAAAGAATAAGCTAATCAGAAAAATGTCAATATCGGCTGGAGTTAACACGGGTGTTAAAAAAAAATACTTGCAAACATTTGACAAGAAACCCAACTGTGTTTAGCGGCAATGGAACGGAGGATTGTGGCAAATGGATGAAGGATTACGAACGTATTGCGAGATCGAACTGCTGGGATGCCACGATGAAATTGGCGAACGCACCATTTTTTTTCGGAAGGGACCGCTGGCCAATGGTATGATAACAACGAAGAAGGAATGGATTCGTGGGATATGTTTAAGGAGATGTTTAGCCGGACATTCGACAATAGCGGTGTCCTTCTCAGACGCGCTAAGGACAACCTTCAGAGTCGAGCTCAGAAGAATACAGAATCCTGTGAATCCTATATCCAAGACGTTCTGAGCTTGTGTAGGCAGGTGAATCCCGATATGAGTAAAGAAGAGAAAGTGGCACATCTAATGAAAGGTGTGGTAGAAGATGTCTATCAGGTCATCTTGATAAAGGAAATTGATACTGTTGAAGCCTTTGTCGATTGGTGCCGAAAAGTGGAGGCTTGCAAGCAGCGACGCATTGGGAAACCAAGGTTTGAGCGACTCCCTAACGTCGCAAGTATAGAGCAACCAAACTCCTCGTCCCTGGAAGATCTGATTCGACGAATCGTGAGAGAAGAAATTAAAAGTGCCCTGCATTCCGAGCCTATAGTGCCGGAGGTGAACTCCCTGAAGAAAATTATTCATGAAGAGGTTGAGAGAAATCTGACCCCAATTGTGGAGCAGGGTCCATACTACCAAGAACAACGCCGCCAATTTGAAGGACTGGCGAAACCATCCCCGTATTACCAGCAGCAAAGTCCTACAAGGCTGACAACTGCCCGAAGAAAGACTGACGAATGGAGGACGGTGGATAATATTCCCGTTTGTTTCCAATTCGGACGCCCGGGTCACGTCGCCAGGTACTGCCGAGAGCGGCGAGGGATGGTGGATCGACAGCCACCGGGGGAGATACCACCCTGTCCAGAACGGCCCGCGAACGATCTATAATAGCAATGAAACCCCAGGCCGCGCAAGTTACCCAAGCCCGTCGCCCTATCCAGGTCGTGGCCGATCCCCAGCTGAACGTCGCCCCTCGATATCGCCAAGCCGACGATCTGGCCGATCACCTTATCGTGAGGAAAACTAGAGCAAGCGCCCTTCGCTGGAGGTAAGGTCGCTGAGGAGATTATAAATCCTCCGCCGCTCATAGCCGCTAAACTATCACAGAATATAGTTGACGTTACTATTGACGATAAAACTTTTCCTGCCCTTGTCGACAGCGGCGCTTCGTTTTCGGTTATTTCGAACCACTTTAGACAACAACACAAAAATACTATGTTCAGTGACGCTGGCATGACACTTAGAGTTGCCGACGGGAAATATATCGTTTCCAGGGCCGATGTACGTTACGTTTAGAAATAAACGGATTAGTACAGCCATTTGAATTCATCGTTTTACCAAGTTGTAGCCACGACATCATTCTCGGTTGGGACTTTCTGGAGGCGTCAAGGGCTATAATCGATTGTGGTAGCGCCGATATTCTGTTAGAAAAAGCATAACTACCAGAGGATTCTTCGAGCATATTCCAAACTGTGGCCGCCGACGATAGCTTTATAATCCCCGCTGGATCGACCAAGCAGATAAACGTAATCAGCGAAGCTATACTCGGTGTGAGTGATGTCGTAATGGAGCCTTCGAGGATCCTCTTTCTAGAACGTGATCTGATAGTTCCCGCCTCGATCTTCGCTGTCCAGCATGGAAAAGGGAGAATTTGGATAACCAACATCGGCACATGTGATCAAACTGTCCCCAAAGGAATGTGTATTGGAGAGATACAGGTACTGGAAGAGGGTCAGCTGGCGGTCATCGGTGATGCTTCGGACACCAATCGGCAGGGGATTCTTGGACAAGAAAACTCTCCAAACATTGCCTCGATGATAAGCCCTGATCTATCCATGCTTGAAAGGACCAGGATATGTTCGATACTTGGGAGTTTCAGCGGCTTATTTGAATTTAATAAGTTTCCGTCTAATCTGACGAGCACAGCCAAGCACAAGATAAATACAGACGACCATCCCCCGATTAAACGCCGTCCATATCGAGTGTCGCAGGTCGAACGTCAAACCATTCAGAATGAGGTCGACAAAATGTTGAAAGGAGGTATAGTTCAGCTTTCCGAAAGTCCTTGGTCCTCTCCTGTGGTATTAGTGAAAAAGAAAAATGGTAGTTGGCGTTTCTGTGTCGATTACAGACACCTGAATAAAATCACAAAAAAAGGATGTATATCCACTACCAAGGATTGACGATACACTCGATTGCTTAAGAGGGGCGAGTTATTATTCTTCCATGGACCTCCGTTCTGGTTACTGGCAGATTGAGGTGGATGAGGCAGATCGCGAGAAGACCGCCTTCACCCGACGGATTGTACGAGTTCAAAGTTATGCCTTTCGGGTTGTGTAACGCCCCAGCGACATTTGAAAGAATGATGGATACCTTGCTGAGGGGGTTGAAGTGGTCAATGTGCCTTTGCTATCTGGACGATATTATTGTGTTTTCACCCACCTTTGACGAACATGTTCGACGCCTTGAATTAGTTCTCAGGTGTCTCTCAAAGGCTGGACTTGTGTTAAATCCAGACAAGTGCTTGTTCGGAACAAAACGACTAAGCATTTTTGGGCATCTGGTGGATGGAGAGGGCGTGCACCCCGACCCGGGTAAAGTTGATGCTATGTCCAAATTCCCTACTCCCAAATCCCTTACTGATGTAAGAAGTTTCATTGGAATGTGCTCATATTATCGTCGTTTCATTAAGAATTTTGCTCAAAAAGCTGAACCACTACACAGGTTGTTGAGAAAGGACACCAGATTCGAATGGGGACCAGATCAACGGCAGGCCTATGAATCCTTGAAGTTGGCACTCGCGTCGGAACCCGTCTTGGCCCACTTTGACGAAAAGTATGCAACCGAACTGCACACCGACGCCAGTGGGTTTGGAATTGGTGCGGTTTTGGTCCAGGTCCAGGGAGGAAGTGAAAAACCGATTGGATATGCATCAAGAACGCTGTCAACAGCTGAAAAAAATATTCAACAACGGAGCGGGAGTGTCTTGCCGCGATTTGGGCGATCGGCAAGTTCCGTCCATACCTATTTGGGCGCTCGTTTACAATTGTGACGGATCATCACTCGCTCTGTTGGCTTTCGGGACTGAAGGACCCGTCGGGAAGACTGGCCAGGTGGGCCTTAAGACTTCAGGAGTACAATGTGAACGTGGTATATAAAAACGGCAGAAAACATCAAGATGCCGATTGTCTCTCACGCAATCCAATCGAAGCGAATAACCCAGGGGAATCCGAAGATGACATACCAACATTAGCCGCTTTAACTGATATCGTCGCGGAACAGCGGAAAGATCCGGCAATTGTGAGAATATCGGAGGAATGTTCGAGGAACGATCAAAACCGCTTCAAAATAATCAATGAAGCTCTTTACAAGCGGAATTTCGACCCAGTGGGGCAACCGTGGCTATTGGTGATCCCCAGGCATTTGCGCCCTGACGTCCTCAGAAGTCTCCACGATAATCCAACTGCCGGTCATTTAGGGTTGGCTAAAACCCACGATAGAATTAGGAGGAAGTATTTTTGGCCAGGTCTTCTGAGGAGCATAAGAAAATATGTCGGTCACTGTAGGGAGTGCCAGCGTCGTAAACATGCTCCCTTGCGACCGCCCGGGTTGCTGCAACCGATACCACCCACCTCTGTTCCGTTCCAAAGAGTCGGAATTGATCTCCTCGGAAGATTCCCAATATCCCATTTAGGAAATAAATGGATAATAGTTTGCACAGACTATCTGACGCGATACCCTATCACCCGAGCCTTACCATCGGCAGACGCTCAGCAAGTGGCCAAGTTCGTCCTGAAGGACGTAGTGCTTAAACATGGAGCACCACGAGAAATAATTACTGACCGGGGTAGGGTTTTTCAGTCTAAACTAATATCCGAGCTGACGGGACTTTGCTCTTCGGCTCAGAGATTTACCACGGCGTACCATCCTCAGACGAATGGTCTCACTGAGAGACTTAATAAAACCCTGGCCGACATGATGTCAATGTATGTGGACGTCGAACAAAAGGAATGGGACGTTATTCTTCCGTTCATCACGTTTGCTTACAATACGGCGAAGCAGGACACCACCGGATTCACCCCATTCAGCCTCATCCATGGACGAGAAGCTGAAACTACGTTGGATACATTGTTTCCTCTTTTAAAAGATGAAGATCAAGAGGACTATAATCGAGAGATAGTGACCCGAGCAGAGGAGACGCGACAATTGGCTCGGCTACATACACTGAGAGCGCAAGAGGGCAATAAACGACTCTACGACGCCAAACATCGAGAGGTGAGCTATCAGCCAGGCGATAAAGTATGGATATTTATACCCGTTCGGAAAATAGGGATATCCGAAAAATTAATAAAACGGTATTTCGGCCCTTATAGGGTGACGAGACGCATTTCGGATGTGACGTACGAAGTCGAAAGTCTAGACACTACTAACCGCCGTCGTAAGCCAAAGGAAATTGTGCACATAGTGAGAATGAAGAACTACCGTGACCCGGACGAACAACTGGACCTACCCGAGGATGAGCCTGCCGTCTGACAGCGAGGACGCTGTCCTTTTGGAGAGGAGGGCATTGTAGCGTTATTTGTTGTATTGTTTTACATAATTAAGTTTTAGATTTTGTTTGTGTTTGTTTTGCATGTATTGAATTAATAATTGCTATATATATTCGTGTATTCTTTGATTTGGGTAGTCTGCTCGTTGGCAGCAATAAACGTTTATCGTTCGATTTATCTTCGCCTGTTGCTTGCAATTCTTACCGCCACAATATTTTAAATTCATACATTTTGGGCTATAAACAAGGCAATTTGGAAACAATCGTTCTATAGAATTATAAAATTAACTAAGGATAAAATGGTACACTGAAAACACGACTCTTTGTTTGTTATATCTAAAAAGAATGTAATAAACTTATTTAAAACGCAAAAAAATATATATATACTGGAACCTCTGTGTCAAAGTCCAATGCCTCCCCTAGGCTAAGAAGCACAAGACACCTGCCAGAGAAACAAAACCACCTGACAGATTGAAATTTTAAAAGAACGGAAGAAATGATATATTAAATATCGACTGTAAATATTAACTTATCATCATCTTGTGTTACATTCTTTTATTCCTGCATATCTAAATATTTATTTTATTGCATTTGTGAACTACATTGATTCCAAACGGCTACACTTATTGGACTTCCCTCATTCAATGACACTGCCCTATTGAATCTACCAAGAAACAAACCGGCCTGGAAACACTTGGTGAACTGGCTCACTAAAGGATACCAAGACAGACTCCTAAACCGGGTAATTGGCGATCTATGGATACGATCAAGGAACCTGGGTTACCTTCATGTTACTACTACTACTATTATTGCCATAATAAATAATATTCATAACCCTAAATTAAACTTAATAAACGAAATATACTCATCACAGTTATCAGAATTTTTATAATATAATTGAATAAAATGGTTATAAAAATCGATAATATTTATAACAAAATGTGAAATAATACTTCAATATAGTTTATACAAGGCCCAGTTTTACTTACCTTCACTCATGGCCAAACTATCTTCAATGCTGATCAGTTGCTCAAGACCACTGGACATGCCATACATCAGTGGTTAATCTAAGATTCTGGGTTAGATGTATTCATCAGCTGCAACAGCGCTAGGTGCACAAATACTAGTTATTATATCTCATTACACTTTTATATAAAATATATACAGTTAAACCTGTCTATAGCGCCCCCTCTGAATAGCGCCTTCCTTTCTATAGCGCCCGATTTTAAATACGTAGTACGATAGTATCAAAGTGACCTGTCTATAGCACCCTATTATGGTGAGTCCCAAGAGGGGGCGCTATAGACAGGTTTAACTGTATATCATTTCCTTTATATCTATAAAAAATGAAATCCAAAATCGATGTTTGTTATCGCATTGCGCAAAATCTATAGAATCAATCATTAAGAAATCTCGCATGTAGGTAGCTGAAGGTTTCGTTTAACATATAGGCTATACAAAAAACTAAAAAGGCTAAGGTGCCTTTTTAAAATGTAAAACCAAAAGCGTTAGTTCCAGCCTTTTACCGCTTGGCGTAGTACTGGTCGCGACGATAAATGAATTTGATTGGTTAATAATTTTACACGTTGTTTGTTTACACGATGAGTGTTAGTTTGTTTGCACGATGAATGTTTTTAAAAGGTAAGATTATACAATCGCCGTGAAACTTAATAAGTTATTTACCTTACTAGTGGGAAGGTTTCTGGTTTGAATTTGATTTGAAATAATATTCGTTGTAATTTTATTTGCAAATTTTCTACTTTCACTCGCAAGCAGCGCCTCTCACGGTGTCTGGTGAAATTACATTTATAAATTTTAAAAAGCTAAAATGTGTTCCAAGTATAATAATTTTAATCCTTATATCTATAAAAATGAAATCCAAAATCGATGTTTGTTATCGCGTTGCGCAAAATCTACAGAATAAATCATTATGAAATTTCGCATGTAGGTAGCTGAAGATTTCGTTTAACATATAGGCTATTCAAAAAACTAAAAAGGTTAATGTGCTTTTTTAAAAATAATATAAAACAAAAAAGCGTTAGTTCCAGCCTTTTTACCGCTTGGGCGCAGCACTGGTCGCGACGATAAATGAATTTGATTGGTTAATAATTAACACGTGGTTTGTTTACACGATGAATGTTAGTTTGTTCACATGATGAATGTTTTAAAAGGTAAGATTATCCAATCGCCGTGAAACTTTAGGAAGTTATTTTCTATACTATTGGGAAGGTTTCTGGTTTGAATTTGAATTGAAATAATATTCTTTGCAATTTTATTTGCAAATATTCTACTTTCACTCGCAAGCAGCGCCTCTAGCGGCTTCTGGTGAAATTATATTTATAAAATGTAACAATGCTTAAAATGTGTTCCAAGTATAATAAATTTAATTTGAGAATTTAGTAATATAATATTCCAATGACGTAAAAAAAAACTTGGAATTTCAATATTAATATATATTTAAAGAAAATATTGTAACGTTTTTTTGTTAATGTTAAAATATATTTTTACATTGTTAATTTAATTTGTTGTTGTTTTATAATAGTGAAGATGCAAATTAATTGTTGCTGTTTTTTTATTTATTTCGTCTCAATTTACAGGTGTTACATTCGAGCACAGCTCGCGAGTCACCTTGTCCTGGCTATTTACACATGGCGAGTTGGTGGAGTAGAAGTGGTCCCCCTAGGCCTTGCAGGAGGGCAGCTGTTGGGCGATGAGCTCTTGACTAAGTGTCAGGACCGGGTCGTCGGAATCGGGGATTGATATCTCCTTTATTTTGTAGAATATCTTGTATGGTTGGATTGTGTTTGAATTTTGCATTTGAAGGTATAATTTCTTAACGGAAGTTTGGTACATATCTTCTAGATCGGGTTGGTTCAAGTCCTCCTTCAGTATCTTGTTTGATAGTTGAATGGAACTCCTGCTGTTTATTATCGTTTGTTTATATAAAAAACTTACATTGATTGTGATGATGATAACAAAAATGAATTTTTAAATTAATATATATAATTTATTGAGAAAAAAAGAAATAATTAATTATCAAATTCACAAAAGTGACAATATCTTATTTAAATATAATAAACTAGCCGAATGACCCGGCCAACGCCCGGGGTTTACCCGATTAAATGCTTTTATTAAAATACTATTCGTTACAATTATAAATTGGCGCCGTGGATGTCATTCTTGTATCTATATATATAAAAATGAATGTATATGTGTGTGTGTGTGTCTGTCTGTCTGTCCTTTATGCCTGACCAAACCACTCATTGGAACGCCATGAAACTTTGGGAAGTTATTTAGTATAGTACTGGGAAGGTTTCTAGCAAATAAAATTTTTGAAATAACTTTTCGCTTTAAAATAATCAAGATAAATATTCTAATTTATCTGTTTTAATTCAACAATCTGCTCTAAATATTATCATGATGATACGATGATTTTGTAATGTAGAAAATTAGGAAAGACAAAATTCAGGATGACACGGCAATTTATTTGAGACAAGAATAATGATACAATTCCAAGGCAAGATACTATTCCTTTAACTTCCAATTACCGAGGGAACCAATTAATATTGATTTTATTCAACTTATCGAGTATTTTTCAAGGGACCGGGAAAAAATGTTCACTTTATTGAGAGATTCGTTAGACACACCTTTACTCGGGTAAAACCCGGGCGAAGCCGGGTACGTCCATACAAGAATAATGATACAATTCCAAGGCAAGATACTATTCCTTTAACTTCCAATTACCGAGGGAACCAATTAATATTGAGTTTATTCAACTTATCGAGTATTTTTCAAGGGACCGGGAAAAAATGTTCACTTTATCGAGAGATTCGTTAGACAAACCTTTACTCGGGTAAAACCCGGGCGAAACCGGGTACGTCCGCTAGTAATATATAAATGAGTTTTAAAAATTGTAAAAAAAAAAAAATGCATCGGCCGGGAATCGAACCCGGGGCGCCCGCCACTATAATATATAACTGAGTTTTAAAAATTGTTAAAAATATATATATACATCGGCCGGGAATCGAACCCAGGGCTCCCGCTTAGCAGGCGAGCATTCTACCACTGAACCATGTAAGTTATTTTTTATTATATATGTACATATCATAGTATTATTGAGTGATTTAATATATCACTTACAGCCACTACCATACCATGTACAATATTGGTATGTATGCGGTATATATAGTATAGGTAAGTCATAATATATATGTCAATAGAGTATATAGTATTATATCTACATTTATGTAGATGTGACATATATATCCCTAATGATAATAGTACTTACATATGTACATAAGTATGTGTATATATATACACCTTAATAGTACAAAAGCTACATACCTATACTTTCGATATTTGCGGACCTATAATGAGGTATTGTTAACAATAGATTATTTAAGGAGCGACCCGCTCCAACACAATAGTTATAAAAACAACAAAGCGAGTGGGGGGGCATGATGGGGGGGAGGGGGCAAAGGTGGCGTGATCGTAGCCAACCAATAGGAGTGCGCCATTCCAAAAAAAAGCAAACGGTGACAGAGATGAAAAATAATTGATGACGCTCGTAACTGTATATAGAATGTTTTCAAAAAATTATGTTTTCAAAATTATATTTAAACGCGCATAACAATTATTATATTTATATACGTTTATAAATCAATATATAGGTGGATTGGATCTTTTCTAGAATCGTTTTAACAAATGTTCGTTAGGCAAACTTTTACTGGGATAAAAACCGGGCGAAGCCGGGTACATTCGCTAAATATAGTTATTTACAAATCTTCGTTTGTGGCAAGATACTATTCCTTCAACTTCAAATTACCGAGTGGACCAATTAATACTGATTTTTTTTCAACTTATCGAGTATTTTTTCAAGGGACCGGGAAAATTTTCAAATTATCGAGAGTATGACAAGTATAGATTCAGTAGGGATTGGATGTTTGCTAGAATCGTTTTAACAAATGTTTGTTAGGCAAACTTTTACTCGGGTAAAAATCAGGCGAAGCCGGGAACATATATATATGTTTGTCGGCTATGCACGCCCTCAATATGTAACTAATCTCGCTGAAATTTGAAAATGACAGAGTTAAATCTGGAAGAGTTTTTTTGTCGAACTTTAACCAAGAAAAATTATAGTACTGAGCAACAATCTTTTTTTAGTCAGAAATGATAATAACAATATTGCTGTATCATGCTTGATTGACATAAACAAAATTCTTTAGGGGAATATTCACTAAAGCAGTCCACGGGCGGAGCCAGATAATAATTTTTAGTAGGCAGGAACAAAATTCTACCGCGAAACATTCACTCGAGCAGAAGGCACACGAAGCCAGGTCATCTCTACATATAAAATATCGTTTCTCGGCCTTTTGGCTAAGATCATGTAGTATATCTCTAGATATTTTCATTTATATATATCTTATTAAAATTCTATTCAGTAGAGAGAGTGGATATGTTTGCTCGAAAAATATATTTTCTATATTATATAAATATATAATGTAACGAATATTATTATCATTATTATCATAATAGTCTGTGTGTTCCGGAATATTATTATCAATAATATTCGTTAGGCAAACTTTCACTCGGATAAAACCTGGGCGAAGCCGGGTACACATTCGCTAGTATATATATAAAAGTCAGTGTATGTATGTATGTATGTATGTATCTATGTCGGCTATACACGTCCACAATACGTAACTAATCTGACTGAAATTTTAACAGTATATAGAGTAGAATCTGGAAAAACTTATAGTGAAAATATCAGGTCTCTATCCCGAATATTCTTCGAGTTATTTGCAAATTGCGTTGCAAATTTTCTCTTTCGTTCGCAAGCAACGCCTCTAGCGGTGTAGATGGGAGGTGATATCAGCTGACCTAATGTACATGTAAAACCTGTTTTAACAGGCCATAGAAAAAAATATGGAAGAGATATTTGTTGCATTTTTAGACAAGAAAAATTGAAATTGACAGGTTCTGGGCAAAAATAGTTGTTTTTTTTTTTAGTCAGAAAATGATTATAACAATATTGCTGTATCATATTTGATTATCAGATACAAAATTATATCCGGAAAAAATTCCAAAAAAGCAGAGACCACGGGTGAAGCCAGTTCATTTTTAGTATGCAGGAACAAAATTCTAACAGATAAACATTCATTCGAGCAGAAGACACAAAGCCAGATCATCTCTTTATAAAAATATCGCTTCTCAGACACAAAGATTGGAGCGGGACGTTTCACAAGAATGACATCCACGGCGCCAATTTATAATTGTAACGAATAGTATTTGAATAAAAGCATTTAATCGGGTAAAACCCGGGCGTTGCCCAGGTCATTCGGCTAGTAATATACAGGGTGATCCAAAAGTCCCGCACAAATTTAAAAATTAATAACTCCGCGAATATTTGCGCTAGGGCAATGCGGTAAACACCATTGTGTGCAGGATGCAATGGGAATTTTTTATGGCAAAAAATGAAAATTTCGAAATTTATTTTAGTTACAACTTTATTTGCTAGATGGCGCTCTACCAGAATCAGAGATTGAGCGGCCAAATTGTTTGATAAATTAAAAAAATATAACTGATCGACACGTATTTTTCCTTTTTGAATACCAGGAAAGAACCCTAATAATATCAAATGATACATTAATAAAACACCATTTCGCCAAAGGTTATAAGAATTGGTTGACGATTTTTAAATACAATCTGAGATATGTAAAATAGGTATATGCAAATTAAACATGTAGCAAAAACTATTTATATTTTAGATGGAGTTTTGTGAAATAGATTGAATGTTTGAAAAACACTGCTGGTATCAATACACGATTTTTGAAATGTTAATATAGTACCAAAAATTATGATGGCATTATTAATAGGATTTCTTCCTATAAGGAATGTGTAGTTTCTTGACTGATTGGCGACACTTGACTATTTAACTGGATATTTGTCATGATCCAAAAATGAAATATAGAGGGGGGTGACAAAATCTATTTGTTTTTACTTTATTCCAAATATCCTATGGGTTTGTCAAATGTTATCAGTGTTTATTATACTGTACATAATTTTGAAAATGTATCCACTAAAAAAATCATTTTTAAATCGACCTTTTGCGTTGAAAAACGTGGTAGTAAAATCATTTTGTATTATTTTTTGCGCAAATTTTCTAAAGTTGGGGGGTACGGAGAATATTGCTTATGCTATTTCTTCTAATGAGCGAAAAGCGATAAACTAAACATAAGGGGTAAAATTGTGTATACCAGTGTTATTTGAGAAGTTATAACACTTTGGCCTGCACGACATAATATAAGATGTGGGAAAATGACAAACAAAAAAATTACTAAATTAAAAATTAAAAAAAAAAAAGAAACTTATGCGGTGAGGCTTTAAGTGTTGCTTTATAAAAAAATTACTGTTCACAGAAAAAAAAAAGAGTCAATATGTGAGGACAGTATTTATTATTTCCATAACCCAAAACAAAGAGCTGCAAAATATAACACACTCTCTTGTATTAGGTCACAATCCTTGCTCAATGTGGCGCCCTTCATTCTCAAACACCGCCTGCAGACGATAGATGACAGAATGGTCACAATTAAATATTTGAAATTTATAAAACGTGCCATCTGATAGAAGCCTTCAACATGGCCAATGTGGTAGGCCGGCATCGATAAAAACGCGACTTAATGTACCCCCATAACCGAAATTGTAAGGCGTCAAGTCTGGTGATATTGGAGGCCACTGGTATATAAAGTGGCGACTTATCCCACGATTTTTACCGAACGTATCCTTCAGCAATTGTTTGGCACCGCGGGAGATATGAGGAGATCCACCATTTTGCATGAATATTATTTCGCTTAATACTTGTCTGTCCTGCAATACGGGAATAACCTTTTCTCTCAAAAGTTGAACATAACGTTCACCAGTTACAAAAACGGTTTCAAAAGTTTTTCCATTGATTTTTTCAAAGATATATGGCCCAATAATAAAAGAATAAGTGAACCCACACAAAACTGTAACTCTGGGCTGATGAAGTGGTATTTCTGTAAAAATCCTGGGGTTTTCTGTTGCCAAAATGAGGCAGTTTTGAATGTTAAATTCTCCCTTTAGAGATAAAAGTGAGCATCATCTGTTCTTAGAATATTTGACAGCCAGTTTTCATCAATATCAATTTGCCGCAAAACCCATGCAGCGAATTCTTGACGCTTCTCAAAATCGCTGACTTTCAACTCGTGAAAACTTTGAATTTTGTTTGGGTATTTTTATAGAAAAATTCTAAATGTGTGTTCTCTCTTCAAACTGTTTCATACGAAATCCCCGTTTGTTGAGAAACTTGTCTAGCACTTACTTCTCCATACGTGGATAACGTTTCAATAGCTTCAGCATTCTGCAAAACCGTAACAGCCACTGACTTGCATGTCGATGGTCTTCCACTCCGAGGTTTTGCTTCCAGAGATCCAGTTTCCTCAAAACCTTTAATCATTCGCCTTGGAGAGTAGCAACGCATTGGTCCTTTACCTCTTCGAATATCTTTAAAGGAAGGAAACGCTCGTAAAGCTTCAGTGGCAGATTCTGAATCACAATTTAAAAAATTCACCAAGAGTGCTTTATCCTGTAGTGACGGCATTCCAGGGGGAAGGGGAGAAGTCCGACCACACCTCCTTGCGGTCCCCCCTGGACCCTTGGAATATTTGACCAAATTCTGGTTCGTTTCCAAGGTGACTAACGTTGCAACGGCACCCATTTTCAAATGAAGAGCAAAACTGATATCTCCAGTAATGCTACCGCGTCCGGGGTAACCGCCGCGTCAGGAGCTGCAGCTCGAGCTCATGATGAGAAATCTACTACGAGGACACAATTCAATCTACTACAACTCAATATAAATGGTACCCAGAGGAAAATAAAGAGATGACTTGTCTTCTCTGTGACAACAATGTGCATATTGCTTGTCTTCAGGAGACAAATTGAATCCGAATCTGAGATTCAATATCAAAGGTTATACAACACTGCGAAAGGACAGACCGGAAAAATTTGGAGGAGGACTTGCCGTTTTGATTAAAACTCTAGAAATCAAATTTAAGGAAATCGCCTATAATCAGAATAAGCCTACAGAATTCACAACAGAAGCTCAGGCAATAGAAATCTACCTCCCAGAAAAAACAATAAAAATCATGAATGTTTATCACCACGATAATACTAGCATCAATACAGGCCTGATAGAGACATTAAGTGAAGCGTTTGCGGATATCGCAATCATACTTGGTGATTTTAACGCCGAAAGACCAACTTGGGGATCACCTGTCCAGGATAACAAAGGTAAGCAGGTTGAGGAAATGCTAACCGACCTCGACCTTATACCGTTAAATAACGAAATGGACTTGGATAGAAGTCCACAGGCACAGAATCCGCAATAGACATCACAGCGATAAATTACAACATCGCACCCACAACACAATGGAAAATTCTGAAAAGTGCAATCAGTGACCACAGACCAATTTTAACAACCCTAAAATTCAAAATTGAGAATGTGTCCAACAGAATAAAAGAACACTGGAAAAAAATTCACAGAAAAGCTTGAAGAACTGTGCAACGAAGAATTAAATCACAGAACGATTGACAAAAAATGGAAAAATTCTCTTCAAACATATCCAAAGCTGCAAAAGTATCGATACCAAGAGGTAGACGTAAAGACCTATGAATACCTTACTGGAAGGACCACAATATCGAGGCAATGATTGCAGAGAGAGACAATATCAATGAACTTCTTAAAACAAATAAAACAGAAGAAATCATAAAGGAACTCATTGAAATTAGTCACTAATTAGAACAAGAAATTTGTATATTCAAACAAGTGAAAAATGGGCAGAATTCTGCGAAAAAAATGGATCCAAAAAAGGAAAGCCATCACTGGAATATAATTAGTGTTTTAAAACAATCAAAAACAAAAAACACTAATCCTCCAAAACTCTAACCGATATGAATAGCGAGAACGGACAAACAGATGGCTGACACAATTGCTGAATATCTTTCAAGCACTTCCAGACTCAGCTATATGAATTAAGGCAGGACTCTGAAAAATAATGTAAACAAGTTAGTTAAACAAGCAAGAAATTACCATCAGCAAGATAATTTCTCTAGAGACTTCACACTGAATGAGCTAAACTCATCAATAGAAAAGTTAAATTCAAGATGTCACCTGGAGATGCTCTAATCTTTGCTCAAATGATTAGACACTTTGGAGACGAAGCTAAAAATCAACTCCTACGAATACTGAACATTTCATGGCAAACTGGTAAACTACCAAAGAATTGAAAGATATCAATTATAGTGCCAATACTGAAACCAAACAAAGATGCCAAGGAATGCAAAAATTATCGGCCAATTGCTCTTACCAGCATACTTTGTAAAATAACAGAATGAATTATCCACTCTAGGATCTTAGTCTGGCTCACTAACAATAATAAAATAAACTTCTACCAAACTGCCTAAAGATCCAGACACTGTACAACTGATCAAGTGTTCTACTTCTGCCAATCAATAATAGATTCTTTCCAGGAAAAACAGCCAAAGAAGACAACGGCCGTATTCCTGGATATGACCTCAGCTTTTGATCGAGTGTAGAGGGAGAAAATATTTGAAAGGCTGCACAACATCGGAGTAAGAGGAAAAACCTTAATCTGGATTGCAGACTTCTTAAGGGGAAGAAGGATAAAGGTTCGGGTCAATGGAACATTTTCCAAGGACCGAAGAACATGGGCTAGTGTACCTCAGGGATCTGTGCTCAGTCCTCTACTCTTCTCGCTATATATTAACTGTGGGGAATGTAAATAGATGAATATTATTTGTATCATTTAAAGCCTCATTATGTAAAAATATATGTATATATAAAATTGGACATTTGTTGTTGGCCATGGTCAAGTTTGAGCTCTTGTACGTCTAATTATGACACAACAAAAGTGGCGACGAGGATGCGGGATCTACAGAGCCAGTAAATATCTGAGGAAAACGGCCTCTACGCAAGTCTAACAACTACATATTTTAAACTATCTGGATCAAGAAAACAAAATAGTAGAAAAGATCAGCATGACAAGTTCAACGTTAATAGTACCTTTTAGATGCTATAGCCCAGTGGAGGACACTTCGATCTTTTTGTACAAAATTTTGAGGCTTTCTTTTTGGCATCTGAAGGAGGAGATTAAAGAACTGATTTTTACCTCGCTACCAGATTCTGGAATTTTGAAGCTGGGAAACGACATTTTCTTCTGGGACTAATGAAAGATCAACCCTATGATACTATCACTCAAATAATTATGCTGCATTTGGATCCAAAGAAGAAAGTGATACCACAGCTATGCAGATTTTTGAAGAGAATTCAACAGGAAAGAGAATCAATTTCGGAATATCTTAGAGAATTGAAAAATTTAGCAATAAATTGTAATATCGGCGATATGCTGGGAACCATGTTGCGAGACCGTTTTGTGGCTGGAATAAAGTTGGAAAGCCTGCAAAATAAACTACTACAAGAGGACGACGATGTCACCTTGAATCAATTTTTGCAGTGGCGATCTCGTTCGAACTGGCGGAGATAAATACAAGAGAATTACAAGTTAAATTAGTGGCCAAGATATCCCCTGTGAATGGAAAAGATAAAAAGGGTGAGTACAATAATAGTATGGTGCAGCATAGGCCTTTCAGGCAAAGGGGAGAAATAATGTGTTATAGATGTGGTGAAAGACATTCACACGTGGCCTGTTTGGCCTCATAGAACAAATAGTTGTTTTAAAATGTAAAAAACTGGGTCATTTAAGTAGGGTCTGCAAAGCTGGTAAAAAAATATGGGGATGTAAATTTGTACAAGAGGACTCTATATATTCTGTACAGGGCGAAACTGATGCCACAATAAATTTAACAGTAGATGATAATTCTTTGTGCTTTACAATAGATACAGGAAGTCCAATTACACGTTAATACCTAAAGATATCTAAAGGATTTATTGGCAAGGTAAAATATTATTTCCAACAAATATAAGATTAAAATCCTTTTGTGGTAAATCAATAGAGATTATAGGGCAAAGAAATGTTTTTGTAAAAGAAACCAACCAATATTACGATTAATAGTTGTAAATGAAAAATCCAGGTGATTTTGTTAGAAAGAGAATGGCTTAAACAGTTAAAACCTTAAATAATGAATCTAATAGAAATAGTTTTTGATTGATAGATATGCAGATTTGTTTAACAAAGATTCGGGCTGTCTAAAGGATGTTAGAATAAATTTTAATTTAAAAAAGGATGTGACTCCTGTGTTTTGTAAGGCCAGAAGTTTACCTTTCTCTCTAAAAAACAAAGTAAAGAATGAAATTGATCGTTTAGTGAATTCTTACATTTTATAACCTATAGTTCATGCATATTGGACCGCTCCAATAGTACCAGTATTAAAAAAGGATCGTAGAGTGTGAGGATATGTGGTGATTTTAGATGTACAGCTAATAAAGCAATATAATTAGATAGGTATCCCATTCCATCGATCGATGAGATCTTTTAATATTATCTACAAGCACCGTACTTTCGACTCTAGACCTATCACAGGCTTACTTACAAGTAATGTTAGCGGAAGAAGCCAAAGCTGTTGTTGATATAAACACAACAAAGAGGTTGTTTTCTTATAAAAGACTACCATATGGCGTAGCGGTAGCACCAAATAAATTTCAGAGGATTATGGAAGGTCTATTTGCTGATTTGCCAGGTGTGGCCTGCTACATAGATGATATTTTGGTTGCAGGAAAAGACTTTGAAGATCATGAACAAAAGTTGGATCTAGTGTTTAGATGATTGCTAGAAAAAGGTTTAAAGTTAAACAGATATAAATGTGAATTTAAAAGAAATCGGTGGAATATTTATGGTTTAAAATGGATAATTATGGACTGCATTCCTTAGAAAATAAAATTAAAGCAGTGATAGTGGCGCTGAACCTAAAGAATGTTTCGCAATTACGATCTTTCATAGGACTTTTAATTTATTATTATAGATTCATAAAGAATATAGCAAACATTTTAGCGCTATTCTATCAACTTTTGAATAAAAATTGTAGATTGAATTGGACGAAAGAATATCGAATGTTATTTAAAAAAGGTAAATCATTATTAATGGACTATGGACTATTATGGACAAGGCGTAATTCTGAGTCATAGAAATGATAGAAAGGAAGAATGCCCTATAGCTTTTGCTTCTAGAACATTAACTGAAGCGGAAAAACGTTTCTCTCAACTAGAAAAGAAAGCGTTGAGCATAACTTATGGCGTTGAGAAATTCAGACAATACTTACTGGGACGAAAATTTGTATTGGTCACAAACAACCGACCCTTAATTCATATATTTTCACTTCAGAAACCAATTCCCATATGTGCATCATCCAGAATTAAAAGATGGTCCTTGAAATTAGCTGCATTTAATTATACTGTGGAATTTCCAAAAACTAGTGATAATTCCAATGTTGACGCATTGTCACGTCTTCCTTTAGAATCGAGTGTCAGGGAGTCTCTTGATGAAGACCAGGTACTTCTTCTCAGGAAGTTGAATGATGTACCGTTCTCTTTTATGGAGGTGGCATATAAGACGTCTCAAGATAAAATATTGTCTTTAGTATTAAGGAATGTTAGAGAAGGCAACTGTGTGTGTGTGGAAATTCACAAGGGTACCGAGGGAAAATCCACTAGCTCCTCATTATAAGATCAATGAGGAATTAAGTTTGGAGTTTGGTTGTCTTTAATGGCGTGAAAGAGTGGTAATTCCCCAAAAATTAAGATCTTTAAAATTAAATGACTTGCATGAAATACACATGGGGATTGTTAAAATGAAGATGATTGCCAGACGGTATTTTCAGGTGGCCAGGCATAGATAGTAACATCGAGGAGTTAACTAGAGAATGTAGAGTATGCCAAGAATCGGCAAGCCTGCCCCCGGCTACCATCTCGGAATGGACCTGGCCCGAAAAACCGTGGCATCGATTTCATCTTGATCTAGCGGGTCCGTTCATGGGAAGGATGTTTTTGGTTGTCGTGGACGCATACTCAAAGTGGATAGAATTTTTTATCAAAGATATTACCAGCAAAACGATTATAAATCATCTTAGAGAAATTTTTGCCAGATTTGGATTGCCCGAATTTTTGATTACAGATAACGGAAGACAGTTTGTCTCCGGTGAATTCGAGAAATTTACCAAAATGAATGGTATACGGCACACTAAGACGAGTCCGTATAATCCTAGTACGATGGGTTTAGCTGAGAGATATGTAAGAGAGTTTAAAAAACTTTTGAGAAAGAATAATGGGAACGATGATTTAGAGACGAATCTACAAAGGTTCTTATTTGCTCATAGAGCATTCCCCCAAACTGTAATAAAGGAATTCCCCTGCGGAACTGCTAATGAAGATAAGTTTAAGATCAAAATTCTCGAATTTAATACCAAGATGGGAAATCCGCGAGAGGTATTTCATGAGGCCGTAAGAAGGCAGGAGCAGTTTACTACAGGTTGCGAGGTTTTATTTCCGCAACTATGCAACTGGACCTAAACGGTAAAAAGGTACCATTTTGAAATTATTGAGCTACCGTCACTACCTTAGAAGTTGCGAGGGCCTCGTGTATAAGAGGCATATCAATCAATTGCGACCTGTGAGAAAGAAACAAGTGGAGACAAGAAATTTGATACTTCCTCGAACATCAGGAGAGAAGCCTGTAGGTGGAAGTCAGAAGGAAAGTGAAGAGGAGGTTCCAGAGGTTACATCAGGAAACAAGAAGGAGACTGCTTCTGTGCACGTACCCTCTTGCACTCCTAGACCGGGGCCTGCTGCTGTGCACGTGACCTTTTGCACTCCTAAACCGGAGCCTGCCGCTGTGCAAGTGCCCGTCCTCAGTCATAGACCTCAGAGAGCCAGGAAACTCCCAGACCGACTGGAGTATCATTAAGGGGGGAGATGTGTTGTGTGTGTAAATAGATGAAGATTATTTGCATTATTTAAAGTCTCATTATGTAAGAATATATGTGTATATAAATTGGACATTTTTGTTGGCCAAACGAAAAGAATGAGCTGAAAAGAGTCATAGTCAAGTTTGAGTTGTTGTATATCTAATTACGACACAACCTTAATAACATCCATCCTTACCTCACTGAAGACACAAAAGTTACCTGTTATGCAGATTATATAGCCATATAGCACACAAGTAGCAGTATAGAAATATCAGAAAAATACTGAACACATCAATGAGAGGACTGGAGAAGTGGGCAATGAAACTCAAAATGACCATAAACCCAATAAACACAAACCTATAGGTTTTCTTCACTGACAGGAAAAAAGGCATGAATTTAACTCCAAAATAAGCATAAACAACCATATAATCGATGAAATTAGATATCCAAAATACCTAGGTGTGATAGTTGATGAGGAATTGCGATTTACAGAACACATAATTAGCACCTCAAATAGAGCTACCAGAAACCTAAACATTCTGAGAAGGCTATGTGGAACAAATTGGGGAGCAAAACCCGAAATTCTCAGAACAACATATATCACCTTAATAAGGCCAATAATGGAATATGCAACACCTGTCTGGGCTCCCTCAAGTTCATCGCTAAAAAGAAGACTAGACAGTGTTCAAGCAAAAGCGGCCAAATTAATCACTGGTTCTGTTTCAAATACCAACAATGAGAAAATTCAGAGAGAATGTGGTCTAGACCTACTTGAAAGCAGAAGACAATTAAAAACAATAAAATTCACCAATAGCTTAAAAACTAAAGAAACCGAACACATATCCCATACACAAAAAGAAAGGCTCAAAGATCTTCAACACTTCAGTACGACAACAATATTAGAAAGGGCATAAATATGAAACATAATGAATTTCAAATTCGAGAATAACAATATTTCCCACCCCATTTCCATCAAATGTAATCATCAATCTTAACCTGAACGAACCCTGCAAAAAAAAAGAGAACAAAAACATACTTAAAAAGAAAGGACTTGACACAATTGGTTTATGCGATCAGATAAATTATTTAACAGCATATACAGATGGATCATCAGACCTTACCATAAGTAATGGAGGGGCTGCAATTAACATAATACTGCAAGATGGAACATACATCAAAATCAAAGAAGGAGCAAGAAAGATTTCGTCAATCTTCACTTGTGAATTGACAGCTATCTGGAAAGCTCTTGATGTATGCCTTAACCAACCATCCCTGCATCAAGCAGAAGGAATTATAATATACACCGACTTCATATCCGATCTAAAAGCAATTCAGAAGGGCAATACTAAAATCACACAGAAAATACACTCGTTGCTTACTCAACTGATATCATTGGAGAATAACTGCATTCTACAATGGATTCCTGCCAGTGTTTGGATAGGGGGTAATGAAATGGCAGTTGAATTTGCAAAGGAAGCCATAATGTTGAGTCAAAGGAAAGAACAAATGTCATTATTTGACGCTAATGCTTTTGTAAAATACAAGATAATTAAACAAAAAATAAGAAAAGATCAAAATGTGAAATAAACTCCGAGAGAAAAATGACAAAACTATAACAAGATTTAGAACAAAACATTATAAAGGAATGACAATGCATCCAGATGGCACAAGAACTATAGAAAATGCAACAACTGTCCTGGTGTGGAACTAACACCTACCCACATATTCTCATGCCCGCTGCCTTGCAGAAAATTGACATAGACCCAGAGCAGCTGCTTTACACACCCAAGATAGTGGAGAATGCTGCTGCTGTGATAGAGATGCATGGAGACATCTGAGGCTCTTAATTGGGCACGACAAAAACAACAACGGCATTCCAGAGTGAAATAAATCATCAGAGATAGATAAATATTTTTCAAATGAATTAAAATGAATATAATCGATACTGGGAGAGAGTTGAATTTAAAAAAAAAAATAGAAAATTATTATTTTCGAAATTTAAATCGCTGAGAGGATTCCAGCAAACAGCATCTAAAATATCAGTTTTTTTTTTTCTTTTTGCTACACGTTTTAATTTGCATATACCTATTTTACATATCTCAGGTTGTTATTAAAAATCGTTAACCATTTCTTCTAACTTTTGGCGAAATGGTGTTTTATTAATTTATCATTTGATATTATTAGTTGTTCTTTCCTGGTATTCAAAAAGGAAAAATACGTGTCGTTCAGTTATGTTTTTCAATTTATCAAACAATTTGGCCGCTGAATAGCTGATTCTGGTAGAGCGCCATCTAGCAAGTGAAGTTGTAACTAAAATCAATTTCGAATTTTTCATTATTTGCCATAAAAAATCCCATTGCATCCTGAACACAATGGTGTTTACCGCATTGCTCTAGCGCAAATATTCGCGGAGTTATTAATTTTTAAAGTTGTGCGGGACTTTTGGATCACCCTGTATATAAGAGAAAGAAAAAGAGATAAATTATTTTAAAGATTTGTGTGGTTAAAGAGTTTGGGTGATAACTTGTCTGGTAACTCTCTTTTCTGTGTTGGACGATAAATTTCAGCGCTGAAATTGTACAACTATCAGAATAGTGTACGAATTTAATAGAGCCATCTGTGAATTTGCAATGAATTCTTTTTTGCTTTAGTCCATTATAATGAGATTATTTTTGTAAGTCTAGTTAGGTGATACTCTAAGGTAGCAAAATCTTTAATTACATTTCATGTGTTCATTCTCTTAGGTTTTGAAAACTTTTTACCGCCTCAATATTTCAATATGATGGCTTTACTCCTATTGGCTTGTTATATAGCAAAGTATCTAGTTCTTCAAAGGTAAATTCGCATTTTTCGTATTTAATTTCACAGATATATGATCCAGACAACCATTAGTGTATAATGACGTCATCTAAATAGCATTGGTATATTTTATATTTCAGACCTTTAAGAACGTTATCCATAAGCTGTTCAAACGTAGGTAGAGCATTACATTGACAAATTGGCATACCATTCTATTCCTACAAACTGTAGAAATGTAATGAAAACTGTCTTCTTTTTGAAATCTTTAAAGATCAATTGCTGAGAGTTATTTCGGCCCTTGAAGGGTGTCCATGACATCAATAACTCTGAGGTTAGGATAAACGTCCTTCATTGTTATATCATTGAGCTTTCTATTGACAAATGAAAACCCTGCAACTGCCATCCTGTTTCCCAACTAATATGAACGCTGATGGGCTTCATGATAAGTGAATGATAACTTCGTGAAGGAGTCATTCTAGGAGTGAAGATTATCTTGTATTTATCCTTCAGTTATATCTCTCCCTGCTGCACTAACATTTGATGCTTGTGTTTGATTGTTTGACGAAATTTCGAAATCGATTGTTTCACTATCATCATCAGCAAATAATTCTATCTAAACTCTTTCTCGGAGTTTCAACCTATTTTTGTATCTCTAGACGTTTGTTCATTTTTAAAAAGCTTTCATTTAACTTGCTTCCATGTCTTTCCGTTCGTCTATGTCTTTTACGTTTTAAAACTCTTTATTCAGACATTAACTACATAGCATTATTTACATAGTAATATTTACATATCAATGGCTATATACACATTGTAAAGTCAGTTTTACATGAGGCAGAGTTTCAGTTTAGTAAGTAAAGATGAATGTCTATGGCTATGTATTTTTGTCCACAAATCTTGTAATCGATTTTTATTATACTTCTAGAGCACGTAGAAATATGAAATTTTGTAAACTTATTAGAACCTGATGACAATGCAAGTTGACAAATGTTCAGACTTCGGGGTTTTCAGAATGACCATGAACTGACAAATTTCTAAATTGCCTTTCAAAATTTTAAATTTATTTTTAATATGGTTTTATAGATCAAATAGAAATATGAAACTTTTGTCACTCACTCAGATCAATAAACAATCCGAGTGTATATATTTTTAGACTTCTGGGTGGTCGGATTGGCCAAGAATGAACACATTTCTATATTTATTGACGTGACAACGTCTTAAATTAGGTTGCGGCTGGGAGTCACTTATGAAAAAGTGTAACGCCCGGTAACGTTACGATGAGTCATCGAACGAGAGTGCTGCGCGCGCAGCTGCGCGCGCAGCGCTAGAGAATTAGGCGCATTGAATCGGCGCATGCTTGTCTCTGTCTTTGTCTTTCTCGAACGTTCTTGGCGGTGGAAAAACAAGAAAGCGTCATAATACAAGTTCACACGTGTGGTTAAAGTATCGTCAGCTGTGTCTGTAGTGAAAATGTGGAGTGCTTAGATTCGTCATTTACAACAACTACAACAATAAAGGTAAATAATTGTACACTGATATTTCATTATCGTAAACTATGATTGATTGATTAATTGTTAGATTGACACAAAAGTTGAGAAACTGAGTTTATAGGTTATGTCATACTATTGATAAATGTTGATAGTGTTAAGTAAATTATTAGTTTAAAATTAATTAATTAATTAATTATTATTTTAGAAATTTTAAATAGTTTTAAATTTATTTAGCAAAAATTTGAACCTTCGATCTGAATAAATGTTTTGATTTTCGAATTGATTCTTTAGAATTACAAATATTAAGAAAAAGTGGCAGATATAAGAAAACTTTATTTAAACTGTGTTGAGCAAGAATTTTAACATCTAATTTAAGTAAATGTTTTAATTTTCAACTTCATCATTTACAATTACAAATTTTATTTAATTTCAAATTTATTTAGCAAAAATTTGAACCTTCGATCTGAATGAGTGTTTTGATTTTCAAATACCAACGCGGCTGGTGGAGTGGCGATCTATCGTAAATTATCATCGACATCTACGGCGGAAGTGTTCCAAGTTGCGATTACAGACGTAACTCGTGTCATTAAAACCAAGGGTGACATGTGCATGACTGAAGTTACTTGCTTCGCCGCTAATACTAGCTTCAAGTTTATACTCGGTGCTGTATATATTCATCCAGGAGCTAGTATGCAGGATATTGGAATGTTACTATGGCAAGGACTCGGTCCGTACATTCACAACAGCCAGTACGTGCCACCGTTCGTGCAAGTTGATTCTAGTATACCGATTCTTCTGTGTGGTGATTTTAACAAAAACGTAAAGCCTGACAACTCGTTTCTTAAATTCATGAAATATACGTATAATCTTGATTGCGTATCAAACGTTTCTAGGTCAACTACGTTAAAAGGAACAACTATCGGCTTGACTTTCGCAAGACACATTACAGCAGAAACACTTCCTTTCATTTCATATTTCTCCTATCATCGTCCTATCCTCAACAAAATCACTCAAATAGGAATTAGTTAAGTTTAAGTTTACATGTACAATGTTTTAGTAAACAAAATATATTTCTATAGTTAAAATTTGTGCAATTCTTATCTTCATTCAATTCCTTGTTCCTATTGTGCAATTTAATTATATTCATATCAATAAATATTCTACCGTTGTCACGTAAAATCTTCGCCCGTAAAACCGACTTTACAGGCAACCATTGTTTTTTTTAATTATTTATTTATCTCAATACAAAGCGGTATGTCCCCCTAGGGACACTTGCGCTGTCATACATGATTTACATTTGTTTATATATATTTACAATAATTTCAGGCCGTAAAGAATAGTCATACGAAGTGTGTTCAAAAAGTATCGCGACTTTTGTGTTTATCAAAAATTATTTATTTATTCATGAATACCTATTTTGTCCCCTTCAAAGTAATCCCCATGAGATATTATACACTTGTGCCAACGGTTTTCCCAATCTTCGAAGCACTTCAAAAAATCATTTTTAAAATCTTTTTCAGCTCCTCCTTCGATGCCATCTTTATCTCGTCAAGCGTAGCGTAACGTCGTCCTTTCATGGGCCTCTTCAGTTTAGGGAACAAGAAAAAGTCACAGGGGGCCAGATCTGGGGAATACGGTGGCTGCGGCATCATTAGTGTGTTGTTTTTGGCCAAAAGGTCGCGCACAAGCAACGATGTGTGAGCAGGGGCGTTATCGTGGTGCAAAAGCCAATTTTTGTTTTTCCACAAATCCGGGCGTTTCTGGCGGATTGCTTCGCGCAAATTGCGCATAACTTGCAGGTAATATTCCTTATTCCGAAATTATAACCTCTGTGAAATCTTTAAGACAAATTAATAAAGCCTCCGAGGTTGTGTTTCTTATTTAAAACATTTAATAACGCTCAAGCTTTCGGGTATGGTGGCCCTTCAACAGGAGCAATGCAAATGGTGGTGAATCGTCAGCAGCTGTTATATATTTACCTAATATCTTTACATCTTTACAAATTTTTTATAAAAGAACTATTAATTTCTCGATATATGCTAAGTATTGAAATATTATTAATGTTTATCCAGAATATTTACATCTTTCTAAACAAAGGTAAAAACTATTATATTATAATTTAACTTATGAGATTTGAATTGGCTATGGAAAAGTGCTATGAAATAGGAGCTATTGCATTAAATATGGGGAAGTGTACATTTTTTAATTGCTATTTATGAATTCTGTATATGATTCTGGAATTTCAATGTGCCTATTGATGCTTGCGTGTTTTAATGATAAAAGAGCTTCTAAGTACAGTCTTTTCTGTTTGTTGTTTATGTTGGTATAGAAAGTTTTTGGGTTATTTAGGTTGAAGGTGTGACCTGTATTTTGTGCGTGTTGGAATAAGAGGGATTTTTTATCTTTTCTATTTATGGATCTGGTGTGCTCATTTATCCTATCTATTACTTGTCTGCTGGTTTCGCCTATGTACATACTATTGCATTGGTTGCATTCAATTGAGTATATTGCTTGACTGTTGTATATTGGTGAGTTATGGCTATTGTTTTTTGTTATGGGATTTCTGACTATTGCGCCTATGTTGGGTGTGTTTTCGTAATATGTTTTTATACCATATTTTCTAATTTCTCGGGCTATTGTTACGCTATTAGGGGAGTACGGTATGATGCAAATAGATTTATATGTTTGACTATTGTTTGTGTTATTGGGGTTATAAAAATGCCTTAATATGAAATTTTTTGGATATCCGGCTGCGGTAAGATATTGAATTATATTTTTAGTTTCTATTGCTTTACATGTGTTGTTGGAGCAATTATGTGTGTGTATCCGTTTTGTTAGGGTTTTTACTGTTTTGATTTTGTGGCTTAGTGGACAGTATGATGAATATTGTATGAAATTGGGTTGGAATGTAGGCTTGTAATATACTGTGGAAGTGTACTGTGAGTTGTTTTTAGTAATGATGATGTCAAGGAATGGTAGGGAATGATTGTTTTCTTTTTCTACGGTAAAGTTTAATTCACTATGGAGGCTATTTATTTCAGTTAATATATCAATAATTTTATCTGTTTAGCAAATGCAAAAAATGTCATCTATATATCTTTTCCAGGTTTGCATTATGTTAGGGAAACGGCTGATTATGGTTTGGTCTATGTGTCTCATGACTATTTCGGCTAGTGGGGAGGATAAAGGACTACCCATAGGGGAGCCATTAGTCTGTTTGTAGTATTTAGAGTTAAAGGTGAATATGTTTATTTTTAAACTTAGGTTTATCAATTTTGTGATTTTGTCGGAGGTGCTGTTGTCGATACCGTGTTGCGAGAGGAGATTTTTAGTGGATTCTATAATTAAGGGATGGGGCAAACTGGGGTATAAGTTTACGACGTCGAAAGAAACCATAGTGTGATTATCCCTGTAGGGGGTATGCCATATTTCTTGTATAAATGTAGGAATGGAGTTAATGGTAGTGTGGTTATTGCTATCTCTGAGTATGGGCGTTAGGAACATATTTAGGAATTTCGCTAAGGGAGCTGCTGGAGAGAGATAATAGGCAACTATTGTCCTTAATGGTATACCTGTTTTGTGGAGTTTTGGCAATCCGTATATGTATGCTTCGGTGTTCATCTTGGATATGAAGTTCTTAAGTTCCTCATCAGATATTGTTTTTTTTTGTCTTTGCAGGTTTCTTAGTTCCTTTTTGAATTTGTTGTAAACTTCTTTTTTTTTCTAATTCGGAAGCAGGTTCGTAGTATCTATGATCATTCAGGGTGGCGTGCATCTTCTCGATATACTCTGTTGTATCCATTATAACCGTTTGGGCGCCTTTGTCCGATCTAGTTATGACTATTTCGCTTTTATCTCTAAGTCTTCTGGCTATGGTTCTGTTCGGTTCATGAAACTAAATTATTGTCAAAAGGATTGAAACATAGAAACATGAAAACAAGTGATAATCTAATAAATCATCGCAGGTTTAGAGGCCTCTATCAACGGGCTGAATCATCAGGAGAAAGCCAAAATAAGGAATATTGTAACAACCACATTGAGCAAGACCCCAAATAATCCAAAATCAAACCCCGCGAACAGAACCATAGCCAGAAGACTTAGAGATAAAAGCGAAATAGTCATAACTAGATCGGACAAAGGCGCCCAAACGGTTATAATGGATACAACAGAGTATATCGAGAAGATGCACGCCACCCTGAATGATCATAGATACTACGAACCTGCTTCCTAATTAGAAAAAATAGAAGTTTACACCAAATTATAAAAGGAACTAAGAAACCTGCAAAGACAAAAAACAATATCTGATGAGGAACTTAAGAACTTGATATCCAAGATGAACACCGAAGCATACATATACGGATTGCCAAAACTCCACAAAACAGGTATACCATTAAGGACAATAGTTGCCTATTATCTCTCTCCAGCAGCTCCCTTAGCGAAATTCCTAAATATGTTCCTAACGCCCATACTCGGAGATAGCAATAACCACACTACCATTAACTCCATTCCTACATTTATACAAGAAATATGGCATACCCCCTACAGGGATAATCACACTATGGTTTCTTTCGACGTCGTAAACTTATACCCCAGTTTGCCCCATCCCTTAATTATAGAATCCACTAAAAATCTCCTCTCGTAACACGGTATCGACAACAGCACCTCCGACAAAATCACAAAATTGATAAACATAAGTTTAAAAATAAACATATTCACCTTTAACTCTAAATACTACAAACAGACCAATGGGTAGTCCTTTATCCTCCCCACTAGCCGAATTAGTCATGAGACACATAGACCAAACCATAATCAGCCGTTTCCCTAACATAATACAAACCTGGAAAAGATATATAGATGACATTTTTTGCATTTGCCAAACAGATAAAATTAATGATATATTAACTGAAATAAATAGCCTCCATAGTGAATTAAACTTTACCATAGAAAAAGAAAACAATCATTCCTTACCATTCCTTGACATCCTCATTACTAAAAACAACTCACAGTACACTTCCACAGTATATTACAAGCCTACATTCCAACCCAATTTCATACAATATTCATCATACTGCCCACTAAGCCACAAAATAAACACAGTAAAAACCCTAACAAAACGGATACACACACATTGCTCCAACAACACATGTAAAGCAATAGAAACTAAAAATATAATTCAATATCTTACCGCAGCCGGATATCCAAAAAATTTCATATTAAGGCATTTTTATAACCCCAATAACACAAACAATAGTCAAACATAAAAATCTATTTGCATCATACCGTACTCCCCTAATAGCGTAACAATAGCCCGAGAAATTAGAAAATATGGTATAAAAACATATTACGAAAACACACCCAACATAGGCGCAATAGTCAGAAATCCCATAACAAAAAACAATAGCCATAACTCACCAATATACAACAGTCAAGCAATATACTCAATAGAATGCAACCAATGCAATAGTATGTACATAGGCGAAACCAGCAGACAAGTAATAGATAGGATAAATGAGCACACCAGATCCATAAATAGAAAAGATAAAAAAATCCCTCTTATTCCAACACACACAAAATACAGGTCACACCTTCAACCTAAATAACCCAAAAACTTTCTATACCAACATAAACAACAAACAGAAAAGACTGTACTTAGAAGCTTTTTTATCATTAAAACACGCAAGCATCAATAGGCACATTGAAATTCCAGAATCATATACAGAATTCATAAATAGCAATTAAAAAATGTACACTTCCCCATATTTAATGCAATAGCTCCTATTTCATAGCACTTTTCCATAGCCAATTAAAATCTCATAAGTTAAATTATTATATAATAGTTTTTACCTTTGTTTAGAAAGATGTAAATATTCTGGATAAACATTAATAATATTTCAATACTTAGCATATATCAAGAAATTAATAGTTCTTTTATAAAAAAATTGTAAAGATGTAAATATATTAGGTAAATATATAACAGCTGCTGACGATTCACCACCATTCGCGTTGCTCCTGTAGAAGGGCCACCATACCCGAAAGCTTGAGCGTTATTAAATGTTTTAAATAAGAAACACAACCTCGGAGGCTTTAATAATTTGGCCTAAATATTCCTTATTGACCGTTCTACCCTGTGGCAAGAACTCATGATGCACCACGCCCCTGCAATCTAAGAAAACTGTCAGCAAAACTTTCACATTCGACCGAACTTGGCGCGCTTTTTTCGGTCTTGGTTCGTGCGGCAGCTTCCATTGAGATGATTGAGATTTGGTTTCCACGTCATAACCATAAACCCACGCTTCGTCACCAGTTATGACCCTCTGGAGCAAATTTGGGTCGTCGCGGACAGAGTCCAACATCTCATTAGCAATGTTCATGCGATGCTGTTTTTGGTCGCAATTGAGCAATTTTTGTACGAATTTCGCGGCGACCCGTCTCATGCCCAAATCATTGATAAAAATCGAATGGCACGAGCCAATCGATATGTTTAGGTCCTCAGCAACTTCTCTAACGGTGATTCGACGATTGGCCAATATCATTTTCTCCACTTCATTAATTTTTTCGTCTGTTGTTGAAAGTGCTCGGGAGTCCGGCACGCTCTTCGTCGTTCACATCTTCTCGGCCTTCTGAGAACATTTTGTACCACCGATAAACGTTGCTTCGGCCCAAGGTAGCTTGTCCGTATGCCACAGTCAACATTCGGAATGCATCCGCGCACTTAATTTCGTTTTTCACACAAAATTTGATACAGGTTCTTTGATCAATTATTTTAATAGGTAAAAATCGAAGACGATCCAAAAAACCTGCAAGCAAAGCAGCTGTCAACAATTGAGTGAACATTCAAAATGGCCGAGCTTGTCGGCATAAGTGAGAGACATGAGTACCAATATAAAGCCACAAAAAGATCGAAATTCGAATATACGTAACCCGCGAAAATTCAAAAATCGAGATACCTTTTGAACACACCTCGTATGAAATTGTCACCGTTTCAAATGAGAATTTTATTAATCAATTGATACACTTTGTGAGTGATGTTTCCCTCACAACAAAACTAGAAACAAGAAATGAAAAATCGGTTACATAATTTACATATATTCCTTATATAACATTAAATATAAAAGTATTTACATATTTACTAATAGAGACATTTGCTTTACATTTGATTTACATGAAACCAATTTCGTGACAATATTAACAAGGAGAAAGAGAGAAAACGAGAACAGAGAACTGTGTACTAAAGAAAGAAATGTTTGGCAATATATCTACAATCAACATAATATAAATTATCAGTTTCTTAAAATATATTTGTTACTATATAATTCAAAATATATCTACAAAAGGTATTAAATTTAACATACATTTCTTTACTGGGAATGAAAATACTTGGATCTGTTACTATTAAATTATTGTCGATTATGTAGTCTTGAAAAACAGGACAATCCAGTAAAAGATGTATTGAGGTTTGTTCCTTATGTCCACAAAACAACTTGAGTCTCCCACTGCTTTAATTCTTTTTAAAAGTTTCTGAAATTTCCATGATTAGAAATTAATTGAGAATTATGAAAGATTGGCCGGAAATATTTTGGTATGTTGTTAGGGAAGAAGCTTCGAAAAGATTCATTTGTGTTTTTCTTCAAAGTAGCCATTTTAAATTCAATAAAATCCGTTATTATGCTCGGGACGTCTAAATTGTATTTTTGTTTTTATTCTAAAGTTAAATTATTCAATTCATATTTCATATCTTTGTATTCAATAAAATCGTTAAGCAAAGGTCTTGGCTATGCTATGTATACAATTAGAACTCGTCGTTTTATATGATTGCGTGCACCATAATAGCATTTGGTATTGAAATGAATTTAATTTATTTATATTTTTATTATTATGAATTTATACCATATCTCCGATCCATAAGAAAGCATTGGCCTAAATATTGTTTTGTATAATGTAAGTCTCTTTTGGGTACTCAGAACCCAAGATTTTCCGCAAATTGACAGTAACATATATATATATTTTTATCTTTTTGCTTTATTTAGTATAATATCTGACTGAGAATTGAAAATGAGTTTTTTCATTCTAAAATTGATTTGTAGAAGTGACTCCGAATATTTTCATTTCCTGCACTGGTATATTTATTTTGTTTTCAACTTTATTGCTGACATGTCTTTATTGTGCAAATGCAGAATGTTAGTTTTCTCAAGACTGATTTTTAGTTTATTTTGAGTACACCATTGATCGATATCTTCCAAAATTAATGCTATCAAAATTTTAAGAGTACAGTAGAACTCCTCAAATTCGGAAAGCTTGGGGCGCAAGGTATTCCGAATTTGAGGATTTTCCGAATTTGAGAGAGTTAGATTTGTGAATATTTATGTGGCATAAATAGGCATTTAGATGACTGAGACAAAGATTTTGAAGCATATGAACAATTTTAGGTTGAATATTATATGTACAGTGGACCCTCGGTTTGCGAGCATAATCCGTTCCAGAGCCATGCTCGTACTCCAAAACGCTCGTAGTGCGAAACTAATTTCTTATTTTTAATAATTGAAACTCGGGCAATTCTCCTTGCTACGAACAATTGCACAGTTTCCCACATTTTACATATTTCCCGAATCTGATCTGAAGGGAGGGATCCCAGTGAATTTTCATCCATCACGATTACGGGCAACCATCACGAGTTGCTCGTAATGCGAAATTTCCCTCGTAATCCGAGGTAAAATTTTCAAAAAATTTTGCTCGTACTGCGAAAAGCTCGTACTCCAAGGTGCTCGTAAACCGAGGGTCCACTGTACATTACATAATTTTAATTACGATTTTTAATCAAATGTTCCTTGACTTTTATGAGTTTTGAGCATGAAACCGATGAAAAATAGTAAAATATTTTATTATGTATGTAATGCAATTGATGGCCAAGTAAGTTATGGCTTGGCAAAGAAGTTGCTGATTGTTGTCTGTTTCTTTGGCTTGTTTAACAAAGCTTCTTCTTCTCTCATAAGCATAGTTCGAAGACTATTGATGGTGTTGTAGCTTGCAAGCATTTCTGGTTCAGTGCGCTTTTCCAAATATTTTAATGCAACATCCAAACTTTTCAACGCTTCGCATCTGGGAACATCCGGCTCCAAACTGTCTTCAGAAGTTGAGGAACTATCATCAGAACTGCTGATTTCCATTTTTTTCACTCAAAACAGCTTCAACTATATCATCATTGCTAAGAACATTGTGACCTGGATCATCAAGGTCTATATCGATCCATTCATTAATGCTTTCTTGATTTACTTCAATTCTAGCTCTTTGAAATAATTGCTCCAGCCGTCTAATTTCTTGTTCATCTTCATCAGATTCATCCTCGGATAATTGTAATGCATCACCTGCTCTTTCCAAATCTGAATTATTTTTGTGTTCAAGCAAAATCTTCCATCCATTTCTTATTGTAGAAGATTTTAATTCATCCCAAGAATTTCCAAAATTGAATATCGCTTTCTTGATGTCGTACTTTTTTAAATTAGAAAAAGTTTGTTCACCCACAGAGTTATTTGGATGATCTGCATCACTTGAAAATACTAAACAACTTTCTAACTGTCTTCGTTTATACAACATTTTAAAGGCAACAATAACTCCCTGGTCCATAGGCTGCAATACAGATGTTGTATTAGGTGGTAAAAACTTGCATTTAATGTTGCCGTCATTACTGATCAGCTCTGTTGGATGAGCAGGAGAATTGTCAACTAGTAGTAACGCTTTTACTTGATCTGGAGCAACTCTTAACTTATTTTATTGAAAATTGCGAACTTCGTTTATGAACCGTTTAAAAAACATTCACTAAAAATGCTTTGATTAAACCAAGCCTTATGTGAAGAATAGTAATGGACAGGCAATCGATCAATGATGTTTTTGATTGCTCTTGGACGTTTTGCTTATGTCCACTAGCGCTGTTTGCATTTTTGACTTGAGAATTATCGGGTAATGACTTCCAGTAAACTCCTGTTTCGTCAGCATTATAAATTTGGAACTGTTCATACTTTTCGTCAGTCATTAGTTTGTGAAAATCATCTTTAAAGCGATTAGCTGCATCTTCGTCAGCACTCAACTTTTTTATTTTTCAAATTATGTCTGGCTCTGTATCGTGACAACCATCCACCACTAGCTTTAAAAGTGGGATCATTCAATTCTGATGCAAAATGACTGGCAGCTGTTTGTTGTTCAATACCACGAATAGGAACCCCTGATAATCTCTGACTTTCGTACAAGATGTTAACTGCTTTATCAACATTTTCGTATAACGGATTTTTTACTTGAGAAAACTTTTTGACATCTTTTTCGGTAGAATCAACACACTTTGTAAGTTTAAGCTCAGACTTTTTTATATCATAAACAGTTGTCTTAGAAATTTTATACTTTTGCATTATCGTTGTATAGCTTAATCCTTTTTTAATGTCACTAAGAACATCTAACTTTTCACCATGCTTAAGAATTCGGTACTTGCCTCGTTTTTGCCGCTCCTCTTTGGATGCCATTTTGTTGAAGAACAAACTTGTAAATGCAAAAAATTGAGAGTTGAATAAAAGAATTTGAAACTTACAATGTCTGAAAATGTTTGATAATTTGAACTTTAGATGAATCAACTTTGAAATAAAAAATGCGTGAATGGCTTATGACGTAATAATGCTGCCTTCTTATTGGACAATATCCTAAACTAAGCACAAAGGTCAAATGAAACTGTTGATTTATTTAAGCTTTTAAAAAAGGGGATAAACCACTAATTAGCGATTATAAATAATCGGTAAAAGTAAATTAATTAAACACTTAAATTAAAAATAAATTACTAATAAAAATTAAATTAAAAGCAAAGCAAAAGTAAAAGTAAATAAAATAAAATAAAATAATGTTGAAATATCAACTAAATAAAAGCATGTGAAAATTGATTTTTTGTATGTAAAAAAAAAAACATTACAATACTTTCCGAATTTGGAAGTTTCCGAATTTCAGAATTTCCGAATTTGAGGAGTTCTACTGTATCCTTGTCTTTATTCCAAACTATTATTGTCACATCATCAGCATAACACAATATTTCAGAATTGGGTATCTGTATTCTGTTTAATAAATCAATCAGTAATATCAACCATAGCAATGGAGACAGTGGTCCCCCCCCCCCCCCGCCCTGTGGGCAACCTTTTGATATTCTTTTATTAAACTTCTTATCACCATATGTGAATATTGTTTTTATATTATTCAAGAAATATTTCAATATTTTTATCAAATCAGCGGGAATATTGTCTTGATCTATTCTTAAAAAAGAGCTGGCCACCATGCATTGTCAAATGCACCCTCTATATCAATTGCAATTAACGACACTATATATAAATGATTCTGTCTATGTTCTAATATAACCTCTGTTATTTTTTCAAACATGTTATCGTTGATTTCAATTTTATAAATCCATGTTGTCTATTGCTTAAAAATTATTTTTTTGATAAAATTCATAAATTTATTTTTTTTTGTATTTTTTCAAATATATTGGAGAGATTTGATATTAGAGATATACTACTCTGATCAAAATGTTTCGACACCTTGCTCCTAAGTAAAAAAAAAAACCTTTATTATTCTACCAAATTCAAATTGTCCCCTTCAAAGTAGTCCCCGTTGGCCGCGATGCATTTCAGCCACCTTTTTTTCCAGTCGGCAAAACACCTCTGGTAGTCTGTTTTCGGGATCGCCTTCATGGCCTTCTTCGATTCCACTTTGATCTCTTCTATGATCTGAAATTTCCGACCCTTTAACTTTTTTTTGAGCTTTCCAAAAAGGAAGAAGTCGCAGGGGGACAAATCGGGACTGTAGGGGGGTTGGGGGAACAAAGAGGTTGAGTGGTCCTGCAGGAACTTCGAGATTTTGAGGGCTGTGTGCGCCGGGGCGTTATCGTGGTGGAGGATCCACGACTTGCTCCTCCACAGCTCCGGCCGTTTCTGCCTGATCGCTTCCCTCAATCGCCCCAAAACTCCCAGGTAGGAGTCAGCAGTTATTGTAGAGCCTTGTTGTTAAAATCCATGATGAACGATGCCCTGGTAGTCGAAGTACACCGTCAACATGACCTTGACTTTGCTGGGAGCCTTCCTCGCTTTTTTTGGTCTCGGCTCATTTTTGAAGCGCCACTCCGATGCCTGTTAGGTAGTTTCCGAATTAAAAGCCGTAAATACATGTTTCGTCTCCAGTAATAACCCTCTTCAGCAATTCGGGGTCGTCGGTTGTCGCTTCGAGATTGAGACTGGCCGTTTCTTTCCGGGCGTTCTTTTGATCAAAAGTCAAATCTTTGGGAACGAGAACGGCGTTGAGTCTTCTCATTCCCAAAATGTCCTTCATTATTGATTGAGTCGACCCGAATGATATCCCTGCTTCTTCGGCGACCTCCCTGACAGTTATTCGTCGGTCTTCACGCACCAGTTCCAACACCTTGTCCACCTTTTCAGGCGTGGTTGATGTGGACGGTCTCCCGGAACGCTCGTTGTCAGCGGTCTCTTCCCGACCCTCCTTGAAGCACTTGTACCACTCGAAAACTTGTCTTCGGCTCATGACGGCATCCCCGTAGGCTGATTGCAACATCCAAAAAATTTCGGCACCCTTAAATCCGTTTTTTATACAGAACTTGATGCAAATTCGTTGATCCTCCATTTCGGTGACTAACGAAATCGAAGCACGGGCAAAATGGCTTCACTTCGAACAGCCGCTGCTCGCGCTGTTGTGGCGCGTGATTTTTGAAAATTGGCAGGTCTCCAAGCCAAGGGCGACGCTTGCGTTTGCCACAAACCGGGAGAAAATATATTGAGTTTTCTGGATTTTATGAGCAAAGTGTCGAAACCTTTTTATCAGAGTAGTAGGTCGGTAGCTTTTAGCAATTTCTAAATTTGTTTTGTTAGGTTTAGGAATTATTTTAAGTGCGGCTCTTTTCCATTCATCAGGATATTATCCTTTTTGAATACATTTATTAAAAAATTCCTTTAACAACGATACAATTTTGGAGGAAGCATATTTATTCTTATTATTGCTTGTGCTATCTATCCCAAGAGCCTTTTTAACATCAATATTGGAGATTAAATTCTTTATTTATTCTATTTCGATATGTACTCATGTGTTACACGAAGTCAATTCGGAAACTGTTGGAAGTTGCGAATTGTTTTTTTTCAGCGATTGTTCAAGACCCTAAAAGAGTTAGAAATATTCAGGTTCCTATTTAAAACCTCCTTGGAATTATATGCAGAAATCTACCAAAAGTCAATAAATATTATAATTTATCTGTTACAATTCAGTAATCTGATTTCAATATCATCACGCATATATCTTCTTATATATAAAAGTCAATGTCTGTTTCGCGATAAACTCCAAAAACACTGAACCAATTGGTACCAAATTTTGCATATCGGTTTTTATAAACCTGAGGGAAAATTTCGGCTACATTTTGATTAATATTTTTGGCTATTTATTTTTTTTTCATTTGAAGAACTTTTTTTACGCGGAGTAAATACGAGGCGAAGTAACAACACCAGGCCAATTAAGCGACCAATTAGCGTTCTGCATTTTTTCTAGTTGTTTGCGTACTTTTTTTAAAATATCTTTTTATACGAGTGTTACTTTTTTAAATAAAAGTATTGAGTATTGAGAGAGAAATTTATATTACTAATTTACGGTAAGTGCACACAATGAAATTTAAAAAAAAAACTACAAAATTAGCGTTACTGTATGTAAATAATGGCTTTTGTATTTTTTATTAATTTTTGTTCTGGCCTTTTTTTTTTTTTTATCTCTTTCTGAAAAAATCGTTTAAAATGCAGTCGCAGTCATTAGCAAACACATACTATATGTTTGCCTAATTTCCATGGGCTCTTTTATTTTTTACAGAAAAATATTTACATGCCAGTATTTTGGATTAATTGTTTTTATAAACCTATTTTTTCTTATTCTCACTGAGAAGATGGGCCTCGCAGTCAAGATCAATCGATGTCACTCAACTCAGACAATTTCAAGGGTTAATGCGCTGCGGCGGGTACCTCGGGGTGGAAAAGCTGCCATCTATTTAAACTATATTGATTTTGAAAGAAATAAATGGATTGCAAAAAATAATTAGATCAAATACCTAGATACTAATATAATACAATTTTTGCCATCACACACTTTTTGCCTGTGGTTTATGTGTTACTTCTGTATTGCCATTCTTTGGCACTTCTACTATTTATTATTGATGTACTTTCAGTATGAAGGAAATTGCACTCGGGAGAAATCTCGGGTGAAGCCGGGTAATTCGTCTAGTATATATATATATCATAATATATACTCTTCCAGGAATAATAAAGCAAACCTAGAGCCAGGCCAGAGAGAGACGGGATGTAAAGTCCGGTCACTTGAGACAGCAGCGAAATTCCAAGGGGCGGCAAATGGGGCCGTCCGTTAACACCTTGGGACTTTTAAGACAGTTGGTGATTGTGTGCGACGAACGGCCGCCCGGCTTTGCCAGGCCCATCTCTCACTCTCTGGTTGTCTGGGATTCCTCTTCCAAACTTGTGGTGTCCTTTTTTCTCTTTCCCCACCTTATTATATTGCCACATAAAAGTCGACAGGATAAGACCTGGCCGGGAAACAAATTCCCATACCTACTAAAATATGAAGAAAAAAGAAGCAATGCGTACTATCAAATCCCCATCGCGGAGGTCTCAACAAAGACAATATAATTTTAAACGCTTACCTTTTGGATTCAGATCAGCACCCCAAATTTTCGAACGTGTGATTACCCAGTTGATCCACAAACACCACCTCTCTTTCATAGCCTATTATTATGTCGACTTCGTTATTTTTTCTAACTCCTCACAACAACACCTTACCCACCTTCGACTTTTCTTAAATTCTGTTTAGAGGAAAACCTCCAGCTTAACCTTAAAAAATGTAATTTTTATCAAAATGAAATAGATTTTCTCGGCTACCACATCACCGCAGGGACTTACACACCTAACATTGAAAATACCGAAATCATAAACGCCATTAGAACCCCTATCAACATTAAAACTCTACAATCATTTTTAGGGGCCGTCAACGTATATCATAAATTCATCCCTGAATATGCGAGACTTCGCCACCCCTTAAATCAATTACTAAAAAAAAACGCCAAATGGCTTTGGAGCCCGAATTGTCAACAAGCCTTTGATAAATTGAAGCAACACCTCGCCACACAACCTGTGTTACAACTATTTAAAGAAGGGCTCCCATGCCAGGTCTATTGCGACGCTTCCACGCAGGGCATCGCAGGTGTACTCAAACAAGTACATCCTGACGGTAACATCTATCCTGTACAATATTACAGTCGCGCGTTGCGTTCCTATGAGCGTAATTACACTATATCTGAACTGGAGTGCTTAGCCATTGTAGAGTGCGTTGACAAATTCCGAGTGTACCTCCTAGGTACAAGGTTTGCCATCTACTCGGATCATCATGCCTTATAATGGCTAAAGACCATAAAAGACCCCACCGGACGCCTCTTTCGTTGGAGCCTTCGACTCTCAGCTTACGACTATGAGGTCAAATACCTCAAGGGCTCGCGTCAGTACGAGACGGACCTACTCTCCCGTAACCCTTCCTGCGGATTTCTATCCACAGGTCAAATAAAAGATCATCAGGGCGAATTACGGAGAGACACAAGGTATATCCTCAATGACAAAGACCTTATGACCATCACACGACGGGGTGTCACTAAAATAATTGTTCCACCATCACTCCGTGGCACCCTACTACAACCAGCCCATCGCGATTTCAATCACCCCGGCATTTCGCAGATGACCAGACTGATCGCAGTCCAATACTATTGGGACGGCATGACCAATGACATCAGGACACATGTAAGAGCCTGTTCAATATGCCAATTAGTCAAACCACCAAAAGGACCTATCTACGGAGAATTGGGACAACTCCTCCAGCGGTCCTGCCATACGAACTAATGTCACTAGATACTATTTCTGGATTCGCGAAATATGGAAATTCTCAGACCTTCTTACATGTCGTAGTGGACCATGCCACACGGTACGCGTGGGCATTTCCATCTCGGTCCACCAGCATTCTCACCTATACCCAAGTAATCAAAAAGGTGATGCATTTTGGTTCTCCTAAACGACTTTTGACGGATAGAGCTCCTGCCTTCAACTCTCCGATATTTCGTAGATTTTTAATTAGACATAACATTGGCCAACTTCTCACGACAAGCAACAACCCTCAGGCCAACGGATTAAGTGAGCGACTAAACGCCACTATTACTGGCAAACTTAAACTGTTGCGCTTCCAACAACCTAAGACGGCCTGGACTAAACTACTACCTCAGGTCCTTCAGGCTTATAACAATACCCCACATTCTGTGACCGGGTTTCCACCGTCATACCTCATGTTAGGTATTTTCCCGCTAGAACTATCGAATCATGTATAAAACTACCCAAAAATCGACGACGCCAGAGAATTGACCTAACAAAGGACACACGAACGACACTTACGCGACAAAGAGAGATTCGACCAAACACATAGAGCTTCCGATTTTTAAGTAGGCGATCTCGTTTTGGCCAAAATATACCACCATCCAGACACCGGTAAACTGCCACCCTTCTTCTCAGGACTATATGAAATACTGGAGATAATTTCCCCTCAAATCGTACGGATCAACCGCTCCAACCAACCTCTAAGTCGTGAGACAGATACAATTCATGTCAACAAATTGAAACATTATACTGAAAATGAACAATTTATTTCACCGCCCATAAATGATCGAGATCAACCCCAAAATACCTTCAATTTCCCATAAAAACACTTCAATCATACTCTAATCCATACTAAACCGGCTATTAACACACGAAAGCAACATGACTACACTTACAATCAAGATGATCAAAGATATTTGAACCACTTATCCCCTGAAATCTTTACCAATTACTAACCTGACAACGAGACTTTACGATCCCGGAGTTACCAAACTATTTTCGGAACCAACCCATAGAACTTTCTCTCGGACTCACTACTAGAACCCAGTAGTATCTAAATAATTAAGGTAGAAGGCCCAAAGCAAGTTTCCCCCCGCTCTGTTCGCCTATATTCTACCTTCGCTTTTCGAACTATTTATCTTCTCAAATTAAATATAAGTCCATTCGACTTCCTCACCTACACACGGGACATTTCCCCTCGGACTCGCTACACGAGTAACTGCATAGAAAAGGTAGAATGGCCCAAAGCAATTTTCCCCGTCGCTCTGTTCGCCAAAATTCTAACATTGTATGTAGTTCTATATTTACCTCAGTCCTGAGCTCACGCAATTTCCAGCCTCAACCTCATTTCTCGTACTCTACACCTATAGCATATGAAGCCCATGCCAAGTTTCCCCTTGCCATGTCCGCCTAAAAAATATCTTAAAGTGTAGAGTTCCCCAGTCTTGATGGCCTTCAGAATTTCATCATGTGTATGTGACTCCCCTTCTCGTTTTTCACACCTTCACTAGCATTTCCCTTATAATACATTAGATGTTATTGTATATAGCCTTTAATGACTTTTATATTTTCAACAATCCCTTAAATTTTAAACTCTTCTTAGATTTTAAAATGCTTGTAAATAATATTTACCTGTGTACTATACAAAATTTTATTTGCATAAAACTATGTCACCATAACATTAATTTCAACTGTAAAATTATTTTCTTTATTTCTGGCTTCTCCAGCTTTAAGTATACTCAAACCATGTTCAGCCTTCTTCAACGGGGGCCACATGTCATAATATATACTCTTCCAGGAATAATAAAGCAAACCTAGAACCAGCCCAGAGAGAGACGGGATGTGAAGTCCGGTCACTTGAGACAGCAGCGAAATTCCAAGGGGCGGCAAAAGGGGCTGTCCGTTAACACCTTGGGATTTTTAAGACAGTTGGTGATTGTGTGCGTCGAACGGCCGCCCGGCTTTGCCGGGCCCGTCTCTCTCTCTGGTTGTCTGGGATTCCTCTTCCAAACTTGTGGTGTCCTTATTTCTCCTACCCCACCTTGTTGTTATATTGCCACATATATATACTAGTACATCAATAATAAATGGTAGAAGTGCTATAGAATAGCAATACCCCGTGAATGTATATAACTTGCTATTTACTGTAACTATAAAACATCAAATAACATCAATCTTTACCACTTGAGACTGTAATAAAGTATAGCAACTGTACAGATAGAAGGAATGGAGAATTACAGGAAAAACCTAAGTCTGAAACTAATCAGGCCTAGTACAATTAGGAAACGAGGCTTAAGAAACCCAGTCCAAGTTTTATAAGGTCATGGCACTCTTGGCTGATGTAACCCCCCCCCCCCCATGATTACTTCATATATATATATTATATAATCTAAAATGCGATTATTTTATTTTTAAAAACATATATTTTATTTTCATTCATTGACTGTTCTACATTTTTGACCATAGATTTAGAAGATACCACTTTTTGAATATTGTTGTAAATATGTATAGTTAACTTACCTATTTTTTAATTCACGAATATATAATTCATTTTATAAATTCTATATAACTATGAAAAATAACTATGTTTAATTTACTTCAAGTGTTAAAAAAAAAACTACTTGATGGGTAAATAATTTATTTCCTTATTTTTTCACGACTGCACCTACAATTCTCTATCTTTTTCAACAACAAAAAACAAATTAATCATAACATATATATATATATATATATATGATAATATAGGATCACATACATATTATACGACACCGTTATAAATCAATTTCCCTCTATCAATTATAATTTAATTTATTACTTATAACTAAAATTATTCAATTTATTAATCACATAATCCATATTAAATGTTTACCCTCAACAATAATTCATTATGTGTCTGTAACTTTGTAATATAGTGTTGTATATATATTAATTAATTGTTACCACAGAGTGTGTGTAAGCTCACGGGTAAATAGGCGCTAACCAAAACAGAAAAAAGTTCCTTTGTTTCAATATTAGTTTCCCTTTTATATTTTGTTCTCTCTCTTGTAAATCAATATCTACTTATATAATTGCCTTATTCTGTCTGTGTGAAGTTCACTGTGTGAAGTTCACAGATAGATTTTGGTCAGAATGGATAAAATAAAAAAAGTGTCAAGGGTCAAGTGTCAACCCACGACCTTCCGCTTACCGGGCAGATGCCATGACCACTAGGCTATCCTGGACATATTTTTCCGTTCATAAAGTTAATATATGATGCCAATATATATAATAATTGTATAAACGAATGCAAGACAAAATCACCGCGAATGTTTCTTTTTTTTTTAAGGCAATTTCTTTTTAAGACAATTATCGTTTTGCACAATTACTTAATATTTTAAAATAAATAACAATACTTAAATGAAAATATGTTTCTTTAAATAAAATAAAATAAACTTTTAAATCGGTAATCTTTATGAGAACCTTTAAATTTATATAAGTACCTTTAATCGATAATCTTTATAAGAATAAAATATGTAATTCATTAAATAGAATTATATAATAAATATAAAAAATATACGCACTCGGGTAAAATCTGGGCGTTGCCCGGGCCATTCGTCTAGTATATAATGTTCAATTAATAATTATTGGAATCAGTTTCATTAATAATTCTAAGCAAAGTCAACAATTGGTAGCAGAGCGTGGTTATTTGATATAAAGCTCAAAAGCGAAAATATGTAATCTGAAGATTAAGCTAGAAGTTTATTCTGATCGGTAAACTGAAACACTTCTAAGAAGATTAAAGGTATTTATATAGATTAAGTTAAATTATTTCTATATATTGCATGTTTAAAAGCTACCCAATATTTAAATAAATATATATTTGTATTTAAAATATATTGGTTTGTTTATATTAGCTCAAAAGGCGAAAATGGCCGAATATAATTTTTTATCCCAAACAAAAATTGAACCATTAACAGGAACTAATTATCAAATATGGGCGTTGAAAATAGGCGCAGTTTGAGAGGAAGAAAATTATTTAAATGTGTAATTTCCGATCCAGAACCTGATATGGAAGACAAAAGTTCTTGGGAGATTTGGAGTGATAAAAATGATGAAGCTTTTGGGATAATCATCACAAAATTGACTAATGAACAAGCTGGAATGTTCATAGGAGAAACAAATTCTAAGAAAGTATGGGGCTTACTGAAAAAAACATACACAGGCAATTTGGAAGATAAAATTATTGATATAGGCTTAGAATTAAAGAACATTAGAATGAAAGATAATGAAACTGTAGATGAATATATACCAAGGGCAAAAAATATTGCTGCTAGAAGTTCATCATTAGAAAATCAATTTACCTCAAGATAACTTTCATTTCATATTGTCAGAGGCATACATCCAAGGTATGAAAATATTGCTATTGTCTTACGATCTAAGAGAGAGGCAACAATTGAAGAGATTCAACAAATTCTAAGAGAAAAGGAGTCAAGAAGAAATATGATATTAAATCAATTGGTTGAGAATGGGCATGAACAAGCATATAGAATTAAAGATAGAAAAGTTAAACAATTTCAGCCAAAAAGATGTTTTGTTTGTAATAAAAAGGGACATCTAGCTAATGATTGCTGGTTTCGAGATAAACAGAAACAAGGATATCAAAAGAAATGGACTCCAGATTATAGAAATCACAAATACAGTAGGAAACATTCAAATAACCTAGTGGATACTATGAAAAGTGGAATTAATGAGCAAGCATTTGAAACATATGCAGAAGAATTTGAAGATTCACCAAATGGGAGAAATGATAAGCAAATATGGTGTATAGATTCAGGATGCACATCACATTTAACCCCAAACCTAACTTTGATGGAAAATGTGACAGAGTACAAAAGCGAAATCAACCTAGCTGAGAAGGGCAAAACTATCCAAGCCACAGCCAAAGGAGATATGAGACTTACTACATGCGCAAGTGAAGGCCAAGAAAATATTCGCATCAAAGATATCTTACATGTACCAAATTTAAGGAATAATTTCTTGTCAGATTACGATTTAGTCAACAAAGGAAATTCAGTTATTTTCAATAAGAATGGAGCAAAAATTTATAATGAAGGGAATGATTTAGTTGATGAAGCATATATTAAAGATAGAATGTTTATGATGGAAACCAAGCTAAGAAATGTACCAATAGCAAAAAATGGAAATGTCATGGTTATAAATACACATTTATCAAATAAAAATAGCAATATAAGTTTATGGCATAAAAGATTAAACCATATAAATGAAGAATACATGAAAAAAATGATTCAAGGACATATTGTAAGAGGATTGGATCTTAAATTTGAAAAGTTACCAGAGTGCGAAGCATGCATAATGGGAAAACTTGTGCAGAAGCCATATAATATTACAGAAAATTTTACAGTTAAGCCCCTGCAGTTGATTCATATGGATTTATGTGGACAATGCCATGGCATTCTTTAGGAGGATCTAATTATTTTCTTGTTATAGTAGATGACTACAGTAGAAGAATCTTTGTATATTTCCTGAGATCAAAAAATGAGACCTTTGAAAGATTTGAAGAATATAAGGCAAGAGCCGAAAACGAATTAAGTCTTAGAATAAAAGATGTAAGAACCGACAATGGAACTGAATTTTGTAACTCTAGATTTGAAGGACTTTTCAAGAGAAGTGGGATCCATCACCAACATACCACCACATACTCACCACAAAGTAATGGAGTCGCAGAGAGAGTGAATAGGACTCTTATAGATACAGCAAGAACCTTACTAATTGACTCAAAATTACCCATGAAGTTTTGGGCAGAGGCAATTGCTACAGCTGTGTACATTAAGAATTGTACTCCTCACAGGTCTATCAAGCACCATACACCTATGCAGAGATGGAATGGCAGGAAACCATCGGTCAAACACATTCGAATATTTGGATGTTTGACACATTGGCTTGAAGGCAAAAGAAGAAGAAACAAGTTTTCACCAAAGGGTAGAAAGGGAATATTTATTGGTTATTCCATTAAAAGAAAAGCCTACAGAATATATGATATAATGACAAAGAGAATCCATGAAGTCAGATCAGTAAATTTTTGTGAAGATAAGGGAGGAATTGATTATGCAAATGATATTCAGGAAGATACTAATTGTGATAATTTGACCTATAAAGGAAATTGTGAAGAAATAGTTGAAGACTTTCTTATCTTGAAAGAAGACAATCCTGTCACAGAGAGTGAAATGAAGTCTAAGGAGGATACTTCAGTAAAACTAGGTGGTGACTGTGAAAATGACTCATCACAAACTGAACCAATAGAGGAAAGATGCGTAAAAGGAAGAAGAAAGAAAGGAGAAACAAAGAGCATCTTAGAAGAACGGCACAAAGCAAGACTTGAAGAACAAGAAAGAAAATTGATCAAAGAAGGAGTTCGACGCTCACAAAGAATAAAATATAGAAATGATGCAAACTTAATTATGGAAATAGATCATTAGATCCTGGATAACTTTAAAGAAGCAATTGGATAGTGGAGAAAGAAATGAATGGCACAAAGGAATGGAAGAAGAGCTCAGTGAGATAGAGAAGCATAAAGTATGGACACTAGTACCAAGGAACAATGGTATAAAAGTCATCAATAGTAAATGGGTCTACAGTACGAAGAAAACATCAAATGACGACATCTATAAAAGAAACGCCAGACTGGTTGCTGTTGGATGCAATCAGAGATATGGTGTGGACTAAGGACAAACTTCGGAAATGTGCAGATAGCCTTAGACTTGCTGATTAGGGCTTACACACAGGGGAGCGTGTGTTGTATATATATTAATTAATTGTTACCACAGAGTGTGTGTAAGCTCACGGGTAAATAGGCGCTAACCAAAACAGAAAAAAGTTCCTTTGTTTCAATATTAGTTTCCCTTTTATATTTTGTTCTCTCTCTTGTAAATCAATAAATATAATGTTTAATTAATAATTATTGGAATCAGTTTCATTAATAATTCTAAGCAAAGTCAACATATTGTTCACAATAATTTTAGGGTTAAAGGGACATATTTCAGTTAGGCTTTAGCTTTGTCACTTCCCGCCTCTTACAAGGAATTGACCAATCTGTCGCGAGCAGGTTTCCGTCTATTCAAGCTCAAATCCCCAGCGAACTTTTGATTCAAGTTTAGTAAATTCACGACTAAAAACTAACTAAACAATTAATACATAAAAAAGATGTTACATGTAAATATAAAAGTAATATTAAAGTCAATAATAATCATTAGCCAAGTTGGCGCATATAAACAAAAGGAATAACTCCTTCATATACGTTGTTTAGTTTGTAATACAATAAATACATTAAGTTTTAGTCTGCTTAATGTTGTTGTTGTTTTTTAATTAACTACGAAGACAAGTTAATGTCACATGGTGGCAGCGGTAATCGCAAAAATTAATAATTAAAATAATTTAGTGTTCGTGTCAAAATGGCTGACCAATTCTTAAAGCCGCCTAAGCCTTTGGAGCAATCATCAAAAGAAGCATGGGACTACTGGATAGAAGCATTTATATGGTACGAAAAGGCTGTACAATTGGAAAAGAAACCACAAGAAGTCCAAGTAGCGATCTTTATGGCTTCGATTGGACAATTGGCCCAGAAAATTTATAAAACGTTCAAGTTGAATGAAGGTGAAGAAAATAAGTTACAAGAACTCAAGGGTAAGTTTAATGAATACTTTACCCCTAAATTAAATTATACTGTAGAAAGGTATCAGTTTAATAATATAAAGCAGTGTAATGAGCCTTTTAAAGAATTCCTAACTAAAGTTAAATTACAAGCAAAAAAATGTAAATTTGATCAAATTTATTTATTTATTATCATTTACAAAGCACGCGATATCCGTCTTGGATATTTGCATGCATACACAAGTTTGGGAGCTTATTTACAGTAATTATTAATATGATTTTAGTTATTATATAATAGAAATTATTAACATATTTGTCAGTTAGTTAACGATTTAATTACCCTATAATGAATATTAGTGAACATCACAGATAAGAACAGAAATTTAGAGCTATTTACAGCATATAACTATATATCAGTTATTACAGCCCAGGCTATCTATTACTAAAAAACATTCTACAAAATCTATTAAAATTTATATACATATATCTATTATTAACTATTTGATTTAGACAATTTATATTTATTTGATTTTTGACTCTCAAGTCCTCTACAAGTCGACAGTCCGTTAGAATATGTACAGGATTTTCTTCTTCTGCACCACATGAACATTTAGGCGAATCCGTCTTTCTGACTTTGTACAAATATGATCTAAAGTTACCGTGTCCAGTAAAAAATTGGACACTGTAAAAAATTTGGCTTGACATATTTGGGTATTTGGGAGTCAGTGAAGAAGGACTTGAAAATGGTATTAGTCTTCTCATAGTATTTCTGCATTTTTTCCCTTATATAATTAGAAATTATATTCCTACTTGAAGAGTCAAATCGGTTGTAATTTATTTCGGTTTTCAACATGTTAGATTCAATATAATCAGTAAGTTTGGGGACTTGTGCAAGTATGTGTGTACAGTCCGATGATGTTGTACTGTAGGCCTGTATACAATGTTTTAATATTTTATATTGAAGAGAATTTAGTTTGTCCTTAGACTTTTTGTTTATGAATGGATACCATACTGAATAACCATAAGTAATTGTACTTCGATATAATGTCTTATACAATATCAGTCTTCGTCTAAAGTCTAGACCCCATGCTTTCTTTGTCAGGCCAAATAGGTATCCACTAGCTCTAGTTACTTTTATGATCATTTCATTAACGTGAGGCGTAAAGTCCAGTTTGCTTCTGACTCGGTGATTTTTAATAGTCACTCCTAGGATCTTAAGTTCTTCAATCGGTTTAATTAACTTGCTACCTGAGACTATTATATCGCTATTGCATTTATATAAATATAATATTTTTGTTTTTTCATCTGACAATTTTAATTTACGACTTTCACACCACTTATTAATTTTTCTTAATACATTATCTATTGTCTTTCTTAGTTGTTCAGGAGTTTTATTCCAACATATTAACGTAATATCATCTGCATATCCTATTGTTTCACAATTATCATCCAGACTATTATTCAGTATCTCATTAATAAGAATATTCCATAATGTGGGAGACAGTGGTCCTCCCTGTGGACATCCTTTACTTAGTTTCTTATTAATTTCAGTTGAGGAAAATCTAAATCTTATTCTTCTATTATCAAAGTATGATTGTAGAAGTTGTATCGTTGAAGCCTGCACACCATCTTCATCTAGTCTTTTCATCAAGGCCGGCCACCATGCATTATCAAACGCTGCACTAATATCCACTGCAATTATTGCTGCATATTCTCTTGTTTTATGTTCTAACGCAATTTTTATTATTTCAGTTAGTGCAGTAATAGTAGATTTCGATCTTCTAAAGCCATGTTGTCGATCACTTAGTAAATTAAAATCTTCATAATATTTTATTATTCTATTATTAATTATTTTTTCAAATATTTTAGAAATGTTGGAATTAAGACATAAAGGTCTATAATTTTTATAGTTATTAAAATCTGTTTTTCCAGGTTTCGGAATAATTATTGCCTCTGCTCTTTTCCATTCAGCAGGATAGTATTGTAGGTCCAAACATTTTTGAAATAGTTTCACCAATATAGGAGCTATAAATTGTTTAGTGTGCCTTATCATGTTGTTAGAAATGTTGTCTATTCCGGGAGATTTCTTTGAATTTAATTTGTCAATTAAGTCGTTAACTTCAGTAATCATAACCATCGGTTTTTCTTTATTGAGTAGTTTTAAATTATAATTTCTTATACTTTTATGGATGTTTGTATCTTCTTCACATTTATCATCTGGAAATAAGTTATTCAATAATTCCTCACCCTTCTGCAAACATTCCATATCAGTATTACCCTCCAAAATTTGCATATTTCTCTTCCGATTAGATCCACTTTTGATGTTTTTATACACCTTATATAAGTTTCCATAAGGGTTGTTCGATTTGTTTTCCTCCAGAAAAATTCTCCAGGATGCTTTCCTAGCTTTTTCTATTTCCCGTAAATACTTATTTCGTATGCTTTTATAGTATTGTTTAATATGATTAGGGCAATTTTTGTTTCTATAGTAACAGTTCCTAAGATAATGACAGTGATCCTTTAGAAGCTGTAAATTCGTATTCCACCACTTATTACTAATATTGTTTTTTGTTGTCATATTATTATTTACTTTGAGTGAATTATGTGCTGCCTCAATCAGTATGTTCGTAAGTTCTTTTACCGTTTGATCAATCATTTCTGGTGTATCCACTATGTCTAGTAAGTTTTCAATTTTTTCTCGTTCAGTACTGTTAATTCTCTGACTAAAACTTAACCAGTTCGCATTTTTCTCATTAAATTTCCAAGTGGAATAATATTTTTCTGAACTAAATTGTTCGTTTGTATATATTTCAAAAGATATAGCTACATGATCTGAAATTTGCGATATTTGCTGCGTCTTCCAATTTCTGATCGCCACAATTGCCTGTTTATTTGTTAGTGTGAGATCAATCACACTTGCATCACGACACGTGAAAGTTTTATTATTATGGATAATTAAGTTTATTTCATCTACGATAGGGATCAGTCTATGTCCATTATAATTTTTCCTGATATCATACCATAACGGAGCTCTGGCATTGAAATCGCCGCAAATTATCACCGGTATATGTAAATTTGTATTAATTAACTTCTTCATAAATTCCTCGTGCTCACTTTTCATTGAATTCGGATGTATATAAATGTTGGTAAGATATATTTTCTTACTTTTTGTTTGTATGGTTATAGTTGTAGCGAATGAGTTAGTGAATTCTGTACTTAATTGAATTTTTAAGGTGCTATTTCTTACAATTATTGCCGTATTTATATTGGGACTGTTCATCAATTGATATTTTGTACAAGGTCCTGGAAATATTACCTCCTCTTTGATTATATAAGGTTCTTGTATCATTACTATATCTGCATTTCTAATTTCATCAGATGCACAAAGCTCATTTATGCAATTTTTGCTTTTTCTAGTATTTTGTTGAATAATTTTGATTTTGTCAATATATTGTTTTCGGCCCATCTTTCTGGAATTTTATTATTGGCCCGCATCTTCTATATGTGTAGAATAGTCTGTTCTTTGTATTATAATTTGCATCTCTTTTTTTATAGATTGGGCAGTCTTGACTATTCGGTTTATGCTCCAAATCTCTATTTCTAAAATGTGGATGTTTGACGCAGTTGCAGCATTTAATTGTAGTCGAGCATTCGTGTTCTCCCTCTTTTTCACATTTAATACATTTTTTGGGATTGGGACAGTTATTCCTCTTATGATTAGGATTAAATAGAAAACAGTTCTGACATTGATTCACTAATATTTTATCTTTTATATCGCATCGTTGAATATCCGTGTAAATTTTCCCATTTCTCTTCATAATTTGGTAGACTCTAGGTGAAACCCTCAGTACTACATCTTGCTCTGCTCTGTTGGTTTTCATTGGAAATAGCACTTTGATCTCTTCACTGAGTTGAGAAAGTTCAGGGTTCATCTCACATAATGTTGTCGATAAATTAGCCAAGTTGGTCATCTTATTGACTGATTTTATGATTATGTTTGGATCTCTTAGTTTTGGCTTGTATATTTTACTGCATTGGTTTAGATCATCTTGCTTAGTAAAACTTTCTATCATTCGATCTATATCTTGATCTTTAGGCAATTATATTACTGTACCTTTCCTAGTATTAAATACCTTGTTAAATCTGATTTTATTTCCCTCCTGTCGTAAAACTTTTATACTATCATTCACCTTTTGTTGTACCTGTGAGATGTTTTGACCTTCATTGGCATTTATTATGATAGTTTGTTCCTCAGTAATTTGCTTATCTTTTTGAATAAATTTATCTTCCCCATATTTTAACACCTCTGCATACGAGTCCTTGTTTCTGTTTTGTTTTACTATTTGGGATAAATCGTTTCTAATGTCGGTATAATTTTTCTGCATACATTCCCCAATTCCATTTAAACTCTGTTCTAGTTTCACTAATTCTAATACACTATCCTTTAGCTGTTTTGTTGTACTTTTTACATATCCAATATCTTGTTTGTTCAACGTTTTTTGATTGTTATCAAATTTGTCTACAAAATATTTACATAATTCATCCAACCTGTCTAATATTAACGCATTCATTGTTTTGCATATCTATTGACAGCGTAAAATATTAATGAATTGTTAGCGATATTTAAAGTGTTTGATTTGATCCAAAAGATTTAGCAATATTAATATATAATTTCAAAATTTAATATGTTTAAAAATAAACTGAATTTAAATTATTTCAAAATATATAATATACAAGTTAAAACAAATTTAAAGTATATTTACCGGAAAATGCGGAGCGATGCAAAACACGTCCACTCAGTCTGGCCGCCTGGTGGCGAAAAAAAAATGGAGGATGAACTAATTAAGGATAGAATAGTTGTTGGTATACAAAATAATGATGTTCGAGAAAAATTACTTTCTGATCCAGATCTGAACATAACTAAAGCAATTCAAATATGTGTAGCTGCTGAAAATACTAATACACAACTAAGAGAAATTAAAGATAGGAACGAAAATGAGCCATCCATTTCCACAATCGAAAGAAAAATTAGTAGAGATTTCTCACAGAAAGCCTTTAATCCTAGAGATACCACAAGCTTTAAGAAACTTATAAATAATTGTACACGTTGTGGAGCTAAACATGAAATAAACAAATGCCCAGCATATGGTAAAGTATGCCATAAATGTAAAAAGGCTAACCATTTTTCAAAATTATGCAAAACTGCCAAAAGGGAAAGAGTGGTAAACCTTGTAGAAGATACTGAGGTGGAATCGGATGAATTTTCTCTCTCAATAAATGAAATAAAGACCCGAAATGGACAAGAGTGGTTGGAAAGAGTAACGTTCAAAGGAAATCAAACAGTTAATTTTAAATTGGACACTGGAGCTCAGTGCCTTTGACACTCTCTAAAAAACTTAAACTAAAAATTAATTCAAGTATAGTAAGGAAGTTATTAACTTACTCTGGTGAATCAATAAGGGTAATGGGCGAGACAAATGTTGCTTGCACAATAAAAAGTAAGGCAGTAGTTCTCAGATTTATAATATCAGAAAAAGGAATCACTCCGATTCTGGGAAGAGATGCCTGCTCACAGTTAGGCTTGATCTACAGGGTTGATGAAGTCTGTCCAGAAATGGAATTTGAAGAATTGTTTAAAGGTATAGGGCTTATAAGGAACTATAAATATAAAGCTGACTTTTCAGAAATTCCAAAAAATTTGCCCATTAAACCTGCTCGCAAGATACATTTTGCAATTAAAGATAATGTCAAGAAGGAACTTGATGAAATGGAAGCATTGGGCATAATCAAAAAAGTGAATCACCCCACTCCCATCTCCAGTCATATGGTGATAGTTCGCAAGGACGGAAAGATAAGGATATGTCTTGATCCTTCAGACTTAAACAAGATTTTGTTACGAAGAGAGTTTCCTCTCAAACGACTGGAGGACATTGCAGTCACCTTGCACAAGTCCAAATACTTCACCAAACTGGATTTAAAGAAAAGTTTTTGGCAACTCCCAGTTGATGAAGAAACACAACCATACTTAACTTTTTCAACACCATGGGGAAGATACTCATTCTTACGGGTACCTTTTGGTATTAAAACTGCCCCAGAAATAATGCAACAAATTATGACTGATTTACTAAGTGACCTAAAGGGAGTAGAAAACTCAATGGATGATATCCTGATCCATGCACCTGACCTGGATACATTGAGAAAGAGAACTTATGAGGTTCTTTCTTTGCTTAAATCAACTGGAATCAAATTAAACAAAGAAAAGTGTGTCTTCGAAAGAGAACAAGTTAAATTTTTAGGACATTTGATATCAAAAGCAGGAATACAAATAGACCCTGGAAAGGTCAAAGCAATCAATGATATCCAGAGTCCTAGAAATCGCAAGGAGCTTCAGCGCTTACTTGGTATGATACAATACTTGCAGAGTTTCATACCTAATGCATCGGAAAAGACCAGCAACATGAGGATGCTCCTTAAGAAAAATGTTGTTTGGAACTGGGACCATTCCCTTGATAATGATCTAGAAGAAATTAAAATTGCATTGAAGAAGGCACCTGCTTTGAAATTCTTTAATCCAAATGCGGCACTGACAATGTCAGTTGATGCTAGTTCGCATGCGGTTGGAGCTGTACTTATGCAGGACAACCGTCCTATTGCCTTTGCTTCAGCAACACTAATTGACTACCAGCGCAACTATCCCCAGATTGAGAACGAGGCCTTAGCAATAAAATTTGGATGCCGAAAGTTTCATAAATACATTTTTGGTAGACCTGTCTTGGTAGAAACTGACCATAAGCCTCTCGAAACCATTTTTAAGAAATGCTTGAGCAAATCGCCACTCCGTTTGCAGAGAATATTATTAGAGCTACAGCCCTATGATCTAAAGGTAAAATATGTTAGAGGTAAAGATATGTTTATAGCTGATTTACTAAACAGAGATTGTGTTGAAGAAGAAAAATTTGAAAACGAGCATCTAGAAATTCTTCTATGTATTTCTATGCCACAAGGCCTAACAAATAATGAACTGGTGACGGCAACAGAAACTGATCCAGAACTATCGCAACTAAAGTCACTTCTAATAAATGGATGGCCGGAACACAAGTCTGGAGTTCCAATTGAATGCAGATTATATTGGCCCTTCAGAGAAGAAATCTCTTTGCATGAAGGGTTAATATTCAAAGGACTACGCATAATAATCCCTAAATCTCTCAGAGTCAAGGTTTTAAAGAGTCTGCACATCGGACATATTGGCATCAACGGCACTCTTCAAAGAGCCAAGGAATCAATTTATTGGCCTGGAGTAACAAAAGATATAATCAACCAAGGAGAAAAGTGTATGATTTGCATTTCCAATTCCAGGAGTAATCAAAAACAAACAATCATTAACAAGGAAATACCCAAATTTCCATGGCAGATTGTAGCATCGGATGTTTTTATGTATAATGACCACAATTATTTACTGGTAACTGATAGTTATTCTGGATATATTGATTTTAAAGAACTTAAATCATTAAATTCTAAAGAAACAATAGTATATTTAAAGGAATGGTTTGCCCAACATGGGATACCAAAGGTTCTAGAAACTGACAATGGTACCAACTATAGTTCAAGAGAATTCAAGCAATTTTCACAGGAATGGTCATTTACCCACCAAACCTCTAGCCCTCTACACCCTAGGTCCAATGGGTTAGCAGAAAGGGCAGTTCAAACAGCAAAAAGTCTTCTTAGAAAATGTGAAAGAGGAAAAGAAGACATCCAAATGGCACTGTTGAATTATCGAAACACCCCAAGAGAAGGATTAGGTTCACCTGTGCAACGACTTTACAGTCGCCGAACCAGAACCGTGTTGCCAATTAAAGAAGATCTTTTGGAACCATCTGTACTGGAGAAAACTAGTGAAATTCTTAGAAACGCTCGCGCAAGACAAAAATATTATGGTGATATGCATTCTACATCACATCAGCAACTCTCTGAAAATCAACCAGTGTTCTTGAAAGAGCGTGAAAGAGTTTGGACTCCTGCTACTGTAGTCAAGCAGTTAAGTCCTAGGTCATATGCAGTGAGATCTCAAGATAGGATATTGCGTCGTAATCAAGCCTTCTTGAGACCTTTTCATGGTGAGCCAGAGGCTCAAACTTCATCCATGGACTATCATAAGGAAATGGAGATCAATGGTCCTCCTCCACTTGAAAGTGAGCACGCATCACCCCCACCGGTGCCGACTCTGCTGGACAAGGACAAGACTGACAAGGGATCCCACCCATCAACGGAGCCCATGGAGCCATCACAGACTTTACCAGCCACTGACCGTAACCCTTTAAGAACCAAGTCTGGACGTCTCATCAAGCCAGTCTCCCGGCTGAACCATTGAAAAAAAAAAAAAAAAAAGGGAGATGTAAATATAAAAGTAATATTAAAGTCAATAATAATCATTAGCCAAGTTGGCGCATATAAACAAAAGGAATAACTCCTTCATATACGTTGTTTAGTTTGTAATACAATAAATACATTAAGTTTTAGTCTGCTTAATGTTGTTGTTAGTTTTTTAATTAACTACGAAGACAAGTTAATGTCACATTACATTTAAATAACATGTGCATTTAAGCACTAAAAAATAAAATATTTTATCTTCTGTCATTGAGCAATTAGATGTATGTAGTATGATATATTTTATACTTTTTGAAAATAGAGCAAAACATAAATAATTATTTAATTAAAAAGGCATATATTGGATAAAAATATTATTTTATTTTACCAATATTTCAGTTGGCTGAACGCCAACCTTTATTTAATATTATATAGGGAGGGTTCCCAGTTAGCAACAACTTTGGTAGGCGGCGCTGTAGGTTGCCACCGCCGTACCTTCGAAGCGTTTTACACGAGTTAAAAATACAATTTCGGTGAAATACTTTGATTTTTATCCATTTGAAGTATAAATTTAAATTATAATTTAAAAAAGATTCAAAAGTAAAAAAATATTTATTTAAATAAAATATTAAACTAATTATTCACAAACGAACAATATTTTTTTAATTTTCTGAAAATAACCTAATTAAAGTTGTCTGAAACTAACCTTATTTAGCGATGAAACTAACCTAATTTAACCTATCTGAAACTAACCTATTTTAATTAATGATACTAACCTTTTTAAAACACATCTTAAACTAACCATATTTATAACCTATCAGAAACTAACTTAATTTATAACCCATCAGAAACTTATCTAATTTATAACCCATCTGAAACTAACCTATTTTACCTATTTGAATATAAAATAACGTCACGTCATCCGGCACCACCGGTTCTTGAGTTACGTGCGTTTTATTTAGTTCCGGTAAACAAATCTCTTTAATATTATATTTAACGGTTTTCTTTCTTTAAATTTACTCTTATATATTTAATATCTCTTCTAATTTCATATATTCATTTAATTTTATCAATTACTGGCACGTATTTTGTAAAAATCCTTTCTTTTTCCGTCATGGTGTTGAACAAACATGGCGGCGGTGATGGGAGCCTGCCAAATTCCAACAAGCGGCCCCGCCCCGAATATGATGAGTCTCCCCCATCTTCTCAGCACAAGTTCAAGTTTAACAGCACGGCAAATCTTTTCGACTTCTCCTGCCGCACTCTTGAGGCCATTCTTGCTGACTCCAGCCTTGACTCGCCTTCCAAGAAAAACATGGCTACCAGGGGTCTCTTGTTAAGCGTCGCTCAAAAAGCTGAACTTCTACTTGAAGATGCCTTCAAGGGTGCTAGCTATAGCAGACCTCAGCCTACAGAAAGCGCTCCTTCTCCCTCCACATCTTTCGCCTCTGTTGCGGCAGTTGAAGCCAAGCCGGGTATGACTGCACCTCCAATAACCAAATCAAAGCCCGCCTTTGTAAATCTAGCCCCCTCCTTCAAATCTCATGTCGTCGTGAGGTCGGTCGATCCCAAAGCGAACCCGAGGGATATTCTGAAGGAAATTCAAAAGGCTGACCCTTCACTCACAACCTCCAAGGACATGGTAGCCTCCATCAACTCCAGTGGCAAAGTGGTACTTCATACCAGCACGGACGAAGTGGCCAAAAACCTGGCATCTAAATTGGCCACACTCCCATCTAGCCTGTCCTGCCATGAGCGCCCTACCATTCTACCGAGATACTGCCTATTCAGTGTCGATAACAATGTGTCCGATGAGGAGATTTGCACTGGTCTTTCCTCCAACCACGCCATCCAATCCCTGCCAGGTCTTCGCTCCATCAAGGTGGTGCACCGTTCTGGAAACAATGTACGGGGCGCTGCTACAGTGTTCGTGGAGGTGGATAACATGGTAGCTGAAATTCTGGGACAACAAGGACGGAGTCCGATAGCGGGCTTAATGCATAGGTTTGAGAGGAGTCACTCCCTGAAACAGTGCTTCCGCTGCTGCGGATTTGGACACCGAGCCCCTTACTGCACTGCTGCCCATCCGACTTGCTACCAATGCGGATCTACTGAGCACGAAGGGAAACAGTGCGCCGTCGAGGCAAGCCAGGCACGCTGCTGCCGCTGCAGTAAAAAAGCTGGTGCTGCCATCAACCATCTGGCTACATCTTCCTTGTGTCCATTTGTGAAGGCGAAAATCGCCCAATCCAAGAATCATGTCTAGACCCCAAAGAATCTTGCAGGCCAATGCCCACAGGTCTCCTTCCGCCATCTTGGAGCTTGCTGATCTTGCCAATTACGACTCAAGCTGACATCGTGCTTCTTCAAGAACTCCCCGCTCGTTTCAACTGGCCGTCTCCGGGCTTTCAAACTTTCTGTGCCCCCGGACCCTACATCCCATCAGGAATTATAGCCCGTTCAAACCTTCAATCCATACCTATTGATACGTCCGACTCCAATATCACATCCGACACTGGGAGATCACTACTACCATCCTTACTGGCCACGGCCACGTTTTGGCGGTCTTTGCACTTTGGTATCCTGGCACAGACCCAACCTGTCCTCACTGCCTTGAATGTCCCCAGACAGTGGATCATCTCTTGTTCGACTGCCCTGCTTTCCTGAGGCACAGGACGCAAACGGCTTTACTGCTTGGACAGGCAGACTTCGATTCCTCATCACTGGCCCGCCTACCAGAAACTCTGCCAGCATGGATCTTCCTGGTGGACTGGTTTAGCTCAGCAACCCGTACAGGACGTGACTAGTATTCTAAACTAGACTGCTGGACAGCCCGGGTAGTTGGCGTTTTGCGCTCCAGGAGCCCGGGTTACATCTATCTCTCTCTCTCTCTCTTTCTCTAACGTCACGTTATTTAAAATGTATTAAGATTTTTTTTTACAAAGTTTATTAATCACATCTTATACAATAATTGTAAAATAAATATAAAACATGTGTTTAAATATATGACATGAAAATATGCCACTTAAAATATTTTAATCAAAACTATACCGAGAATTTTTTTATAGAGAGAAATGAAAAAATACATAATTGATTGGATACAAAAGTGTGAACCAGAAAGTCGATTCATAAAAATGTTATTATTTAATATAAACGTATTTTAATTTAATTTTGTAATGAAAATGTAGTGTAAAAGTGTATATGAAGACCGTTTACATTTGCCCAAATATTATTTAGATGTAAAAATTCATATTTATATATGAACGGTAAATATAAATTTAAAAATATTAATAAACTACAATAGAAAGTACGAAATATTTCAATTCTATAGTTATATTTATATAAATTATTTAAATATAAAGGGGAGCACACAAAATATATCGCTCTTAATCAAACTCGAGTGTAAAACGCCTCGAAGGTACGGCGGTGGCAACGTACAGCGCCGCCTACCAAAGTTGTTGTTAACTGGGAACGCTCCTTTATATAGAAAAAAATATTTTTTTTTCTCCCCTTTGAATATAAGCAAAAATATTTCTAAAAATCATTTCTGTTGACATTATGTGGCGCTGAGTTTGTTGTTGACACACATTAATATGTTATAATACCTTGATAAAGGTTTGGCGTTCAGCAAACTGAAATATTGGTAAAATAAAATAATATTTTGATACAATATATGCCTTTTTATTTAAATATTTTAAATTGTAATATATTAACAATGTTAGTATATTTCACATATCTTCTAATTAGTTAAGTTAGAGCCAATAGTTTAAGATATTACCCTCCTATTAAAATATACACTGTTCCTCTTTGCTACCAAATCCCCCATAATAGAAGCAACACCTAATATTGTCAACATCCTGGCTACATCTATCTAGTCATACAATAGTAAAATAACAAAGAACGTATTTTAATATGTTAATATCCTTTAATTTCCAATAAAAATAGAAATAATGTTTATATGTAAATTAAAAGAAATTACGAAATATATCATCTGTGATGATATATAGGTTTTTAACTTTTAATTAGACAATTTTAATTTATATTTAGACATTTTTCATTCTAATTTAGACACTTTTCATTTTAATATAGACATTTTATTCTATAAAATGTCTATTCTATTGTAGCGGCTCCCAAATATTAACTTTTCCTATTTTCATTATAAGTTTTAATTTGTCTAATAACTATTCAATTCAAATATTAAAATTATTCATCTTATAAATATATAATGCTTATAAAATATACTTTATTAAAATTATATGAATTAACATTAATATCATATTAATTGTTGCCATATCAATATAATAAAATAATTATACATCATTCTAAATATAAATCATAAATAATATGAAATGTAAATATTTATCTATAATATATCAAGCACATATGTCTAACATTATATAATCTAGAATTGATATTTGACCACACACACACAGACATAAAAAATAACTTCAACATGTAATAATACAACAATGCAACCCCTTCTGATAATTTGTATTAAATAAATGTAATTAAAGGTTTATTTTACAATAAATAATTTGTTATCTGACTCCGCCTAGAATTCCATGCCACCCACACTATGAAAAAGTTCATGTGTCTAAATTAAAATGAAAAATGCTAAATTAAAATTGAAAGTGTCTAAATTAAAATGAAAAATGTCTAAATATATATTAAAATTGTCTAATTAAAAGTTTAAAACCTATAAACAAAATAAAAACAATTTAAAATTTTAAATATTTGCGCATACGAGTGTGTATCTAAAATACAGCAAGTAACCCCCACAGCTATACAAATATAGAATTGGTATAAAAAATATATTGATTTATATATAAATTTTAAATCTGCCCACTCAACCTACCTTTTTGACCACGAGGCAGAAGAAACCGTAACAAAAAGTGTTATCTGAGATGCCAAGACCTGTGTGGAATATTTTATGGACAAGTATCGCCATCTATGAATCATTTAAGAAACCATTGACGATTTTATATTAGCGTTTATTTTACTTAATATTTTATTTCTCGAATATTTTATTAAAATTTTAAAATATTATTTTATATAAAAAGGATTATGGCAGATTATATTTATAAATAATATTAAAAACTCCCTTCACGCACATAACTATACTAAATATACTTTTTATGTATTTCCTAAGTTTCAATAACCCAATGTCATTATTATCAAGGAAACCTATATTGCTTATTTATTGCCCCTTTATTAAGATGTAAATTTATTATTACAAATAAAAGTTTAAAAGCCAAGATATCAAGCGTATTTAGATGTTTTAAATGCTAATATTTATCATATACTCTGCTGTACCAGGAAAGTCAGATCAGCAGGCTCTGGATCAACTCTGACCATGTTCAATGTGTGAAAGGTCAGGTGGTCTCCTGGCTGAACAAAGACATATTAGGTAACGAATAAAATAAAAAACACGTTGGAAATGACTGCAGCACTGTCAACGAATGGCAACACAACAGGTTCAATGCCAAATCTGATCATGGATATCATGAATGTTGTGATATACGGTAAATTATCATATACTATGCATTTTGTCCGTTTGATATGATTAGCTATTTTCATTCATATGTAAATATTGTTTTATCTTTTAACGCTATGCAAATCAATGGTAACCTTCTTATATGTAAATTCTCCTCGCTGTAAAATAAATTCTTTTCAGCCAGACATTGAGTGGTTTTCGCCTCTAGTATCTTTGACACATTATAACAATGAATATATCATAAATCATGGATGCTAATCAGAAGGATCCTTCTCTACCTAAAAATCCTATCTTCACCTCAATGCTGGTGGACGAGTGGTTACAATCTTCGATTCCCGACAGCCATGAACCAGGATCGAATCCCACGTTGGACCCTTTGTTTAAAATGTGAATAAACTTCACATATTATTTATTGTTGCAAATATCATAAACTAGGTTGCTCTTTTTTAGCGCGGTACCTAGTAAAATTATTTTGGAAATGCTGGGATTGGAATAGGTTCTGTTAGGAAAGTGAAATTTATTAAAACATTCTCTTGTCTTTGACTACTTCATTCACGACGCCAAGCTGAACGATGACGCATGTTAAAGACAAATGGCTCCGTCTTGTGGTATAGGATGTAACATGCTCCCGCCTGCTGACTGTTCTACCTGCTGCTTTTTCCTCTTTTGATCTATCTGATTTTGTTGTAAATGAAGGCTAATAAATCAATAGGTACTCTGCTTTAACGAGTCATTCGTTACATTTTCTAATACTGATAGTGAGTGGGAATAGCATGCTACAAAAAAACAGGATTGTTTCTGTTGTGTCATCGTATCTCTCCGAACACCAATACGTGGGCAAATAAGGCTTTTATTGCCTACACAAGATAAGGTACAAGACTGACTTTACGTGCTATTGGACTGTCGCTCTAAAACTGACAACGGTATTTATATGTAACAAAGCATAATTAATAACTATGCTAAATAGTGTTATCTTCCAAAAGCATATCCAACAACTATGCAAAATAGGGCAGATACAATAAATATATATGCTAATACACAACAGTTTCCTACTGGACAGATGAACCGTGTTCTGCCTGGGTCTATCACCCAATATTGGTTAACAAAAATGTATTAGTAACAGTAAAGATAGGAATTCGTTGATTCCTTATTGGAATAACTCTTTTGAGACCTCTCAGAATAAGCTAACTTACATATTAAGACCATGAGAGTTACTCCGACCACAAGACATGCTCAATATAGACACACCGATACACTCATATTCAATATTTAGTCATATTCAGGTAGGATGAATATTCAGAAGCGTAAGCAAATAAAAACGGAATATGCTAATTAGCCTATACTCAGGTAAATGAGGTTATTCTTAAGTTGAATCTATGATCCCTTCCAGATATATTGCAGTCCTGGATCTTCGCGGTGGGCCTCGAGGACTATGCCATCTCCTCAGCGGCGAAACATGCGATCTACGTATTCTTTGTAGATCGCGAAATACGTGGTGTCTCTGGAGACCCGTTGGCGATTCTCCACCAAGCTCTGCAGCGGTAGCTGAGGGGGCATATGTACAGAGTCATTGTACATAGCATGTATTTTAATTATTTTGGTTTTAAAATTATCTTCATTATGAGGGAAGAAGTGCTCAACTCCACAGACAACGGCTGATTGCTCCCCCTCCCCTCTAAATTGCTTTTCCTCCTCGTTAATGTACATATATAACCTTTTAGGGGAATCCCCTTGTAAGACAATAGTGTCTTAATAAAAGTTTTTGTTGTTAAAAAAATTATCTTCATTATTGTTGATTTCTCATAAATAGTGCGGACTGTGCACTTTGACTTGTATTGACAAGATGTCAATAAAAGTATGTTAATTGTCAATTGTCCATATATATTTCTAGTTCATATCAAAGTTTCATCTAAATAGGTCAAATTTTGTGAAAATGTAACAAACACATATTCTGATGCATTAGCGAGCCAACTGTTATTAAATTCGAAACTACGTATTATAGACGCGTATGATTCTTTTTTTTTTTAATGAACAATTCTAATGCCCTTATTACAATGGAAAAATTAATGGGAATGTTCACCACTGATAACCCAGGCTCTCCCATTAATTTTTCCATTGCAGTAAGGGCAGTAGTATTGTTAATTTAAAAAAATAATCATACGCGTCTATAATATTTTCGAATTTTCAAAACACATATTTCTTCTATAGTTTTAAAGATAAGTCTTTTTTAGATTTGTAACTAAGAAGTGAAGCTATAATAAAGTCAGTACCATGATTAATTCAGCTAACAAGGCTAAATTTGTTAATGAATTGGAGCTTGAAGTGTTAGAGGAAGATAAAGCTCCGTGCAAGTTGAGCGCGCGAGCTCGTGCTGAAGGGAAATGTTTGGGAGAATGGAAAATTGCCAGAAGATCTACTCGCCACGACCGCCAGGGTAAGTGTTGACCCACTTAAAATTTTTAATTAAACTGATTCCAAGAATATTAATCAAACATTGTATTTATTGATTTAAAAGAGAGACAACAAATATAAAAGAGAAACTAATATTAAACAAAAAATGCTTTCTTACAGTTAGCGCTTATTTACCCTTGACCTCTGTGGGAATATTTAATAAAGGTTACATAGATGGTACAAGCCTGGGTATGTTACATAGATGGTACAAGCCTGGGTATGTTACATAGATGGTACCAGCCTGGGTAGGTTACATAGATGGTACCAGCCTGGGTATGTTACATAGATGGTCCCAGCCTGGGTATGTTACATAGATGGTACAAGCCTGGGTAGGTTACATAGATGGCACAAGCCTGGGTATGTTACATGGATAGTACAAGCCTGGGTATGCTACATAGATGGTACAAGCCTGGGTATGTTACATAGATAGTACAAGCCTGAGTATGTTAAATAGATGGTACAAGCCTGGGTATGTTACATAGATGGTACAAGCCTGGGTATGTTACATAGATGGTACCAGAGCCTGGGTAAGTTACATAGATGGTACAAGCCTAGGTAGGTTACCTAGATGGTACAAGCCTGGGTAGGTTACATAGATGGTACAAGCCTGGGTAGGTTACATAGATGGTACAAGCCTGGGTAGGTTACATAGATGGTACAAGCCTGGGTATGTTACATAGATGGTACAAGCCTGGGTATGTTACATAGATAGTACCAGCCTGAATAGGTTACATAGATGGTACCAGCCTGGGTAGGTTACATAGATGGTACAAGCCTGGGTAGGTTACATAGATGGTAAAAGCCTGGGTAGGTTACATAGATGGTACAAGCCTGGGTATGCTACATAGATGGTACAAGCCTGGGTATGTTACATAGATAGTACAAGCCTGGGTATGTTACATAGATGGTACAAGCCTGGGTATGTTACATAGATGGTACAAGCCTGGGTAGGTTGCATAGATGGTACAAGCCTGGGTAGGTTACATAGATGGTACAAGCCTGGGTAGGTTACATAGATGGTACAAGCCTGGGTATGTTACATAGATGGTACAAGCCTGGGTATGTTACATAGATGGTACCAGAGCCTGGGTAAGTTACATAGATGGTACAAGCCTGGGTAGGTTACCTAGATGGTACAAGCCTGGGTAGGTTACATAGATGGTAAAAGCCTGGGTGTTTACATAGATGGTACAAGCCTGGGTAGGTTACATAGATGGAACAAGCCTGGGTATGTTACATAAATGGTAAAAGCCTGGGTAGGTTACATAGATGGTACTAGAATGGATATGCTACATACGAGTAGATGGCAAAAGAATGAGTAAATCAACCCATATCAATATTGGAGAAAATAAACTAGTTTCTTAGAAATATCTCGGAGTCTTGTTCATATTCATATCTCTATACTTATGAATAGGTTCATAATTGTTTTGAGTCAAAATGTGGCCTAATGAATATATTTATATAAAAATAATAAAAAAGCACGTTCTTGATATGTGAAAATACATGGGTTTTCTTTCTTTCATAGATCCAGGTACGATCTTGTTTTATTTGAATAGATTTATAAATGTCGGTATTTCCAGAGATATCGAAGACTCCATTACTGATCAACCTCGGTCCTCACTCCAGGTGAGTATTTTCTTATTTGCACAACGGAAGAAAACTTGAAAACTATTTTAAATATCTTACTTATGCATTGTGTGTATGGGCAAGCATCTAATTTTGTGAATATAGCAACAATATTTCAATGTATTCATTCCACTATTTTCTATACACACAAGCACATGTCCATTCACTTTCCACAACAAATCTATATGTTCATATTTTAACCACAACGCTCCCTACTATAAACACATCACTAACAACTTGTAAATACACTCCAGGCATATGTACATACTCTAGCCACAACATGGCCATTCCCTAACCATTTCAGTCTAGCCACAACAAACACACCAATTATGAAAAAGGCATCTTCTTATCGTGAAACTGAAAGTTGCTGATGGCTTGCGCCATCTATCGGAATAAATATTAACTATTCTCGTTGATTTCTAATTATTCGATAATTGGCCAATTAGCCATTCTTGATTAATCAAGACAAGCTAACCACGTACGCGTTTCAGGCTGTTGGCCCTCATCAGCGTGGTGCGAAGCTGTACCTCAACGACCAAAAAACTGGTTCTTCAGGCATCTTGAAAAATCATGAAACGGGTAGTTAAGGCCAGAATTGCGTGAGACCGCGACACAATTAACCACACCGATATTTACATATAGTTACAATAAACAACGCTCTAGGCCATCTGTAGATTTGTTTAACACAATAAACCTACTAGCCACAGATGTTTTCATGCTCTAACTACAGGGAATGCTTTCCAGGATCGGAGATCTAAGTTAGCAGAACTCCTCTTGTCCGACCTGAGGTCCGAGGACCACCAGCTGAGGTCCCAGGGCAAGGCCCGGCTACAGCCCCGGACCTAGATGTCAAATAAACATCCATGCAGCGCTCGCTGGAAGTACTGTAAGCCCGAGGTTCAAACATCCGTTTGTAGATATCCGTAGATATTAGCAATAAAGCCGTCAAACTTTGTTCTACTTTATAAGTTACGTTATTGTCTCCTTTTTTCTCAAGTTCACTCAATTGTTTAATACTCTGTCTCTCTATAGTAATATATATTTTTTCTATATATATTAATTAATTGTTACCACAGAGTGTGTGTAAGCTCACAGTTAAATAGGCGCTAACCGAAAAGAAAAAAAGTTCCTTTGTGAATTAACAAATATAATGTTTGATTAATATTTTTGGAATCAGTTTCATTGAAAATTCTAAGCAAAGTCAACAATATTTATAAATTTAATTGCCATCTTTCGATAAAATTTGTAACAAATAAATCTACTGACAATATGTTTATATGATGATATAGGCTCCTGTGGTCCTTGCACCCCGGTTACCTCCTCCAGTCACCCAGCCAAAGGAAACAAGGGATGACAATGTGTTTATTTTCAATAATATCATCAAATATTTTCTCTACAGACCTTACTGCCATGATATAAGTTATTGAATGAGAGGGCTTGGCTCATCAGTAGTTGATCCTCTCAGTGATGTCACCAAATTAATCTCTAGACCGCTCTACTATTGTATTGGATTGGTTTAGGATATAACCTAAAGCTGCATTCCATAGAAAATACAGGGTATATCCCAAACCAATTCAATACAATAGTAGAGCGGTCTAGAGATTAATTTGACGAAACCGCTGAGAATGTTAACTACTGATGAATGAAGCCCTCTTATTCAATAACTTATATCATTGCAGTAAGTTCTGTAGAGATAATATTTGATGATAATATTGAAAAGAATTTCATTAAATTTATTTGTTACAAATATCATAGGCATTAATGGTTAGAAATAATTCTAGGCTACACAGTAGCAGCAGCACGCCGCCATCTTCTAACATGCTGTCACGTGACCTAGCGGCTGCCATTACTTTGTGTTATTCTTCTGCTAAATTCTGCGTGGTTTATTTGTCTTCTGTCACTCAAATTTCCCGTATTACTATTCTTCATAATTTTAATATTTAATTATCTTTGATTGATAAAAATATTGCAACGATCCAGCCTCTAAATTTGTAGAATCAAAACTTTATTTGACTAGAATATAGAAACTCAGGTATTTTTGAATAAAATATGGTGAAATAGTATGTGTAATACAATATGATGCGGCTTATGATTGTAAACGACATTTGAAATTATTCCGCATGTGTTTCTTTGAACGAAAAATCTAAATTTATTTAAAGGAGAAATAACGATTATTTATAGCCTTAAGGATGAAGTATGAAATGATGAATTGTGAAGAGTAATGATAAACGGAAAAATAAAAGTGTCCAGGGATGGGAATTTATCATTACTCTTCACAATTCATCCTTTCATACTTCATCCCTAAGGTTAGAAATAATCGTTATTTCTCCTTTAAATGAATTTCGATTTTTCGTTCAAAAGAAACACATGCGGGATAACTTCAAATGTCGAAATAGTATGTGTATTATACAACATACTTCGCCATTCTATAATGCCATTAGTATACATAGGACAAAGAGATGTCTTTTAGTGTCTCATAATGCCGACCCCAACAGCTCTTTCTTATCATGTAAGAAGAAGTTGAGTTGATGCCCGGAGCCAAAGTTAATTGTGAGATACAAGCATTTTTAATTTACAAGTCTGATGTGTTGTCTGATGCAATGTTTAGAAATTATCACTGTCTCTGTAAACAAACTCTATGAGTTATTACTATTTTATGAAAATGTTTTTTTTTTTTTAGGGGCTTAGGGTCTGTGACAAAACCACAAAATTTGTCAAATTGAAAAGCGCCCTTTTAGAAACCACTGTGTCGGGCTAATGGCCTTCGTCAGTTCAAAAGTTGGGGGTTCATCAGATCGAAAAGGGATCAAATGAAATCTTCACATTCCGCCAAATAAGTGTTGAGCTGACAAACCCCTTGCAGGATTTTGAAGATTACGTTTGTTCGCCTGTGTATGACATTAAAATGTTTCCCATCCCGGACACTTTATTTTCTGTTTATCATTACTCTTCGCAATTTATCTTTTCATACTTCATCCCTAAGGTTAGAAATAATCGTTATTTCTTCTTAAAATAAATTTCCATTTTTCGTTCAAAAGAAACACATGCGGGATAATTATCAAATGTCGTTCTACAATGAAAATGTTTGTTAGGTAAAAAATGCATGTGTATATTTTAATGGTAAAATTTATTTTTTTAAATAAATTAATATTGATTGCAAAAACTTTTGGAGTGACCTAAATGCACACTTGCGCATTTTGACAAGATACCAAGTAGCTAAATGAATCTAGAGCTGGAGGTTATATCACACAGTTTCACCCATATCTCAATATATTTAAATATCCTGGATATAAATAATGCAACAGGTTTCTGAAGATGAGAGTTTCCTTTCATTTCATTAACACAACCTCGAGTTTTCGGTCATTTGTGCCCTCCTACAGGAATACATAAAAAGTAATAAATGACGTTTATTCCCTTTATGTACTCCTGTAGAAGTTGAGAAATACCTGAAAGCTTGAGGTTACGTTAATAAAATTTAAAGAAACTCTCATCTTCAGAAACCTGTTGCATTATTGCATTTAAATTAATAATTTCACACACCTATCACAATGCAATATAACTTACAGGTTAATAACTAACTCCACGGCCACCGTTGTATGCGATCTGTGTGCTGGAGACATCTAGGTACAGGTCGGAACCAAGACAACTGGAGTGGGTGTGATATATTCTGAGGTCATAGGTCGAGATTTGATGGAAGATAATAATCTTGATAAATCTATATTAATTTATTCCATATACATTTAGAACACTGGATAGATACCTCCACCTTCAGGGTTTCCTTTATTATTTGTAGGTTACTCAAGCAGACTTTGTAAGAGATGAGAATGATTGTAATGATGAGTATGACGATGAGCTGAGGGTAGTAAGGATCTTCAATACGAAAATATTTAGTGCCTCAACATATAAATCAATAAATTTTGTTTTGCTATTGGGATACAATCTTAATTGTGTATACAAATAAAGGACACCTCTGCAGTCATAATAGACCTCAAAACTAGACGCCATAAATAGTCTTTTGCGGCAAACTAGTGGCCTAGGGTCTGTGACCAAACCACAAAACAAGCTTTGTCAAATTGAAAAGCGCCTTTTTGGAGACCACGGTTTCGGGCTAATGCCTTCTTCAGTCCAAGGGGTGGGGGTTCATTAGATCGAAAAGGAATCAAATGAAATTTTCACATTCCGCCGAAGAGGTGTTGAGCTGACAAACCCCTTGCAGGATAACAAAGATTTCGTTTGGTCGCCTGTGTATGACATTAAATAAAGCCAATCCTGTATCAAAGAGGACCATTGCCCTAACACAATGTTCTCCTGGCGTGCGCTTCTCTCAATTTGCCAAAGTTGGTGCTGTGACTCTATCACAGATTATTTGAGTGTTAATCATTCAGGGTAATTTCTAATAAGTTACAAAACACAGGCCTGCATCCTCTTATACAGGCGCGTGTCCTTATTTGGACCACTCTGGACTTGCTCAACAAAGCTACATCTCTTTGAATAACATATATTCAAATCAATCTATATAAACCCTATTGTTCGAAATCTAATGTATAGTCTAGAAATAACAGAAGAAATGAACTTGTTGTTGGCATGTTAGGAAAATATTTTATTGGACTTCAGATTATTCGTTTGTCGATTTCTAGCGAACAACAAAAACTAAATAGCAGAAGCGATAGACACTGTAGTCCATCAGCTTTCATGATGACCTCTCCTTTCGACCTGATAAACCCCCATGAAGTTGAACATAAGGTAGAGGGTTGGTGTGATATGGTATCCCGATCGCCACGGAGGGGCCAGCGAAACGCAGCCTTGATGATTTCTCGATCTGATCCTAAAAAGCTAGAAACATATCGCCACAAGTATAATATAATAACGGTTTTGAATGAATACTTATCTTCATAGCAGATGTTTTTGTGGGTAGAGAAACAAACAGACTTTCATAGATATATCCTCATTGGGTGCTGTCAAGGGCAGTATATTGAATCCCCGATCAATTCCAACAGGTTACCGATCATCCCATGCCAAGGGCCAGACTTGGGAACTTGTCGCCAACATATCACTTCGCGAAGGCTCAATTGCCAGGTTCCTATTTGCTGCACGTGTGTCGTTCAAAAAGATTCCGCCAGGCTCGTGCCAAAAGCCATATTTTGCAGCTCTGGCCACGCCATATAGGTTTCGACGCGCCTTTTTTCGAGGGCCAGATTTTGCAGCCCTCGCGGCTCAAAGATATTACGTCAAAATACGATATAAGAGCGATTATATCTGACATATATTTGATCTCATGGAACCATTATACCAATGAAAAATGAACAAAACTTCAAAAAAATTCATGATTTGAAAATTATAATCCAATCGTGATATATTATAGCTAGTGGTTCGAAAATGTAAAGTTCCTGCTTGGATGTGTCATAAACTCTCAAAGGAATTTCAACATATCGCTCTGCATATAAGTAAAGTAAGGCAGAAAGGATTGCGCATCTGAGCAGGCATTTTGAAATCGAGAGTTTCGTGAAGCAAATATGGTCTATAAATAACTTTATCTCTGTTAATTTTTCTAGGTCTTGAATCGCATTTATTTCAAAATTTCATGCGATTTAATGTTTGCGGATTTGAGTCACTACGAAGTTGTTAGAGCAACAATATCATTAGCTGAAAAAGCAGATCGTTTTTATTCAATCGGCGGCTCTTAATTTGGCAAAACAGTTCCAAATTTCCGCGAAAACGAGGATATTTCTTTCCTGGATATTCAATTGTAGATCTTCAAAAAATTCTTCTTATCAACTTGTTAAAAATGCATAAATTATGCT
>CP092869.1:25760321-25844363 GCA_030710605.1 Cordylochernes scorpioides
GATCATAACATTCACAATTAGGATTTATGTACATGCGTTCGTCACATATTTACAAAAAAAAATTAAATTAAACTTTTTAATCTTGGATCTCTTGTCTTGGAAAAATTTGCTCTCGTTTTTTCGAAAGTGTTTTTGAGGCCTGTTAGATTTTTAGTTCTTTTTTTATTTTCTTCCATTTATCAATAAGACTGAATTTATGAAGCATCCAAGACTTCCTTGAAAGACTTCCTTGAAAGATGTATTTTCTAAGTTCAGGATTTTTCATAAAATTGTTTATTATGTATTCAACAAATGAAAACATTATGACGCAATGTTTCTTTCACAAATAAATCAAACTTCTACTGTCCCCACTGCGATGAAAAAATATTGGGAGGGCTTGGCTCATCAGTGGTGAACTCTCCCAGCGGTTTCGCCAATTGAATCTACCAGACCGCTTCTTTAGAGCTCTAATACTGTATTGGGTTAGCAAAACCGCTGGGAGGGTTCACTATTGATGATCCAAGCCCTCCCAATATTTTTTCATCGCAGTGGGGACAGTAGAAGTTTGAATTATTTTTGAAATGAACACTCGGGACTTAATGTTTTCATTTGTTATATATAGATGGCGCGTTATTGCTTTGTATTATTATTATGTATTCGTTGATATTTTGGATTTTGAGATCGTGTTTTGGACGAACCAGGGGGCACCTGTGGTTTTCCGAAGCTGATAGGGAACATGTAGTCTTTAGCGACCAGTCTGGTTTCTTACTGTCTTGGCGACTGTCGCAAACGTGTCTGGAGATGTACTGGGCAGCGTGTGGATCCTGGCCTTACTTTGGAACACCACACAGGTCCACAACATGGTGTTATGGTCTGGGGTGTCATTTCATTTGATAGCAGGACCCCATTGGTAGTCATTCCTGGCAGCACAACGGTACGTAGATGACATTCTACGGCCTGTTTTTCGCCGTTCCTCTCACATCACCTCGGGCTCACTTTTCAACAAGATAATACTCGGCCACACACGGCACATGTTACTATGGATTGTCTTCAATCTTTCCTAACTCTTCAGTGGCCAGCAAGGTCGCCCGATTTCTTACCTATAGAGCACATCTGGGACGTGATGAGAAGGCGATTGCAACCATCCCGGAATGTTGATTATTTAGCTCGACAGTTGAAGACAATTTGTCAAGAAATCCCGCAGCACACCATCCGGAATATTTATCATTCTATGACATACCGGGTGGCAGCCTACCTCCAGGCCAGTCCAACAACATATTGACTTTCTCAATTTGTGACGATCAAACTCTGAAATAAACAATTAATTGTTCTGACTACGTTTAATCGTTTCCCCTATACATTTTCTTCACATACACCAACATGTTAAGCGTATTTACGCAAGTTTGGCCTTAAATACCCATTTCTTGGTTTCTCAAGAAGCTTCTGGCACCAAAAATCTTTTTGGTCGCAGTGGTACAGCCTACTCCACGCTGACGAGCGCCAACAGCGGGAAACACGTTCGTGGATGGCTTTTCTTGATTTATCAATAAAATGAGTTGGCCAAATACAGATGGCTACTAGATGGCGCTCTGCCATCAGAAAATCACATATGGTCCTAATCAGGAGATATGCCTTTTTTATTTTAATACACCAACATTTGTCCCAAATCGGACAACTCATAATTGGTGCGTGGATTTTTTTTTTCGTTAAAGAGTGTATATACAGTATTGTGTGAGAATATGTAAAAAAAAAAGTATGTGAACCGTATATCCTGATACTCAGTTTTCTTTCCATACCTCTTATCAGTAGAGTTAAACTACATTATAGTAAAACACATATATTATCACATATATATACTTTCTTTTTAGCTTTATTAAGATAAAACTTTAATTAGATTTAGAACTAGTTCTAGACCTATTGTAGAACGAGCTAATGTTCTGATGTTATTATAAGAATGTATTATGACCAATCACGATGCAGCAATAGTGGCATCACATTTTTCTACCCCAAAATAAGTAATTTAGCATGACATTTAAATATTTTCAAATTATAGGGTCTATCTAATTTCTTTCATATCTAACCACCATTTTTATATCACAAAATATGTAAATTTGTTATCGGTTTAATTTGAATAGGCTTTGTATTACCTATATTTTAAACTGCATCTTCACACACATACATATAAACGTTTCACAAAGCAATGATGCGAAGTTGGGTACAACAAATTTCGCAGTGATGATTCCTTTGTAGGCTGTTGCAAGGATTTTAGTCAGATCACTAAATAGCAGAAAAAGAGTATAAATATTCTTTAAACTAACTTTTTATTTAAAAATACAAGGTTGAGTCAATTAAGTAATGCACAATCATCAATATTTTTTTTATTTGACAAACCATAAAACTTTGTATAAATGAATACCTAACTATTAGCTATATATCATTCAATATATCCACCTTCCCTCTGTACACATTTGGTCCAGCGTTCTTTCCTACTCACAAAAGCATTTTGGTAAAAACTACATCTTGCTTTCTGAACCACCCTCTAACCTCATGGAGTAACATTTCATCATTTTCCAATGTTCTACCGCGTAGATAATTCTTTAATTTACCAAACAGGTAGAAGTCAGAAGGAGTAGGGTCAGGACTTTAAGCTGGGTGAGGCATCAAAGTCCACCCATATCTGGAAATTTGAGCCAATGTCTGTTGCGCCGTGTGAGGTCTTGCATTGTCATGATGAAATTTGATTTTACAGTCTTTTAGGCCCGGCCTTTTTGTTGAAATGGCTCTTTTTAGCTTTTCTAATTATATACAATATAATTGCCTTGTTGATGGAAGTATTTTTTACAAGCATGTCCATGAATATAAGCCCATCTTGGTCCCAAAAGACCGTCATCATGATTTGTCTTTGGAAAGGGAAAGCCTTGGTTTTTTCTTGACTGGAGACATTTTATAGGTCTATTGCATTGATTGACGTTTTGAGGAAGGGTCATAATGATAAACCCAAATCTCATCACATACTATGACTCCTTTAAAGGCCTTAGAAGCTGGTGCTGGGTAAGATTCGATGAGGTCTAAACAAATATCTTTCCGAGTTTGCATCATTTCTCGTGTTAGAAGCTTTGACACCCATTTTGAGCACAATTTTCGATAGCCAACAACTGAAAGTAGTTTATGAACACTTCCTTTAGAGATTAAAAGTTTTTTTCATCAATTGATATGTCGCTATTGTCCGGTTATTCTTGACAATTTCCTCAACAAGAGCCAAATTTTGGTCTGTTGTGACAGTTGAAGGTTTACCTGGCCTCTCTTTGTCATGAAGATCAAAATCGCCTTTCTGGAAGCGCTGAACCCATCTCGGTATAGTGCTTCTATCCAATGTTTTGTTTCCATATACTGGCTAAAGTTTTGAGTGAATTGTGGTGGCTGAAATGTCACCGGACTTAAAGAGGAACTCGGTCACCGACCGTTGTCGGATTCTTGTGTTCACATTAGGCCCCATATCTGAAAAAATACAAAAGATAAATCAATTCTGATTTCAGATATGAAAAACAGAATGTTTTATTTACCAGAAAACATGTTTTATGATATTAAATTATTTATATATTTTGCAAGAGTTAATTGTGCATTACTTATTAACCCACCCTCGTATTAAGAGAACAATGGAAAAGAGACCAACTGGTCAACAGACCACGCTGTGCGCTAATCTCCGCCGGGCGGCGTCGCTGGCGGATAGGCGGGGGTCAGCTTTTGATTGATTGCTGCCCCCCGGTCCGTAGTCTGGCCGACGTTCCGAAGTAGATTTCCATTATTCCACAATTCCTCCCACCTGTTTTCCTCTAGTCACACAATAGGAAAACAATAATAATCGTCCAATCGGTTGGGTATACAAACGGTTCTTCCCGATCTAGTCTGAATATTTGCAGTTTTCTTTTTATCATTCAGCAATCTCGAAGAAGCTGCTGTTGATGATATTTCTAAGGGATATATTTTCTTAATAGGTCTTAGGAAGGTTCCTACTGCGGTTCTCACCTTCACTAATATATTCACTCCATCTCTTCCATATGATAGCTCCTCGATCACTGCTAATGGCCAGAAGTTGCGCTTTATATTGACCATACCAACAAGGACAACATCCCCAGCCTGGAGTTTTGGATTGTAAATGCGTCTGTTTCTCTGGACCAGGAAACACAAATATTCCTTCTTGAATCATGATTTCAACTCCTCCCTCAGATTGTTCAAATAGCGCAGTTTCTGTGTCGTTGGATTAGGTCCCATATTCTGGCACTCAGGAAACTCGACATCGTTCTGTTCTTGTAGAAACATGGAAGGTGATATTGTCACAAGATCATTCGGATCGTCGATGACATAAGTCATGGGCCTTCCATTCATCAATGCCTTTACATGACACAACAGGATCATAAATTGTTAATAGGTCAACATCTTTCCGATGTCCGATCTTTCAGATAAAGCGGGCCCGCCAGATCAATCCCTACCACCTCGAATACGTTGGCGTAGCGTTCTCGAGTGGCAGGTAATGTAGCATCTTCCACCACAACGAGTTTAGCGGAGAAAAGGCGACATGTGTGTGACAAATTTTCTCACTATTCTCTTAATTTCTTAGTCGTCTGTTGTAATCTCTTCATAGCAATATCCCGGTTGTCCGCGATTTTAGCTTTCTCTACAGTCCACGGGAGGGAAACAAAATATCTTCCAGAAACAGAATGTTGGACTGTTTTTAGAAAATGTCGACGCGCCAGTGCGTCTCTCTGATCTCTCTGTTTAACCTCAATAGGATCCATAATGCCAAGAACATCGAGATTCCACAGATTGGTTATACTGCTCTCCGAAATTGTCATCGTTGTAACATGATGAGCGAGTGAAACGTCACTACCTGGCTGACATTCTCCCATTAAAGTCCACCCAAAACGCGTCTGCGACGCAGTCAAGCCATTTGACAGCACACAAGATTTCATCATGAAAATAGATCCCAACTAGGGCCTCCAATCCCGGGATCCCGGAGCCAAATAATGATCCCGAAATCCCGGGATTCTGCTCGAAAAATCCCGGGATTACTGGTTTGTGCATGAAAACCAGCGCAAACATATATTTCTCTAATCTAGCATTTTGGTAATCAAACAGATGATGAGGTAGCACACTTTTGACGTTTTGTTTATACAGCTGCATTTCGGGTCTTTTTTTTTTTCTGAGAGATTTGAAATTATTTTCATGCACTAATAACGAAGGGTTATTCTGCAAGATCTTTCCAAAATGGCAGCCTCTAGAATGAGAGTATGCAGCAGTATACATGGAGGGGGCCCCAGTTTTTGTTGACATGCAAATAGTGGCTTCTTAGATAGTAGCGGCATCCCTTTATTTTTGTGGCGGACCTGCGTGTAACATGGACCCGCCACTAACCTCTTATCTGGCCTCCAAATTGTTTTATATATTTTTAAAAAATCTATGTTTTTACTCTCCATCCTGTACTCTGTATGCATGGGTCATCATGAACGCACTGCTCTGCTGTTCATTTTGTGAAACCCTCGCTAGCTTTTTTGTCATTTAATTTAAATTAAATTTATTTAATGTCATTTCATTAAATGCTTCGTCACTATCAAGCATCAGCCTAAAGTAGTTTTCAACTTATAAGAATATAAAACAAAGTCTCTAAAACAATATTATCGGACCTTGTTATTTCTCAATAGAAAACGCGTCGGACATTTTTGGTAAGCTTATCACTTCTTGATTGTGATGGCGAAGTTTATTCCTTTTAAATCAGAAGGAATTTGGTGCTATTACCTACGAGACGGATCTGGCCAAATTGCACAGTGTATAGCGTGCAAAAGGATTTTGAAATGCTTCGGTGGGTCAACAAAAGGGCTGCATGTACACCAGAAGGCGGTCCACGGAATCGAAACTTCGAAGAGAAAAGTTAAAGACGAAGTTGATACACAGACTCCTTCAAAAAAGACCCCCAAGATATCAATTCTCGATCATTTTTCGTCTGTTTCCATCGATCGATCGACTGATGCTGTGCTATCTAGAATGATAGCTCTCGACGGATTGCCATTCTCCGTTTTTGTCACATCTAAGGATCTACGCAAGTGCCTCAATGCTCTTGGACATGAAATTCCTCTCTCCGCAGAGACCATTAAGATTAAAGTGTGTCGTTATGCGGACACATTTCGTGAGAAGGTCGTTCGAGAGCTTCAGATGGAGAAAGATAAGGAGCAACTTTTCAGCCTTACGCTGGATGAATGGACGTCAATCAGAAGCAAGCGTTACCTGAACATTAATATTCATAGCCGTACCAAGGTGTGGAATCTTGGCTTGACTCGAATATCTGGAGTATTTTCCTCTGAACAATGCAAATATGTCATTGGTGCTAAGCTCTTGGAGTTTGGAATCGACTTCGAAACTGATATTGTGTGTGTTACAACTGATGGGTGCGCAATGATGGTAAAATTGGGTCACATTATTGGTCCACTGCAACAGCTCTGCTACGCGCATGGTCTCCATCTGGCCCCTGCGCAAGGATGACACGCAAAATCGTGAAGCGTTCCATCTGGCTGTGATGGATGTACTTTATTCTAAGAAAAAAGAGAGGGTTGTTCTTGAATTCGTTTCCGCAACAGTAAATGAAGCAGAATCTGACCTTTCCGAGGATGACAATGAGGACACTTCTCCATTTAACGTTAGCCTAGAGGTAGCACATCCCTCATTCCCTGAAGCAATTTATCCACAATCTCCAGTATTTTCAAATGAAATGAAGTGACGAAAAAAGCTCGTGTGGTTGTGAAATTGTTCAAACGATCGCCGCTGAAGAACGAGATCTTACTGAACTACATGTGGCAAGATAATCGCATTTCCACCAGTATGTGTCTCATTCTCGACTGCAGAACGCGCTGGGATAGTTTATTGAACATGTTGGAGAGACTTCTCAGTGTGAAGTCAGCGATTCAGAAGGCGCTAATAGATGTGAATGCAAATGTCCGTCTAACTGATGAAGATTTTGATATCATGACGCAAGTAATTTCCACACTGAAAACCATTTCGGGCAGCTGTGGCGGCTATCTGTAGACGCGACGCTACTCTTTTGACTGCAGAAGCAACAGTAAAGTTTCTTCTAGAGGAGCTGCAAGCACAATATCATTCTCTCAGCAAAGATCTGCAAAAATCTTTTCAAAAAAGAATTTTAGAAGAGCGATGCAATAAAACATCTTTAGTCCTCCAATATCTGCACAATCCGCAAGCACAGTTAGAAAAAAAGAAGATGGTCAAAAAACTTAGCGTGAAATTGCTTTTGCGTCTTGAACCGTTACAGGAACAAATGGCCGAAGTAAGAATTCAGGCTGATAATTCGCAACTTCCTCGGAGTTTACAAGAACGCCATGAGCCATCACAATCGAATGACCATCTTACAATTGAGCGCCGATTGCGAGAAGCTATTGAGGCTGCCTCTTCAACTTCAATTGCAATACCTACACCAGACTCCGCATCCTACTCAACTATGATTAACCACGAACTTAATATTGCTGCTCAGTCAGGCAAACGATGACCCCATTTAGAGAGTGTGTATCAATACTTGCTGATAATTCCTCCAACGTCTGTGGAATCGGAAAGAGTCTTCTCCTCCTCTGGATACCTATGCAATAAAATACGTTCTAGTTTGCATGATGACACTCTTGACAAATTATCTTTCCTACGCTCAAATCTTTCTCGAAATTGAATTTTTATCCCTAAAATAAAGTAATTCATGGTTTTTAAAACGGTGCTGTCTTCTTTCTAAACATTAATACATAGCTGGGCAAAATTCAATAATGATTACATTTTCTATAATCACAATTGCAATTAATCATGATTACATTTGCTATAATTACAATTACAAGTAATTTTAATCACAATTGCTATCATTATATATAGAACTAGCGGATGTACCCGGCTTCGCCCGAGGTTTTACCCGAGTAAAGGTTTGTCTAACGAACATTTGTTAAAACAATTCTCTATAAACTTATAAAAAAAATATATATATTTTGATAATTTGAAACTCGTAAATTTGAATCTCTCGATAAAGTGAACATTTTTTCCCGGTCCCTGTGTGCCGTGTCATCCGGAATTTTGTCTTTCCTAATTTTCTACATTACAAAATCATCGTTTTATCTAGTGAACATTTTTTCCCGGTCCCTTGAAAAATACTCGATAAGTTGAATAAAATCAATATTAATTGGTTCCCTCGGTAATTGGAAGTTAAAGGAATAGTATCTTCGCCTTGAATTGTATCATTATTCTTGTCTCAAATAAATTGCCGTGTAATCCTGAGATAATCTTACTTTTGATAAATGATCTTTAAGATAATAAACTTAGTGATAATAAAACTTATAGATAAAAAAACTTGTTATCATCGTCGCAATGGTGGCGCTGCTTGCGAGTTAAATCTACAAATCTGCAAATAACTAAGGATATTCAAGGTATTCAAGAAATTATTTTTCAAAACCTTCCCGGGGATATACCTAATAATATCCCAAATTTTCACGGCGATTGGGTGTATGGTTTTTGAATCTATAGAGTACACACAGACAGAGACAGACATTCAATTTTATATATATAATAGATAGATTACGAGTAATTATGTTTACATTCTAATGCAATTAATTTTTTTTGCAAAGTAATGTATTGCAAAGTAATCGTAATTACAAGGTAATGTATTACTTTGAATGGATTACTGCCCAACACTGCATTAAGAGATGTGGTCTAAGAGTTCCAAGAACAATAAGTTTTTTCCAGATGTGTGTACAGTAATTGACAGATAATTTCAAACTGTAACCCAAAAGCAATGATTTAGTTCATAAGCAGGCGCAAAATATATGGCTTTCAGGTTGTTTTCATCGAAGTAAGTGCCACGTCATTGGCACTATATAAAAGAAAAAAATATATATATATAACGAACGAAACGATATACCTCTTGGCGTAGAAAGACGAAAATGTTTTTCAATCCCGGGATATCCCGGGATTGAGAATAAAGCAATCCCGAATCCCGGGATTGAAAATATGTACCGGGATTGGAGGCCCTAATCCCAACACATCACATCCTAGAAGTATTTTAATTTCCATGTCATCCAATATCAGGAACCCAGATTTTTCGGGCTTTGAGTTCTTTCAACCATGGCCCGCGGCTCAATCTTGGTAGGTTACCACAGATATTTTGTTGGTCAAGAAGCTTCGCGACCATCTTAAAATTCCCCGATTCATGACCCAAATTGACTCTGTATTCTTGGTGGACACTTTCACTAGTATGGCCTCCAAACACCACATGTTTAAGTGATTCCTGGCCAATGGGAGATAGTCCGAGATCCTGGGCAGTTTTAGACAAAATATAGGATCGTTGGGAACCTGTGTCAAGGAGGGCACGCACTACTTTCGCCGAGGGTCGCACCTTCGACCTTAATCTTCAGAGTCTGTAGCAAAATCAGAGACCAAGCGCTAAGACCGGAGATTGAAACTCCGTTTTCTACTGTAGGAGAAAAGTCACAGTCTTCCACCTGTTCATTGTATTCATCCGGTGACTCTCGTCCAGGAGCATTAAGAGGGCATAAAATATCAAGGTGCTTCTTCTTACATCGAATACATTCAGTTATGCGCCTTCTACAATTAGAGAAGATATGACCTGGTTGGAGGCAAGAGAAACAACATTTAGCGTTTTTAATACGCTCTCTTCTTTCTTTAATGCTCATTCTGCGCGCAGCAAGACATTCTGTGTTTTATGATCTTTATTACAAAAGATGCAATTCTGCCCACGTTTCTATCCTGTCTCAGAGATCCAAGTCCAAACTTGGATCCAGCTAAGGCTCTGTCTTGTTCTGCTGCAGCTTCCTTTTGGAGAAACTCCATAATTAGTTCAACTCTAGTTTGGGTCGAATCATTAGCATCAATCTTGACATCATGGAGGGGGCTTCTTTGCCAAGCCTTCATGAGTTCCTCTGAGAGACAGGCCTCAACCATTGGAAATACAAGGTATGTCCCATAAGTTCCCGGACTGGGTCCATAAAAAAAATAAATGAAATATGTAAATAAATTTGACTGTTTATTATAGAAAAATATCTGGCAACAAGGTGGTACCAATATCGAGGCGGTACGTGCGCGCGCGCCAAGGCCATTCTAATTTGTTTAAAGGTTACACCTAGCGCTGCGGCGATTTTACGGTGGAACAAAATTTGAAGCAGAGGATTTGCATAGAATTTTGTGTGAAACTTCAAATATCAGCAACCGAAACTTTTGAAATGCTTAATAAAGCATTCCCCAATGACGCCCCAAAGAGAACAACTGTTTTTGAATGGCATTCTAGATTTAAAGCTGGCAGAATTTCCATTGAAGATGATCCTCGTCAAGGATGTCCAAAATTTCAAAGGACTGATGAAAATGTGCAAAAAATCACCGATTTGATAAAAGAAAATCCTCGAACCAATTTGCTGGAGCTAGAGCAAGACACAGGAATCTCTAAAACAACGATTGGAAGGATCGTAACCGAAGATTTGAAGCTCAAAAAGACTCCTGCAAAATTCATCTCAAGATTCTTCACTAATGAGAAAAAACTGTGTCGGCTTGCAACCTGTGAGGACATGTTGGAAATGACAAGAACTGATCCGGAATGGAAAGACAAGATAATCACAGGCTACGAGACATGGGTCTATGGCTATGACCCTGAAACCAAGCGTCAATCTGCCGAGTGGAGAGATCAGGGTGAGCCTAGACCCAAAAAATCCAGGATATTGAAATCCAGAAACAAGGTGTTGCTGGTCGCTTTTTTGGATAAAAAGGGCATTGTTCATCACGAGTATCTTCCTGCAGGCCAAACAGTTATTAAGGAAATGTATTTGGGCATTCTTCGCCGTCTAAGGGAACACAAATCCTACCTTAACCAACCTATTCCCCAGACATCGCACCAAATGACTTTTTCCTGTTCCCCAAACTTAAAGCAGTTCTAAAAGGAAGACATTTTGACACCAGGGATGAAATAATAGAAAAATCGCTGTTGGCATTTCAAAAAAGGCCTATAAAAACTGTTCCGACAATTGGGAGAAACGATAGCGCTGGTGCGTTGAAGCAAGGGGGGATTTTTGAAAACTTTGAAAAGTTTTAATCAATTTTTAAAATAATATCTTTCCTTTTTTTTTTATGGACCCAGTCCAGGAACTTATAGGACAAACCTTGTATAAATACAGACATCTATCTGGTCTCAATCTTTAAGGATTCCAATGCTCTCAAATGAGTCACCAACTCATCATAAAATGAAGTCACCTTCAACTGTTGTTTGGTAGAGCAGTCAATCATTAGGTGGATATGATCTCTGACATATACTTGTTGCAACAATTCAGGCCTTCCAAATCGTTTCTGCCAAAGTTTCTATCACTTTGGGGTAATTCTCGGCAGTCAGGGGGTAACTATCAACCAGTTTACTAGCTCTGGTTCCCGGCGACATAGACTGCACAAGATATTGAAACTTGTCGCTGTCTTCTAAAGTGGGATCGACATGTATCTTGTTGAACTGTGCCCACCATCCCAACCAATCTTTTATTTCTCCTGTAAACTTCTTTAATTCTATCTTAGCAGTTTTAACAAACTGTTGCAGATCCTGATAATGAAATATAGCCATGTAATTAAGTTTTTTTTTTCTTCTGAATATAGCTAAAGCCTCGATCACAATTTTTTAAAAATTAACTTAATTTATTTATTTCTACACACACAAAACACGCGATATCACCGGTAGGGATAATTGCGTCAATTTACATTTAAAACAAAAACGGTTATAAACTCATTACATAAGGAAAATAAATACTAAAAATGAAGAAACAATAAGATAGTTTAGGAATCTGATATTTACGACTACAGGTTTATAAGCGATAATGAGATTACTCCAGAGAGTTGACCTAAACCTCATAAACATGTAAGACGTCCAAGGTTTGCACCTGGTTATATACAAAGAACACTAAGACATGTCTACATTCCAGAGTATGTTGGCTGAGACAAGGATGTTGTCGGGGGTGGGGTGACAAACACGCTACGAGGGGTCGGGACAATAATTAGCGACAAGGTCAGGAGGAAGTGTAGTAACAGATCCATTAACTCGCAGTAAATCCTCGCCCGCCCAACTGGAGCTACGGCAACAATGGCCGGGAGTTCGTTCAACTGGCCAGGTGAAGGTCGAGGGGGGACGAGGAAACCCGGCTGTTGTAAACACAGACTTCATTTGTTATTCTTGGAGATCAGAGAGGAACATTTCCCGGCATATATAGTTTTACTTAGAGGCCATGTAATAGACTGTCATAGTTCAACGACAATAACTTTACCAGATCAGAGAGGAATATTTCCCGGCATATATAGTTTTACTAGAGACCACGTAATAGACTGTCATAGTTCAACGACAATAACTTTACCGGATCAGAGAGGAACATTTCCCGGCATATATAGTTTTACTTAGAGACCATGTAATAGACTGTCATAGTTCAACGACAATAACTTTACCAGATCAGAGAGGAACAGTTCCCGGCATATATAGTTCTACATAGACACCATGTAATAGACTGTCATAGTTCAACGACAAAACCTTTACCAGATCAGAGAGGAACATTTCCCGGCATATATAGTTTTACTTAGAGGCCATGTAATAGACTGTCATAGTTCAACGACAAAACCTTTACCAGATCAGAGAGGAACATTTCCCGGCATATATAGTTTTACTTAGAGGCCATGTAATAGACTGTCATAGTTCAACGACAATAACTTTACCAGATCAGAGAGGAACATTTCCCGGCATATGTAGTTCTACATAGAGGCCATGTAATAGACTGTCATAGTTCAACGACAATAACTTTACCAGATCAGAGAGGAACACTTCCCGGCATATATAGTTTTACTAGAGACCATGTAATAGACTGTCATAGTTCAACGACAATACTTTTACCAGATCAGAGAGGAACATTTCCCGGCATATATAGTTCTACATAGACACCATGTAATAGACTGTCATAGTTCAACGACAATACCTTTACCAGATCAGAGAGGAACATTTCCCGGCATATATAGTTCTACATAGAGGCCATGTAATAGACTGTCATAGTTCAACGACAATACCTTTACCAGATCAGAGAGGAACATTTCCCGGCATGTATAGTTCTACATAGAGGCCATGTTATAGACTGTCATAGTTCAACGACAAAACCTCTACCAGATCAGAGAGGAACATTTCCCGGCATATATAGTTCTACATAGACACCATGTAATAGACTGTCATAGTTCAACGACAAAACCTTTACCAGATCAGAATTCTGAACTGAAAAAAATATTCCGTATTTTACATTTTTATTATCAATCGGTCGGATTGGGTGAATCCAGTCCTTAGACTGGCCTTTAATCTCTCCCGCCTAGGTTCAATGTAAATCAAATGTGCAACTAAATCAAATACAAATGAAATGTATTTTACTTCTAGCCATATCGTTTTTCAAATAAATTCAGTGTAGACAACCAAAATCCTCAGGAACAGGTATAACATCCTGGATAACGTAGCCACGGCATGGAGCCTTCATACACTTTGGAAATTAAAAGAACACAGATGTCAAGATGACAAAACAATTTGATAAAAGCTACATAAGAAATACAACGTAGAAAGGAAGCGGTGATAAGAGCTGGGTAGATCGGTGCCTGGTTGATGAATCATCTTCGTTTTGAGAGAGAACTGTGGCCTGAGTAATCTTTAAAAACATAGAGTTACCTTTAAAATGCTATATAATCTCTCTCAATTACCTTTTTATGTGTTTTGGTTTGTTGAAGAAGGACTTTCCCTAAATCTACTTTAATCTGGGTAAGCTGGGTAGATCGGTGCTAGGAGATGAATAATGTTAAATTTTTCTTTCGTTATGAGAGATTACTGTGGCCGAGAGTTATCTTTAAAACATAGAGTTATCTATAATATGCCATATAATCTCTCTCAATTAACTTTTTATTTGTTTTAGTTTGCTGAGGAGGGACTTGCCCGAAAGCTATTTTAATCAATTAATAAAAGAGTTGTGGCATCTTATACCTTATTTTGTAAATATACTTAGTTTAATTTCCACTTTCTCACATCTTGCTGAGTGACCTAGTGTCGCGAGATAGGGATTGTCTTTTTTGGAGGACAATCCTCGGCCTGGACACACGGAGTCCTGGAGTCAGGATGAGGTAACGGCATTACTGGCTTGCTCAGTCACTGTGTCCTTCCCACCGTACCCTCAACCAAAATTTCATAAAGAAAATTGAGAAGTGACGCATGTCATAATGACAGAGCAATTCCTATTTTAAAGTTTTGTCCATGAGTGTATATCACATTTGTTCTCTGCTGAAACCTTGTCAGTTTAATACCAAGCTCCTCTTTCTAGCGATACAAAAGTGCTCCATAATGCTGAGGTAGCCTATTCATATACTTCCTTAGGAATCCCAAAAGACACATAATGATCATCGCTTTTCCCGAGAATAAGCAGTCTTTGAATTTTTAGGAGAGATTTCACCAGGGGTCTGGTGTATGACTTAACTGTTCTTTAGATTTGGTTTATAATGATTAAACCATATTACGTCTACAATCACAAATAGACACCAAATATATCATATGGATACAAGAAAGCAACAATAATAATTGGAAATGTTTTTGGTCAAAGGTGAGAAATCTGATAGCGAGCTCGTTCCAGTTTGCATTCCATGCATTTTGATTCTGAGGTCTTCTTTATTATCCTTTGTAGTAAATAGTAGTTTTGTAGTGAAGTCTTGAATAAGGTAATCTTTTAGAGATTCCCATTTTTTAAAGCTTGATTTGTACAAGTCACATACCAAGTTTCGGCCCTACCAACAAAATTCATGGCAGCATATCTGGCGATTATACGAGTATATTCGTATATTCTGCCCATTTGTAAAGAATCCCAATTCTTCTAGGGATTCAATCCATTCGCGAGGATCTTCGCTTGCATAGTACTTTCGGATGGTTATATTTCCATTAACGAATACTGGATCAGCTCTAGCATCTTCATCAGATGTTACGTCTTCCTGAACGACAGTTTAGACTGTAGACTGATCCATTGCTGTATTGTAAACAGCGGGTAGTCATAAAATAATTTATTTTAACAAGGAAAGTATTTTACAAGAGTTTGTCAGATCGATCAATCCCACCGAGTTATATCTACAAACTATTTACCAATAAAATGTTGACATCAAGATGATAACGTGGCATTTGATTTACTGAATTGGTCACCACAGATTATTTATTCTGTGACTATATATAGACTAGATAACACACACACACAAGCCTTTATTAAGACATTCCGTCTTATACAGACGATTCTCCTGTGAGAAATGAATCTGAAATAAGAAGCAGGGGAATAAACTGAATCCTCGCTCACAAAAGAGAAAAAGAAGAAAAGAAAAAGAAAAAAAGGTTGAAGGAGATTTAAAATAGAAAAAGAAAACAAGGAAAGAATATCTATGTACAAAAGTTGAGACCATATACATTGTTTTTCGTGCATAGAACACAGTGAGGAATTAGAATATTGAGTAAATGGTTGCATCTTGTGAAGAAGAAAATATTTCCACACAGTTCAGTTAATTTGTTAGGTCTTTTTACCTCTTTTCAGTCTTAAAAAAATAAAAAACTTTAAAATAGATGACCTATTATCCGTCAAGTCTGAAAGAAATGATTACAGCGAAAAGTGTGGAATATAGACTAGATAAAGTTATTCATGCTCTATGTACAACAAGGTGGAGTGTTCCTCCATAGTACCAGGAAACTGGGGTTGTATAAATAGGTAATACAAAGCAATAACGCGCCATCTGGCTGTTGTTGGGTGCTGCGCTGCCTGGAGTACAGGAGCTCCATCTATGCTTCCTTTCTTCCTGTAGTGAATCTGTATAAGACCGGTGGTCTTAATAAAGCTGTGTGTGAAAAAATAGCGCGCCATCTATAAACAGAAAATGAAACCATTATAACTCTAATGCTTCCTTTCACACATCAATCAAATTTCTACTGTCCTTACTGCGATGAATGATTCAGTATTAGAGCTCTAAAGAAGCGGTCTGGTAGATTAAAAATTGGAGAAACCGCTGGGAGGGTTTACCACTGATGATCTAACCCCTCCCAAAATATTTTTCCATCGTAGTAAGGACAGTAGAAATTTGATTAATGTGTGAGAGAAAAATTCGCGTTATAATGGTTTCATTTTCTGTATAAATAGTTAATTAATATTTGATGCTATTATTAAAAAGAAACACATTGTCAATAAATTTATTTATTACAAACTTTATCAATAGATGTCAATAAATTTATAAATTTAATTTACTAATATATATATTTTGAAAAAGAAAAAGGCATCTCCTTATCGTGCAATATTTTCATAATTTATGCACCTTATCCCAGTACAATATGACATTTGTACTATTATTTTCACATAATTTATATTTATTATGAAACCATATTTGCGGAAGAGCTTTGCTCGATACAATTCCTTGATATTATATGTATGTACTTCTACAGACTTATAAGCTTATGTCCATAGGTTCACTAAACACTCCTAAGCTGCCTTCCATAGAAAATGCAGGTCATATAAGAAAACCAATCCAATACAATAACAGTAAAAAAGAAGTCAGTGGACGAGTAGGTAACACCCTCGATTCCCGAGAGCCATAAATCGGGATCGTATCTCGCGTTAACATTTTGTTTAATATCTGAATAACCTTCACATATTATTCATTGTTGCAAATATCATAAACTAGGTTGCTCTTTTTGAGCGGTACCTAATAAAGTGATTTTGGAACAGGAAATCCAATACAATAGTAGAGCGGTCTGGAGATTAATTTGGCGAAACCGCTGATGAGTCAAGCCCTCTCATTCAATAACTTTTATCATTGAAGTAAGGTCTGTAGATATAATATTTGATAATATTGTAACGTAGAAAATTAGGGAAGACAAACTTCAGGATGTAACAGAAATTTATTTAAGGCAAGTACAAGGTCATCATTTATAAGATAACAAGATAAGCAATAAGGGGAGTTTCCAGAGTATCAAAATATAAATATCACAAAAATTAATAATCTATATATTGTTGCACCAGGTTGCGGCTTGGCAGACTCTTCAGGCATGATTCTCTCCGGTGCTGGGTCTTGCATCTTACCAGAGCGCGTTTCAACCATCCTACAAATTATATAAGGGAATAATGAGATAAGTCTACTTTAAGTAGCCTCCAGAATAATTTATTTATTTCCTCACATCAAAGAGAGCAGTGAAGTCACACGTGTACCTAAATACAAATGATGATAATCTAAAAAATAATCTGTTTTAAATAAATATCATAGAATATAAAAATAAATAAATATATAATTTAAATTTCAAATATATTAAAAATGATATAAGAAATACGCCATTAATCATGATGTAACACTTCCCCTCTCCAGAGGTCGTCACGTCCTCGTGAGTTACCTCATCAATTCTCTCAAAATAGGGTTTGAGTCTTGAGACATGGACAATCAATGGGTCTTGGCCAGGATTATCTTTCGGCTCAATTAAGTAATTTACGTTAGACAGCTTCTTTAATATTCGATATGGGCCAAAATATTTTCTCAATAGTTTTTCACATTTTCCGATTTTCCTGACTGGTGTCCAAACTGCCACTAAATGTCCTGGTTCATAGATTCTCTCGTTGTGTTTTTTGTCATAGTTTTTCTTCATTCTTTCCTGAGTCTTCTCTGTGTTGTTAATGACTACCTGTCTCGTCCTTGCTATTTTATCTAAGTAATTTTCTATATATTCGTCATAATTGTTCATGTTACTGTCAATTGGGATATTATCGTCGTCTAAGAGGGACATGGGTTCCCTCCCAAATAACAGGAAAAATGGAGAGTAGCCTGTGGTTTCTTGAATCGTGGTATTGTACGCGTGGGTGACGAAAGGGAGGATTTCGTCCCAGTTTTTCTGGTCTGTATTTACATACATGCTTATCATGTTGATTAGAGTTCTATTTAGCCGTTCCGTTAGTCCGTTAGTCTGGGGATGGTAGCTCGTCGTGAAGCAGTGTTTAAACTTTGCACATTTTCATAACCTCCTTCATCAAATTGCTAGTGAACTGTGAACCTCTGTCACTAATAAGAAACCTTGGGGCCCCGTGACGTAAAAAAATTTGTTCGATTAAAAATGTAGAGACTTCTTTCACTGTTGCTTCTGAGACTGCCTTTGTTTCAGCGTACCTGGTATAATAATCAGTCAACACAATTATCCACTTCCTTCTTCTTTTCGTTGATGGCAAGGGACCAACAAAGTCAATCCCGATTCTTTCAAAAGGGTAGTTAGCTGGGGGAATGGGTTGCAAAAGTCCAGAGGGCGACTGATTTGAACCTTTCCGACTTTGGCAAAGATGGCACGTCTTTACAAATTCTGAAACATCTTTCAGCATGGAAGGCCAATGATATTTATTCTTTCAAACGGTATGTGGTTCTGGCGACGCCTAGATGGCCATTCAGCATATGGTTGTGGAATTCACTCATGATTTCTTTCCTTCTCTTCTTCGGCACTACCAGCAACCATGCTCTGCCTTCAGGGTTTGGGTTCTTCTTATATAGACATCCATTTTCCTCTTTAAAATTCTGTGTGATTGCTCGTTTGCTTCCTTTAAGGCTTTTCTTAACATTTTCTATGAATTCATCCTCTTCATTTATTATCTGATTCAAAAATAGTCGTTCATAATCTTCGACCCAATCCATTTCAGGTAGGGGTCCTCTAGATAAGCCATCAGCATCCATATGTTTTTTACCCGATTTGTGTATTATGTCAAAATCGTATTCCTGAATTTTCAGTGCCCACCTTGCAAGTCTACCTGTTGGATCTTTAAGATTTTTCAGCCAGCACAATGCGTGATGGTCTGTAATTATCTTGAAGTGTCTTCCATATAGGTAGGGTCGTAGTTTTGATATCGCCCACACCACAGCCAAACATTCCTTTTCGGTGGTTGAGTATTTTGCTCAGCTTTACTTAGAGTTCGACTCAAATATGATATCACCTTCTCTTCCCCACAGATAATTTGGACCAGTGTTGCACCTAAGCCGATGTTAGAGGCGTCTGTGTGAATGTAGGTGGCTGCATTTGGATCAAAGTGACCTAAGATTGGCGGATTTATCAGAGCTTTTTTAAGGTTTTGAAATGCTTCCTCTTGTTTTTCTGTCCAGGTAAATTGCGCATTTTTCCTGATGAGTCCTGTCAATGGGTCAGCAATTAATGAGAAATCTTTAATGAATTTTCTATAATAGGAACACATTCCTAGGAACGATTGTACTTCTTTGACCTTCTTGGGCTGAGGAAAATCCCTAACGGCTTTGATATTATATTCGGCCGGTTTTATACCCTGTTGGTTGGTTATATGACCAAGGATCTCAAGTTCTTCAAAAGCAAATCTGCATTTCTTGTCGTTCAGTTTCAAATTAGATTCACTAAAACATTTTAAGACAGCTTCAAGTCTTTTAAGGTGGGTTGGAAAGTCTGAACTGTATATAATAACGTCGTCCAGATAACAAAGGCAAATCTGCCATCTTAGATTTCCAAGCACATTGTCCATATTCCTCTCAAAAGTAGCAGGGGCGTTGCATAGTCCAAAGGGCATGACGTTGAATTCATATAAACCGTGGGTCGTAGTGAAGGCTGTCTTCTCCTTGTCTTTCTCTTCAATTTCGACTTGCCAATATCCCGATCTAAGGTCTATTGCTGAGAAGTACTTCGATCCTTGGAGAGTATCCATTACGTCATCAATTCTTGAATTGGGTAAACATCCTTCACTGTTACATCATTCAATTTTCTGTAGTCAACGCAAAATCTGTACTTACCATCTCGCTTCTTGACCAAGATTACAGGGAAGGACCATGGACTCGAGGATGGTCTAATTATGCCGTCTCTGAGCATTTCATCAATTTGTTCTTTTATGATTTCTCGCTCTTTCGCGCTCACCCTATACGGCTTGTGTTTGATCGGTTTCGCGCCTTCTGTATCGATCCGATGTTTCGCTAAGTTGGATCTTCCTAATCCCGACGAAAACAAATCCTCGTACCTTTCCAAAACTTGTTTCAATTGCTCCTTTTCCTTATATGCTAAATTTTCGTTTATCTGAAATTGGGGTTCTTCATGCTCTTTTTGTTCACTTTCTTCCACAAGATTCACTTCGGCTGGCTGGCTTCCAAAGCACAATGTTTGGTTTTTTAATATTTTTAATGGTCGAGGGTAAGGGTTTGTTATCCAGATATATGTTTCCTTATTCACAACATTTATTAAGCTTCTCGCTAGTCGAAGTCCATTTGTTTGAAACATTTTATGGTTCTCCTCGATGATGTATTCGCCATCCTCTGCTTCTACAAATGCATTAATCAATTTAATAGAAAGTTCTGGTATAATGGCATCCTTTGCACTTTTTATTTTCTTCTGTTGATATTTGATTACGTCACGATTTTCTGTCAAGTCATATTTGATTATTTCACGCTGACAATCAATTTTTGCGTTCATTTTCTTAAGAAAATCACGTCCAAGTATAAATATTCGCAAATGTGTTCTCATTATCACAAATTGATGTGTGATTGTTTTGTCATCAAATTTTATATTTAAAATAATATTTCCTACGATATCTAATTCTTTGCCATCGGGTCCGGAGCACATTTTATCAGGATTTATTATTTCAAGACCTGTGTTGAGAGCTGTATTAAGGTCGACCACTGAAAGATCGGCGCCTGTATCAATCAAAGCTTCGCAGATACCGATTCTATCCACGTTAATGTTCATTTTATATTTGGGGTCCAACTTTTTAATTCCATTTATGGTCGACTTGCTTTGATTGACGGACTCAGGCGCGATGTTTAGTTTAAATCTTCTAATGCGGCATATCTATTCCTTGTAGGGATACTCGAGTACGGGCTATTACTTACGTCCGCGTAGAGCAGAGGTCTCGACTTCTGAGTTCCATTATCCATTCGGATTTCTTCTTCGACCTTGTCTTGTGTAACTATGGGGTCCTCTTCCACAATTCTTACAAACCTGACTCTGCAATACCGCGCTACGTGTCCTGGCTTGTTACACTTGAAACATATTGGTCTCCCGTCTTCTGTCCTATTCCTATTTGAATTTGGATTCTTATTGTATGTTTTACTTGGGTAGACCGGTTTTGGCTCAGGATTGGGAGTGTAAGATCGTCTAGGGGCAGATACCTGGGGCAGAGGCTTGTTCTGGTAATACCTCGGAGTGGGGGCCTGGGGCTTGGAGGTGTTCTGGTAGTACCTCGGAGCGGGGGCCTGGGGCTTGGAGGTGTTCTGATATGGTCTTCTGAACGACGTAGCATTCTTCCATTGCTCTTGATTATGGGGACGAGGAGAGCGTGGTCCATTATAAAGAGCTTTTGATTTTTCTGCACGTTCTTGGTAATTCTTTTCGAACAAATCCAGCTTTTTACAAATTTCTAGAAGTTCATTGGTATTTTTAGGAGGGTTTAGGTGAAGGGCAAAAGAGTATTCTTTCTTTAACCCTCCAATAACCCAGTTTATTTTAGTCTCTTCTTCCATTTGGGGGTCGACCTTGTTGCACAGTACAAGGATATCCTCTGCGAACCTGATTGCAGGTTCATTCCACTGCTGCATTCTGTTTAGCCTCATCTTCATTTCTTCTTTGTTGGCGTCTGAGGCAAAATCCTGAATTAGGCGGCTCTTGAAATTTTCCCAGCTGGTGAAACTTATCTTGTGTAGGTTCAGCCAGGTTTTGGCGCTACCAATCATATTCATGGCAGCGTAACGAGAGATAATGTAGTCTGCCCAATGGTACAGGAAGCCAATTTCTTCAAGAGATTCAATCCATGGGCGAGGGTCTTCCGTTCCATCAAACTTGGGGATGTCGATGTTGGGATTCAGGACAACTGGGTCGGAACTAGCATCTCTACCAATTGTTGCACCAGGTTGCGGCTTGGCAGACTCTTCAGGCATGATTCTCTCCGGTGCTGGGTCTTGCATCTTACCAGAGCGCGTTTCAACCATCCTACAAATTATATAAGGGAATAATGAGATAAGTCTACTTTAAGTAGCCTCCAGAATAATTTATTTATTTCCTCACATCAAAGAGAGCAGTGAAGTCACACGTGTACCTAAATACAAATGATGATAATCTAAAAAATAATCTGTTTTAAATAAATATCATAGAATATAAAAATAAATAAATATATAATTTAAATTTCAAATATATTAAAAATGATATAAGAAATACGCCATTAATCATGATGTAACAATATAAAATATAATAAATACTTTGCTACAATATTATTTAAAATAAACACGTTGCCAGTAAATTTAATTGTTACGAATTTTATCGATAGATTGGCAATTGATTTATAAAAATAAATATGTAGTGTCAAATTTGCATATGTATTTTGAGACCTCTTTAGACCCAATTCTCTCACGCAAGACGGCCGATTTCTAAGTAGCTCAGAGATAAGTTGCCATCACGTAATAGACTATTCAATGGTATCAAGGAATTGGAATATTCTGAAGTCATTCTAAACCTCTCGATTAGATGAATGGATGAAAACTGTAGTGTCTCTCCATCTGCCAATATGATTGGCAAACATAATACAGTAGAATTTGTATAATTCTAACGTCTTTAATTCAAATATTTATCAAAATTCGAAACTATTTTTAACGCGTAAGATTCTTTTTGAACTTAAACAATTTCTACTGCCCTTACTGCAATGAAAAAATTAAAGGGAGGGCCTGGCTCATCAGTGGTGAACCCTCCCAGCGGTTTCGCCAGTTTAATCTACCATACCGCTGTTTATTTGCATTTTGAAACTTCCTTTTATAGTGATACTGTTGCTAGACTCTTGAAATGGGTATTTTAGATGAACTATGGACATAAGCTTTCAGGACAGTAGAATTACATACAATTATAAATAGTAAGGGCAGTAGAAATTGTTCAATTTCAAAAAGAATCTTACGCGTTTAAAATAGTTTCGAATTTTGATAACAAATGGCGCGCTAGTGCATCATATTTCAAATATTTATCTTGGTCTCTAGAATTTGGTCCCTTTTATTCAAAGCGTTTTTAATTAGAATTTTTGGATAATTCGATTTTTTTTTTGGTCCTTTGAGCCTCGAATTATCCAAGTTCGTCTGTACTTTTGCTCTTTATTCATTTATACAATAGATATTTCTCAGAAGGAATTAAAGTTAACGGCAACGAGGTTATTCATTTAAGCGATATAGTCCTGGTAAGCTTTCGGACAATATCGTCCTTCAACAGGCTGTAATACGAATACAGTTTTACGAATACAGAGTAACGTATTGGTATCACTGTCTATTTATTAGCTTGATTGTCTCAATTAATTTTTCCTGTATTTATATTTCATATTATAATTAAGATACTAATACTGTTTTCCTACATGTTTTCTACATTTCTGCTTTGAGAATCTGTATAATATCTCATTACTTACCCCACTGGAACTATTGGTGAAGAACTGCATTCTACCATGGATTCCTGCTAGGGCCTACAATCCCGGGATCCCGGAGCCAAATAATGATCCCGAAATCCCGGGATTCTGCTCGAAAAATCCCGGGATTACTGGTTTGTGCATGAAAACCAGCGCAAAAATATATTTTTCTTATCTAGCATTTTGGTAATCAAACAGATGATGTGTCGGTGGGTCAACAAAAGGGCTGCATGTACACCAGAAGGCGGTCCACGGAATCGAAACTTCGAAGAGAAAAGTTAAAGACGAAGTTGATACACAGACCCCTGCAAAAATGACCCCCAAGATATCAATTCTCGATCATTTATCGTCTGTATCCATCGATCGATCGAATGATGCTGTGCTAGCTAGAATGATAGCTCTCGGCGGATTGCCATTCTCCGTTTTTGTCACATCTAAGGATCTACGCAAGTGCCTCAATGCTCTTGGACATGAAATTCCTCTCTCCGCAGAGACCATTAAGATTAAAGTGTGTCGTTATGCGGACACATTTAGTGAGAAGGTCGTTCGAGAGCTTCAGATGGAGAAAGAAAAGGGGCAACTTTTCAGCCTTACGCTGGATGAATGGACGTCAATCAGAAGCAAGCGTTACCTGAACATTAATATTCATAGCCGTACCAAGGTGTGGAATCTTGGCTTGACTCGAATATCTGGAGTATTTTCCTTTGAACAATGCAAATATGTCATTGGTGCTGAGCTCTTGGAGTTTGGAATCGACTTCGAAACTGATATGGTGTGTGTTACAACTGATGGGTGCGCAATGATGGTAAAATTGGGTCACATTATTGGTCCACTGCAACAGCTCTGCTACGCGCATGGTCTCCATCTGGGTGTGATGGATGTACTTTATGCTAATAAAAAAAGAGAGGGTTGTTCCTGAATTCGTTTCCGCAACAGTAAATGAAGCAGAATCTGACCTTTCCAAGGATGACAATGAGGACACTTCTCCATTTAACGTTAGCCTAGAGGTAGCACATCCCTCATTTCCTGAAGCAATTTATCCACAATCTCCAGTATTTTCAAAGAAAAATATAAATGAAGTAACGAAAAAAGCTCTTGTGGTTGTGAAATTGTTCAAACGATCACCGCTGAAGAACGAGATCTTACAGAACTACATGCGGCAAGATAATCGCATTTCCACCAGTATGTGTCTCATTCTCGACTGCAGAACGCGCTGGGATAGTTTATTGAACATGTTGGAGAGACTTCTCAGTGTGAAGTCAGCGATTCAGAAGGCGCTAATAGATGTGAATGCAAATGTCCGTCTAACTGATGAAGATTTTGATATCATGACGCAAGTAATTTCCGCACTGAAACCATTTCAGGCAGCTGTGGCGGCTATCTGTAGACGCGACGATACGCTTTTGACTGCAGAAGCAACAGTAAAGTCTTCTAGAGGAGCTGCAAGCACAATCTCATTCTCTCAGCAAAGATCTGCAAAAATATTTTCAAAAGAGAATTTTAGAAGAGCGATGCAATAAAACATCTTTAGTCCTCCAATATCTGCACAATCCGCAAGCACAGTTAGAAAAAAAGAAGATGGTCAAAAACTTTAGCGTGGAATTGCTTTTGCGCCTTAAACCGTTACAGGAACAAATGGCCGACGTAAGAAATTGCAATACCTACACCAGACTCCGCATCCTACTCAACTATGATTAACCACGAACTTAATATTGGTGCTGAGTCAGGCAAACGAGGACCCCATTTAGAGAGTGTGTATCAATACTTGCTGACAATTCCTCCAACGTCTGTGGAATCGGAAAGAGTCTTCTCCTCCTCTGGATACCTATGCAATAAGATACGTTCTAGTTTGCATGATGACACTCTTGACAAATTATCTTTCCTACGCTCAAATCTTTCTCGAAATTGACTTTTTATCCTTAAAATAAAGTAATTCATGGTTTTTAAAACGGTGCTGTCTTCTTTCTAAACATTAATACATAGTTGGGCAAAATGCAATAATGATTACATTTTATATAATCACAATTGCAATTAATCATGATTACATTTGCTATAATTACAATTACTAGTAATTTTAATCACAATTGCTATCATTATATATAGAATTACGTGTAATTATGTTTACATTCTAATGCAATTAATTTTTTTTGCAAAGTAATGCATTGCAAAGTAATCGTAATTACATGGTAATGTATTACTTTGAATGGATTACTGCCCAACACTGCATTAAGAGATGTGGTCTAAGAGTTCCAAGAACAGTATTTTTTCCAGATGTTTGTACAGTAATTCTATATACAGTTACGAGCGTCATTATTCATCTCTTAATCAGTTTTCGTCTCTGTCACCGTTTGCTTTTTCTATGGAATGGCGCCCTCCTATTGGTTGGCTACGCTCACGCCACCTTTGCCCCCCCCCCCCACTCGCTTTTTCGTTTTTGTAACTATTGTGTTGAAGCGGGTCGCTCCTTAAATAAATGCATATATTAGTTAATAACCAAATGGAATCCTCTCTTTCTTTTTTCCAGTAAGAAACGCCCACGGAAGCCAACAATACATAGACAGATAAAGCACATAGGCTATAGTTATTAACTAAAATATGCATTTATTTAAGGCGCCAATTTATAAATGTAACAAATAGTATTTGAATCAAAACATTCAATCGGGTAAAATTCGGGTCATTCGGCTAGTTGACAGATAATTTCAAACTGTAACCCAAAAGCAATGATTTAGTTAAAAAGCAGGCGCAAAATATATGGCTTTCAGGTTGTTTTCATCGAAGTAAGTGCCACGTCATTGGCACTATATAAATCCCGGGATTGAAAATATGTACCGGGATTGGAGGCCCTAATTCCTGCCCATGTTGGGATCGGGGGAAATGAGATGGCAGATGAATTAGCAAAGAAAGTCAGAAAGTTGAGCCAAAAGAAAGAACAAATGTCTGTATTTGACGCTGATGCTTTGGCAAAATGCAAGATAATTCAACAAAAGATAAGGAAAGATCAAATATACTAAATAAACTCTGAGAGAAGAATTACAAAAACAATAACAAGACTTAGAACGAAACACTATAAAGGAATGACAATACATCTAGATGACACAATAACCTACAGGATATGTAACAATTATCCTGGTGTGGAACTAACACCTACCCACATATTCTCATTTCCAGCAATGGCCGCAGCCTTGCAGAAAATTGACATGGACCCAGAGCAGCAGCTTTACATACCCAAGATAGTGGATACTGCCACTGCTGTTATAGATATGCATGGGGACATCTGAGGCTCTTCATTGGACACGGCAACAATAACAAAAAATTGACATGGACCCAGAGCATCAGCTTTACACACCAAAGATGAGGACATTGCGACTGCTGTGATAGAGATGCATGGGGACATCTGAGGCTCTTCATTGGACACGGCAATAACAACAGAAAATTGACATGGACCCAGAGCAGCAGCTTTACACACCAAAGATAGAGGACATTGCGACTGCTGTGATAGAGATGCATGGGGACATCTGAGGCTCTTCATTAGACACAACAACAACAATCTGTATAAGACTGAAATGTCTTAATAAAGTTTTTTTTGTTGTTGTTATATTTATTTAAGAGGGGTGGAGGGGTTATTTATTTAGGATGGTGCAGGAGGTTATTGAGTAAGGGGAGGAGGTGTTTAGTGTTAGTTAATTAGGAGATGAGCTTTAGGGTTATTTAGTTAGGAGGGTAGTAGAGGGTGTTATTAAGTAGAGGGCGTGGTTCTAATGATATATACCATAATAAACATATTCCCAAAAATAATGTTAACAAATTTAATCGATAGATTACAATTGAAATTATGAAAATTCGAAACTATTATAGACGCGTATGATTCTTTTAAAAATTAAACAATTTCTACTGCCCTTACTGCAATGGAAAAATTAATGGGAGGGCCTGGCTCATCAGTGGTAATCCCTTCCCAGCGGTTTCGCCAGTTTATTCTACCATACCGCTGTTATATTGCATTTTTCAGTTTTCCTTTAAACTGATACTGATGCTAGACTCTTGAAATGGGTATTTTAGATGAACTATGGACATAAGCTTTGAGGACAGTAGAATTGCATATAATTATAAATATACACTGCGTGACATTGAAAATGGAACACCAAGAAATAGTGGCCAGAAAGTGATGAAACTCGGCAGACAGAGAGAGACAGGGACGAACAATAAGTGATCTTTATTTCAAAATGATAGTCATAATACAGAGCGAGAACGGCGTCGGCTTAGTAGCAAGTAGGACCACCGCGGACGGCGATGCACGCAGCAACACGTCTAGGTAGAGAGTCAATCAGAGTACGGATGGCGTCCTGAGGGATGACTCTCCATTCCCTCTCAACCATTTGCCACAGTTCGTCTTCTGAACGCGGCTGTGGCAAGGCATGCAAACGGCGTCCAATGATGTCCCAGACGTGCTCGATTGGTGAGAGATCAGGAGAGTACGGTGGCCAGGGAAGCATCTGTACATCTTGCAGAGCTTGTTGGCTAATGCGAGCAGTGTGCGGTCGGGCGTTATCCTGCTGATAAAGGGCATTGGGTACCCCCTGAAGGTAGGGGAGTGTCACCGGTCGCAGCACATCATCAACGTATCGTTGGGCCGTCATAGTGCCCTGAATACGAAGTAAAGGTGACCTGGAATCATACGCGATTGCGCCCCAAACCATGATTCCACGTTGTCGCACGGTGGGGCGTTCCACAATTGCTGCCGGATTGGACCTTTCTCCACGTCGACGCCACACGCGTACACGGCGACTATCACTGGACAAGCAGAAACGCGACTCAACTGAGAACACGACCCTGTGCCATTCCGTCATCCACGTCGATCTAGCCCGGCACCATTTCAAACGTTGGCGCCTATTCGGTGGGGTCAATGGCAGTCTTCTTAGCGGACGGCATGAGTGCAAGCCATTAGCAACCAATCGACGGGAAATGGTTCTGGTCGAGATGGAATGATCTAGGGTGTCTTGCACATGTTGCAGGATGGCGGTACAAGTGGCTTGTGGGGCCGCCACTGCTTGTCGAAGGATACGCCGATCCACACGTGCTGACGTCACTCTGGTTACACCGACATTCCTATAAATTGCCACATTTCCTTGTTCCAACCATCTTCTCCACAATCGGTGCACCGTGGACGCACCAAGGTGTGTATCAGCTGCGATTTGACGTATGGATCAACCTGCCCTTTTCAGTCCGATCACCATGCCCCTCGTAAAAGCGTCTGTCTGCTTGAACTGCCTCCGTTTACGATGACCTGGCATTCTCTGTTATTACACGTGTCTTTTGACACAAGAACAAAATTTCTACAATGATTTTCCTTGAAGAAATAACGACACGAATACTGTCCTTTCTGCAAGTTCCTTCCCTTATATCTTACTCCATGTGCGCACGAGAGCTGCGCATTTTACATCATTTGCATAACTCGGTCAGGCGCGTCTAACCTGAAATTTGCATAATTTTCTGGCCACTATTTCTTGGTGTTCCATTTTCAATGTCACGCAGTGTATTATATGCTTCGAGCAATCGATCTTCCAATCGCTACAAAAAAAAAAGGCTTTTTATATTACGCAACATATATTTAGAAGCTACATCTTTGCATATTAACTTGAGAGTTTCTTATGGTAGATCATCTCTGTGTTAAACTGCTTTAGGTTTACTAACGTCGTGTACTTAAAGAGTTATACAATGGGGAGTTATAATAAAGGACAGGTAGCATTGTTCTATATGTGAAGAGTCTAGCTATATCAGTCTAGCCATACACAACTATATATATTTCCCTACATTTTATCTACCCTTTAGTTATCCTTTATTATCCTTTATTTGATCTTAATCTTTCTTTCTGTAACAATTGATTAGATGAATGCCTAACTGGCCTTGTACTTCTTGTTTACGGAAAAGCTGCTCGATGCAAATATTTGAATGTTATTCTACTGTCCTATAAGCTTATGTCCATAGTTTTCTTGAAAACCATTTCTGAGATTCCACCCTTCAGTGCTGCTTATATAAGCAGAATCGTCCAATACAGTATTAGAGCTCGAAGAAGCAGTCTGATGGATTAAATTGGCGAAACCGCTGGAAGGGTTTACCAATGATGAGCCAAGCCCTCCCAATATATTTTTTTTCAGCGTAGTAAGGACAGTAGAAGTTTGTATTGTATATAAAAGAAACATTCGTGCTTAAATCCTTTCATTTCATATAGATCAGAATAATCAAAAAAATAACTTAAATTGTCAATTGTCTAGCTATATGAGGTCACAAGTAGTGTCGGAACAAACAAGGAACATGATAAGGCACAATTTGGATTATAGATTATAAACAAAAGGTAATAAGACCAAATTCAAATAAATAAATAGTGTGTGACCTTTCGGTAACAGTGTTATTTATTTATTTGGATTTGGTCTTATTACCTTGTGTAAACAAGGAACACGTTGACACCTCCCAAAAATTTCCATAGCTCACAAATAACCGTCAAAAGATCAACAGCCGAAAGTATGGGGCTGACCAGGAAGTCCTCAGATCATTCATTTACGACGCGGGGGAGGAGCTTTGCCTATAAATATGGGCGTTAACCGAAGTGAGGACAACACAACAGGGATGTCAGCCATCTTCCTTTTGGTCTGTTTGGTGGCGAGCGTGGTGGCCAAGCCCGTGGTGGACCCCGGGGTCAGCTCCACGGAGCGCGGGGATGACGAGGTGAGTGGGAAACATTTTACAGCTTAGAATTGATTATTACCCGTATATATACTTCTTGTCAAAATGTCAGTTTTATAAAGCAATAACGCGCCATCTATATATATCAAATTAGAACTGTTATGTACTCTTCTACCTAATATTCAATAATCTTAGGTAGTGTAGTTTTTCATAAAAAGAGATTGTATGCTACTGAAAAGTTAAATATTTGCATAATATTTTATTATTACAGAATTATCATAAGAACTAAAAACATGAATATCTCACGCTATATATTGATTACATCACACAACAACAATCATGTCCTTGGTCAAAACCATATACAGTGTACTCCGCTTATAACGAAGTCGCATTATCCATGACAATCACTTTGTTATATCCGAAGTTTGTTATATCCGCAGTTGGAAAAAAAAAATGTTTTGTACCAATAATTTTATTTACTATTCAACTCAAAAGAGCAACACAAAGATCAATAACAACCTCATCAGGTGTTTTTGGAGAAGTAGTTTGTGATTTTCTTTTGACATTTAGAAGTCAGTAACAAGTGCTGAACACTCTTTTCGATGTTGTCCAAGTCTGACAGATGCCTATGAAGAGACTTGGACTCATCCTGACATTGAAGAAACAATCGCAGAGTTTGTCAACCAGTTCGTCATTGTCTCACGATTGACATCAGCTGATTCTCCACAAATGTTGCGCAGCTTGATGCCATGCCTTGCCTTCCAACGCTCGATCCATCCACCACTTCCAGTAAAATCCTTTAATCCAAATTCAAGAGCCAGGGTCTTCGCCTTTTCGGAAAGCAATGGACCATTAACTGGAAGCGCTGCACTTCTTGCCTGCTTGAACCACTGCAGCAGAGCCTCATCAACATCAGCATATGTAGATCCACGTGCTCGTTTCCGACTGCTTTCTCCCGCATGCAGAGCTTGTTGGTGGATCTTCTCAGAGTTCTTTATTATGGTGCTGAGCGACGACTGTGGGATATTATGTTTCTGGGCAACATCTGTCTTTTTCTTCTTCTCCACTTCAATCTCTCTTAGGATTTGCAGCTTGACTGACAGAGATAGTGAGTTTCTTGTTTGTTTTCGTTCTCCTGCCATGGTAAACGTTAATAAAATATAAGCGTTTATTAAACAATTTAAATTTGTTTAAATAATGTAAAAAAAATACTTATAATATGTTTGCATATTTTAAAATTGTATATTATTAACTTATTTGTTGTGTATCATTAAATTTGTGTCATTCACACGTTGTAATTTGATATATATTATGCATAATATATTAGTCAATTATAAAGGTAAATGAGAAAACTTCGTTATAAACGGATAAAATAAAAATTTATACATGCAAATCACTTCGTTATAAGCGAAAATTCTTTATATCCGACTTCGCAATATCCAGAGTTCTTTTAATGGTTTAAGCCCTTCTTTTCTTTCGTGCAGACAATTTCATTCGCTATATGCGGAATTTCGCTATAACCGACTTTGTTATAAGCGGAGTACACTGTATATGTAGCGACTACACTTTGCTTCAGCGAGCCGAGCTAAGACGGCCTCGGCATCAACACTTCACTACGCATGCGCGTGGGACGTCATCAGAGACGCTGGATCTTGCGGTAAACATGTAGGGCTAACTCCGGCGGCCGTTATTTCAACCGTTGCTTGGAATTTAGTTTCGTCGCGGGAGATCTCGGCTAGACCGAAAGCGGCTTCTAGCTGGCTTATCCACAGTTCAACGTTGTTGGGCCAGAATGGTGGTGCACGGAAAGCCAATCTTGATATTTGGGAGGGTGCCGTGGATGTTGGCCCTTCCGGATGTTCCGTAGTTGCGTCTTGCATTCTGGGGCTGTTGAAAGTTTCGTGGATGAAATAAAAAAATATAGAAGTGTGATTAAAATAACTTTTGCATCACGTCCGGCTCACCAATTTGTAGGATTGTTGCGTGATGTTGGTGTGGCTTGTGGAAAAGGCTGCTGATAAAATTATAATTAAAATTAATTTATTTAAAGCCAGAAATATAGAAATAGAAAAGAAGCAACGGTTGAAATAACAGCCGCCGGATTTAGCCCTACATGTTTACCGCAAGATCCAGCGTCTCTGATGACGTCCCACGCGCATGCGTAGTGAAGTGTTGATGCCGAGGCCGTCTTAGCTCGGCTCGCTGAAGCAAAGTGTAGTCGCTACATATACATATTATATATTACAAGAACATTAAGACGCGAATGTTTCTTCTGCGATGAATAAATTATTGGGAGGGCTTGGCTTATCAGTGGTGAATCTTCCCAGAGGTTTCGCCAATTTTTAATCAACCAGACCGCTTCTTTAGAGTTCTAATACTGTATTGGATCATTCTACTTATATATAAGTATACCTGCATGTTACACTAAATACCATTTCTGAGATTCCAACCATCATCCCCACCGTTCACCTAGAGACCATGGCTTCGGGCTAATGACCTTCGTCAGTCCAAGGCGGACTTTATTCCATGAAATCCACATTTCTGTCCACATTTTTGGCCATATATTTGACCTAGCCATACTGTCAGCTAAACACTTCTTTGACAGAGTGTGGGGAGTTTATTTGATCTCTTGTAGATCTCGTGAAATAAAGTCCGTCCTGGATTGACGAGGGTCATTAGCCCGAAACCATGGTCCCCAGGTGGACGCTTCTAAGTTTGCCAAAGCTGGTAATGTGGCTTTGTCACCGATCCAGAGCCGCTTGTTTGCAGTGACGGTCAATAGATGAAGTCTAGTTTTGACGTCTATTTTGACGGGAGAGACGACCTTTGCCTATCTATTTGCCATATTGTAAATGAGAGAGTTTTTACCAGCACATCCGATTATTGGAAGAATATGTAACATAGACTGAAATGATGAGTGAACACCAACTCTCTGGAGAATTTTACGTTAGATTTGCATACTGCACGCAACAATCTGCAGGTGTGGCAGAAACTTTAACAATTTTTAAAGTCGTCCTAGAACCTGAAATACAGATTCTCCAAGTTGGGATGTTTAATAGTAACTTGAAATTTCTTGTCCGACATTTTTTCCGAGGCTTCTTAACGGAGGTTGAGGTGAAGACTCCAGAGGTGGCATGACAAATTTTAATATTTCATTTAACTTCAGAGTTTTTGAGTTATCTCAGCGTTTTTCTCTTTTATATTTTGGGCTTTTACTTTCTATAAACCTAAAGGGGAACGCTATTCTTGTTTTTATTTTAAGTTTGAGAAGGTGAAAGTGAACTCCGAATGGTTCCATTATAATACTAAAATATATTGGACAGTATTTTTTCAAACACACAATATATATAGATAATATGTAACCCCCGGAAAGCGTCAACCCGCAAAATGCCTCTTTACCTGTATTGACAAGATATCAATAAAAATATGTTAATTGTCTAATTGTCTCATTCTGCAGTGTTATCGATGGGTAGATTCTTTTTAGAATTCTTTTTATCAAAGTCAACTTTGAAGAGGGCCTATTACATATCCCATCATACTAATCTGAATCAGCCTATAATGCCGCTCTCTTGAAACTTAGGTAGAATAGTGAAAGACTCGAATGCTAGCGGCAATTTGAACACAAACAAAACATAAATAAACGCATTTATATTGTTTTGTCTCTCTCTGTTATATTATTATTGTTATTATTGGAACAATGAAACAGTTTCTAACACATGGCTGCAGGTACAGATGAAAGAGCCCAGTCCCCCAAAGAAAGAAACTCCCGACCAACCCCTGTCAAGTTCCCCGGAGCTTCCTTCCCCGAGCCCGAGGCCCGTTCAAGAAAGTAAGTAACTCCTGGGACTTATATAAGATCGGCACAACTCAATTACAGCTTTGTTTACTCGTTTATATTCCTTATTTTTACTCCCAGTCCGAGGGGGGTCGGTGGAAGGGTAGTCTAAACTCTTGGTTTTCGATCGCTACGACCCGGGATTGAAGCCCCCCTCATTAATCACTTTTTTTCTTTAAAAAATGCTCCAATGTCGTTTAAATTTTTAAAAAATTGAATCGTCCTCTGTATACGCTTCAAAATACTGGAGTTAGGCAGCGTACACAGGTTTTTTCTGTTTTTTATATGAATAGTAGATCTTAAATATGGTGCTTGTGGTATCTAGTGGGGGTCGGTGGTCTAAACCCTTGGTCTTCGTCCGCTACGACCCGGGATCGAATCCCGCATTGGGAACTTTTTTTTCTAATAAAAAAAAAAAAAAAATGCTCCAATGGTCCTCGATTCTTGCAAAAGTCCAACCCCACTAGTGAGGGAAAGAAACCAAACGGGGCTCAGACACATTTGTAAGTGCAAAGTCAAACTGTTTTTCACATGTGTAGACATGTGGTGTACTTACAGTAAAAGCAGTCACCAATTTCTACCCACCATGATTATCATGGCCTGTACCACGTGTACTAGAGATACTTAAAAAAGGTATCTAGATACTTGTTGGAGTTTGGGTTTTGTGTGCGTGAGGAAATGTGTGACTATTTCAATATTTAGGACAAATGTAAGCAGTTGAAAACTATCTCTCTTATTCTATTTAAAAAAATCTCCAATACAGACGTAATAATTCACGTGTCTGGGAATTATGACTAGGACTGTACACCTCTTCTGCCATAGGCATCTACGATGTTTAAGGGGTAGTAGTAATGATGAACGGCATCTGGACATGGCATCTGCCCGGTAAGCGGAATACTGGGGGTTCGATTCTCATCCCTGGACACTTTTATTTTTCCGTTCATCATTACTCTTCACAATTCATCCTTTCATACTTCATCCCTAAGGTTAGAAATAATCGTTATTTTTCCTTCAAATAAATTTCGATTTTTCATTCAAAAGAAACACATGCGGGATAATTTTCAAATGTCGTTCTACATAAAAAAAAAATATATATATAACCAATGTCTTACAACGTTGTGTTGCAGGGATAGGAATCAGCTGGAGATGCAACGACAAACATCCAAGCTGCGCCAGCTGGGCCTATATGAGCGAATGCAACAAAAACCCCGCCTGGATGTTGCCAAACTGCCCACGTTCCTGCAACATGTGCAATTAGACCATTTCTATTCTAGTTCAGACCAATAAATTATTTTTTCAATGCTAAAATATGGCTCCTCATTTATTTGTACTAACGTCCACAAATCAGGCACATTGAACTTTCAAACCCAAATTCATAGCAATTAAATATACGAACGAGTATTAAAGACAATTGTTCCTTCACTTCTTCCTCGTTAATCAAAAACTTTCTTCCCTTTACACAGCCTAAATATACTGAATTCGAAACTACTATCGACGCGTATGAATTTTTAATTTTAAGGTTTTTTCAGAAAGAACATGTCTCATTTTTTTATTAAAAAATCTTCCACTTTATTTGTTTTAAAAACAATGACTATTTTATCATTCGAAAAGGTAAAAAGAAGAGACACCTCAAACAATTCTTCCTTCACTTCTTTCTCGTCAATCAAAAACTTTCTTCCCTTTACACAGCTTAAATATACTGAATTCGAAACTATTATAGACGCGTTCTTTTAAAAATAAAACAATTTCTACTGCCCTTACTGCAATGGAAAAATTAATGGGAAGGCCTGGCTTATCAGTGGTGAACCTTCCCATTAATTTTTCCATTGCAGTAAGGGCAGTAGAAATTGTTTTATTTTTAAAAGAATCATACGCGTCTATAATATTTTCGAATTTTCATAACAGATGGCGCGCTAATGTATCATAATACTAAATTAGATTTTAACCTTCAAATTCTTCTGCAATAAAAGTTTATCTTCTATTATTTATAAGTTGTTTATTCGAAGAAACCTTCTCTATCGCTCTACACAACTTTCCATATTGTTTTATTTCTTAGCACAAGATCAGATGTATATGAGCAATAGTTACCCAGGAATTATTTAAAAGAGAAAATAAAATTCCGGTAAAAAGTTTATTTTATTTTAGATTTTTGCAAGTTTTGAGCGAATTTTATGCTCTTTTTGCCAGTTGAAGAGCAGAAATTCGCTCAAAAGATTGCAAAAACTAAAATAAAATACATTTTTTACCCAAATTCTATTTCCCCTTTCAAAAGATCAGATTTGTTCAATAATTTAGTTAGACCTGGATTCTTCTGGGAGAAATGGAATTGATTATTTATTTGTAAGGTTTTTTTCAGCAAGAACATGTATTATTTTTGATAAAAAATCTTCCACTTTATTTGTTTTAAAGACAATAACTATTCTATCATGCGAAAATGTATAAAATAAGAGGTATTTACCTCAAACAATTCTCCATTCACTTCTTCCTCGTTAATCAAAAACTTTCTTCCCTTTACACAGCCTAAAAATTTTTCATTCATCAATTTTTTTTATAAATAGACTAATTAAATTCATAATTCGAAACTATTTTAAAGGCGTAAGATTCTTTTTGAAATCAAACAATTTCTACTGCCCTTACTGCAATGGAAAAATTAATGGGAGGACCTGGCTCATCTGTGGTGAACCCTCCCAGCGGTTTCGCCAGTTTAATCTACCATACCGCTGTTATATTGCATTTTTGAAACTTCCTTTTATAGTGATACTGTTGCTAGACTCTTGGAATGGGCATTTTAGAAGAACTTTGGACATGAGCTTTATGTGTGAAATATCATTTATATTAGCAACACAAGGTAATAAGATCAAATCCAAAGAAATAAATAGTGTGAGTCGTTTCTATAACAGCGTTGTTACCGAAACGTCATACACTATTTATTTATTTGCATTTGGTGTTATTACCTTGTGTTTAATTAAATTCATGCTTGATACAAAAATTTACTGTTTTAACTATTTTACAAAATCAACTAGAAATCCAGGGCCAGGTTTCTTTAACTATTTTTTATTTCTCTATCTTTCTTTCGGGCCAACTTGCTCTTCAACAGAAGACCCAGAAGTATGACTTCCAGCTTCACACTTCTGGGTCTCCTGTTGAAGGGCATGTTGGCCCCGAAAGAAAGCTAGAGAGAAATAAAAAAATAGTTAAAGAAACCTGGCCCTGGATTTCTAGTTGATTTTTTCAAAGTGTAAAGGCAGGGATGTTTTAGCTATGTCCCTCAAATTGTAGTGACAGTCTTGTGATAGAGGGGATTTATTTTTTATAAAGTTGAAAGGAATTTTTTCAAATTTTTCTTGAATTGAATTTTTTTCAAATTTACATTGGGTACTACATATTACATATGTAGTATTACATATACACTAGGTAGAGTGTATAAAAGATATTCCATTTGAAGTGAATTTGGATACATTCCTTTTAAATTTGAAAGGGCCTTGAGCATATAAGAAGCTTGATGAATGGTTAATCAACCTTACTTTATTTAATGATTAATTCTACAAGGCTGATGGTATAATTAAATACCTGTTTTATTGAGACATGATCGACTTTAGATATAGACAGCTTGAAACATTGGATAACTGGATTGGTGTTGCAATAACAAGTACAATAGCCACACAAAAAGAATTACATCATCTAGAAATACTTATGTTAATTTTCTGAAAATTGTTGAGATCTCCATATATAATGTTAATGTGAAAAATAATTTGATTGAAATCATAAAAATGATGTAACTTTGAGTTTTACAGCTTTTATTCATATTTGCTGTGTCCTCCTTTAGCACGTATTCCAGCTGCTACTGTCTTACAGGTTTTTAAAGAAGCATTCTTGTGGGATGCTAGACCAAGCCATTTCTATGTTTGACGAAGCTGTTGAAGATCACTTGGCTGTGGAGATTGCCAAATTTCCCTCCCCATCATATCCCATACATGCTCAATTGGAGAGAGATCTGGGTAACATGAGGGCCAGGGAAGGATGTCAACATTTTTAAGGAATGCTCGTGAGATATTGGCTGTATGTGGTCGGGCATTATATTGTTGGAAAATGGCATTATCAGCCTGCTCAAGAAATGGTAACACAACAGGTTGCAACACATCTGCAATGTATAGCTGAGTAGTCATTGTGCCTTGAATAAAGACTAAAGGGGTTCTACTTCCATAACTGATGCCACCCCACACCATGAAGCCAGGAGCTCTTACTGTATGTCTTTCCACAATACAGTCCTGATGGGATCTTTCTTGGGGCCTACGTCTAACATGTATCCTGCCGTCATGAACCCCCAAACTGAATACATCATAAAAAAATTACTTGAGCACAAAGACGTCAGTCTTCACACCAGCTGAGCCTGTCGCTTCTGTCTGGCAGAGAGTGGAATTCTTAATAAAGGCCGGCGACTACGGAGTTCTGCTTCGATATGACGGTTATTAATGGTGTTCAGAGATGGTCCAGATTCATTGTGCACATGTAGAGGTGCTTGAATAATTGGTACAGTACGGGCTACAGTATTGGTACAGGCTACAACCATTTATCCTGTTGTTACTCTAGAGCGACCTGAGCCAGGTTTTCTTGAACTTTTCCTCTGACCTTAAAGACCAAATCCTTAAAACAGTACTTTGCAGCCGACTTTTATAGCAATTTATTTATTCGAAATTCCACCTTCTCTGAGGTCTATGATTCTGCCTTTTGTAAAAAATCAGATTAAGATTAAAATAAAAAGATAATTTTAATTGACGACACACTAGGGGATGGGAGACTATTTTAATTCCCTTTCACGAATAAACAAGACTATTTTTATCGACTTATATTCTAGTTACGGTTTTTAATGCTCTTATTAGGTATGCAAATTTTCTGAACATTTTCTAAAGTGTTTATTGGGAATGTATTATTTTTGTGGCCAGTGTATAAAATACGATCTGTTCAGAGCCTCAATTCATTAGAAAAAAAAATTCTATTCATTATTCAAAATAAAAATATGCGCATAAAATATAATGCAGCAATATTTTCATCGTTATTCCTTACCCATAATATGCAAATTAGTCCGGTATTTTGTAATTTGCATATTCTGTTGCATAGAGACTGTAAAAATGTTTGCTTCCAGCGGGTCGTCGAGAAACGTCGGATAATAAACTTTTTTTGGGCGTTGATGAGCACATAGATACACTCATGGACAAAACCTAAGGAAGTGTCATATCTTAAGCATAAACCACTTCTTATTTGCTTATATAATGGCAGATTTCCCATATAGGTAAATTCAAACGCTCTCCTTGAAAAAATAACAAACAAACATACAATCTAGTGATTAGGGCTGGACACGTGTCGCACTCGAAAAGAAGGTTTAATGTTCTGGCATTAGAGTATAATGGATTATTGTATTCCTACTTTATACTAAGGATAAAGTAACCAATGGCTACAAGGCACCATCTGGATGACATAGCACGAGGAAGAATGATCGGAAAGATCGAAATAGGGCAACCACAGCGGGATGTCCCCAAGTTGCTCAACGTGTCTGAAAGCGTAATATCCCATCTCTGGAGCCAAACTACTGGACTTGTCGCCGGAGGAAAGCTGGAGCCGTCACAAAGTGAAAACTCCGAGTGATGACCGATACTTGGCTCTAACAGCCAAGCGTTCCGGGAAGATATCAGCCCGCCAACTCTCCCTGGAGCTTGCCACGGCCACTGGCAGAATTGTATCCCTGAGAAATGTCTCACGAAAGCGTAAAATACAAGGCCTTTACCCTAGGAAGCCTGCGATATGCGTCTCTTTGACCCCACTCCAGAAGAGGTCTCGCCTTGCATGGTGCAGCGAACACGTCAACTGGGACCAGGGCCAATGGTTCTGTTCTCAGACGAATCCAGGTTCAGCCTGAATGAGGATTCCCGACGCTCCTACATCTGGAGATAAACACGCTACCACCCCTGTAACATCGTAGATGCCTATGGCGGAATAGGTACGATGGTCTGGGCAGGGATCATAAAAATGGCCATCATTGTAAAAGAAGAAGAAAAAAAAACTTTTCTAAAATGGTTTCATTTTAAAAATAAAGATGAGGTTTTATTACCTTATGTTTAGTGATATGTCACAATTTGGATTAAAGATTATAAACACAAGGTAATAAGACCAAATCCAAATAAATAAATAGTGTGTTATACATGTATCACACACTATTTATTTGGTCTTATTACCTTGTGTTTAGATTATTGTTTTATTCTTTTGGGTATTTTAAATTCCCAAATGCTATCACTCAGAGTTATCACTTGTGCTATATGTGTGAAATATCATTTATATTAGCAACACAAGGTAATAAGACTAAATCCAAATAAATAAATAGTGTGAGTCGTTTCAGTAACAGCGTTGTTACTGAAACGTCATACACTAATTATTTGGATTTGGTCTTATTACCTTGTTTGAGTCAAAAGGCGATCCATTAATTAAGATTATATATATTATATAATCAAAATATTTCGAGAGATTGCTCCCTCTTTATCAATGCAATAAATTGATAAAGAGGGAGCAATCTCTCGAAATATTTTGAGAATTTTTTTTTTCTTTACAGATACAGGTACGCCCTTTTATATAATCTTATTACCTTGTGTTTATAATATTTAATCCAAATTGTGCTTTATCATTGATATTAGCAATTAATTAATTATTTTTCTCTTTAACAGTACGATATTTCTTTATAAACAATACTTAAAATTATACCGCATAAGTTTCTCTTTTCTATGAAAAATCAATATTTATTTTAAATACTTTATATAATTTAACTGACTAATTCAACTGATCACTTGGGGTGTTGAATTAAAGAAGTTGGATAATGTAGTTGAGGATCTTTGTTGTTTGGAAGTTGGAAAAACACAGCTACATCAACCAATGATTTATTTAACTCCCGATTCAACAATATAAAATTATATTTTAAATAGACATACAAAAAAACAAAAAAGCCTTTATTTAGGGTCACTGACCCTATACAGGATTCACCAGAAGTATGCATAAGAACAAAGCAGTGAGACAAAGGAAACAACAATATAAACAGAAAAAAAAAAAGAAAGAGAAAGAGGGAAGCAAGAAAAAACAACACAAAAAGAGTAGCAGTAAGAAAGTGAGGAGTGAGTGTCACTTGGCCTTCTTCTGAGATATGGACTTGTGGAAACCATAAAACGCCGTAGCAATATACTTATATACTTAAGTGAAGCACAGAGTTGCCCAGTTTTGAGCATAAGGGTTCTTCTTTCTTCTTTCAGAGCAATCAAAAATATAGTGGGTGATTTCATTTTTTAGTTTTGAATTACAGAAGGTACAATCAGGTCCTCACCGCAGAGCATCTTGGTGTGGTTTTCTCTAAAAAAACTTGAAAGTATTCTAACTTGTGCAAGTAGTCTCACAACCGGGAAAGGAAAATCCCCTAAAAGGTATCCCTCCGTCATGAAAGATTTTTCAATAGAGATTTATTTCAAAGAAGAAATCAAAGCTAACATTATTTATTTATGCTGTATAATCAGCAAGCTTCAGACTATGACATCCTTCAACAGGCGGAGGGAGTAGAGTAGCAAATTATTTAATTGTAACAGATCCAAGTATTTTTATTTCCAGTAAAGAAATGTATATTAAATTCAATACCTTTTGTAGATATATTTTAAATTATATAGCAACAAATATCTTTTAAGAAACTGATAATTTATATTATTCTTATTGTACATATTGCCAGACACTTCTTTCTTTTGTACACAGTTCTTTTTTTCTCGTTTTTTTTTCTCTCTTTCCCATTGTTAACATCATATGACTATTCTATTCACGGCCTAAAGACATACATGTATGACAGTGCAAGTGTCCCTAGGGGGACATAGCGCTTTAAATTGAAATAAAATAAAGAAAGAAACTAGAGAATGATATATATATATATGGATATTTACAATATGTATAATTGTAAATATCTACATGTTATTCTCTAGTTTCTTGTATAGTAGCCTGTTGAAGGATGGCATAGTTTGAAAGCTAGCCAAGATTATACCGCATAAATAAATAAATTCTTCGCCGTTTGCTTTGATTCCTTCTTCAAAGTGATATCTGGCAATTCCTTCTTTTGTAGAGATTTATGATGATATGAGGTTGTCCTAAAAGTTCATGTTTCTCTTAAAACATTGTTTTTCTTATTACTTGGTGAATAATATTATTACAGAAAATACACAATACAGTAGAACCTCACTTTAAAAGACACCTAATTACAGAGCCAAAGTGTCCTTTAAGGAGAGGTGTCCTCTTACCAGAGAGTTTCTAAATAGTAAAAATGGTAATTTTGCAAATGAAAACTATCCTTTGTAGAGAGGTGTCTGCTAGCGGGGTGTCCACTAAAGGGAAATTCTACTGTAATGAATAATACAATTACTTTATACATAATACAAAGACATTATACAATAACAGCGAATAATATTCGTATTTCAATTTTTTTTTAGTATTTACGAACTTTTGGGACAAACTTGTAGGGTTGAGGGGAGTGTGTGTCTTAAGTGACGAATCTTTATTTAACAATTAACCCATCTTCAGACTTCCAATCAAGTTTTCTTTGGCCCCTGAGGGAGGTGGTGAACTCTGGCAGTGACATGGATTCAACATTTCAGACGCTGTTAATGATGAATCCTTCGCATCACATTTCAATGTCACAACAACAATTATAATAAACACAAGGTAATAAGACCAAATCCAAATAAATAGAGTCTTAACAAATATATATTAGTAAATTAAATTGCCATCTATAGTTAAAATTTTACACAAATAAATTTACTGGCAATGCGCTTCTTTTAAATATCATCAAATATTATCTCTACAGACCTTACTGCAATGATATGAGTTATTGAATGAGAGGGCTTGGCTCATCAGTAGTGAACCCTCTCAGCGGTTTCGCCAAATTAATCTCCAGACCGCTCTACTATTGTATTGGATTGGTTTGGAATATACCCTGAATTTTCTATGGAAGGCAGCTTAGGGGTGTTTAGTGAACTATGGACATAAGCCAAGCCCTCTCATTCAATAACTCATATCATTGCAGTAAGGTCTGTAGAGATAATATTTGATGATATTTAAAAGAAGCGCATTGTCAGTAAATTTATTTGTGTAAAATTTTAAATAAATAGTCTGTTGGATTTGGTCTTATTACCTTGTGTTTATAATCTATAAACCAAATTGTGCCTTATCAAAAATTATAATAAAGAATAATTACAGTAGAACCTCTCCATGAGAGGACACTCTTGCTAAAGGACAGTTTTCATCACCAAAATGACCATTTTAACTATTTAGCAACTCTCTAAAGGACCCTTTGGCTATGCAACTAGATGTTGTCCATTAAAGAGGTTCTACTGTTATAAAAAAATCTAGAGGTGTCCATTTATGTGATGGATAGAAATTTTGGATTGAATTTATAAAACACTCACTGACATCTACCAACCAAGAGAATAGAATGGGGGTTGGTGGAAGGATGGTCTACACCGTTGGTTTTCGACCGCTACGACCCTGGTTCAATTCCCACATTGGCACTTTTTCTGATTTAAAAAAAAAAAATGCTCCAATGCCCCCCGATTCTTGCAAAGTCCAACCCCACCAGTGAGTGCAAGTAAACATACGGGGCTCTGGCACATTTGTAAGTGCAAAGTCTAACTGCTTTTCACATGTGTAGACATGTGGTGCACTTACAGTAAAAGCAGTCGCCTTCTTCTACCCACCTAGATTGCAATGGTCTGTAGCACGTGTGCTGTTGTTGTTTCTTATCCCCTTGTGTAAAGATTACACAAATTCCATGAGTTCATGCTCCTCGAGCTGTTTTATGATAAGCAGCGGCCTTTCCCAAAGGTCCTGTTTAGTACATTTAATGCAAGCCAAAATGTGTTCTGTACCATGTGTACTCTGGATAAGCAAATAAAAAAAAAGAGCATAGAATTGGCAAAACACTCAGAACCAATGGACTATCATCAATGTTGTCATATTTGACACAACCTCCTGACATTTATCTAGAGTAGAGTCAAAGCATTTTAAGAAAAACATTTAACAGATTAGAAAACAATAGAAATGTCAGGTGTTGATATTAAAAATAATGAAGGCATATCCTTACCAAAAGAACATGAGCTTTTTAGATGGCAGAGCGCCATCTAGTGGAACAGAAATCAAATAAACATTGATTTTAACTGTTCCCTGATATTTGCCAACCCATTATCTTGTTAAATGGCTCGTGGATAGCTTTTCTTGATTTATCAAGAAATTAGGTTGGCCAAATATCAGGGAACAGTTAAGGGGCATGGAGACTTTAACACATACTTATACAGAATTGGCAGAATTGATTCTTCAATCTGCTTATGTGACCAAGAAGATCACAACCCTGAGCATATTTTAATCCGGTGCCCACTTGTTGTTGATTTGAGAGCACAATGTCAAATGAACAGTTCTAGTTTAAGCCAAATGGTTTCCAGTAAAGAAGAATATAGAAAATTTAACAAGTTTTGTAGACTCTATCTCAAATGCCGTGGACTTGAATCACATTAAGAATTGAAATTTCCAGTGTTAATTGGTATATTTGTGCCACTGGTTTAGTGGTTGTAATTCTAAATATATATTGTACTTTTGATAATATGTAAATAATCTTTGTTTCTTGTATAATTTATTGCTCTAAAATGTAAATTTGAATAACTCTCTCTCTCTAAAACTTTAAATAATTTGTATATATATTTAAAAACTATGTACATAAAATAGATTAAACATTTACATGCAAATATCCACATAGGATATAACCTGTGTTTTGTAATAAATAAATAAAAATAAAAGGGAACAGTTAAAATCAATGTTTAGTAGATTTCTGTTCCACAAGATGGCGCTCTGCCATCTAAAAAGTGCATGTGCTTTTAGGTCAGGATATGCCTTCATTATTTTTAAGATTAGAAAATGCAAAGAGAGCAAAAACTAAGAATTTTTTTTTTTAAATTGACCAATCTCCCAAGTATGTAGAAATGTATTGAAAGGAACGAGTAAAAAAAAAACAAAATGGTGTAAGTTGATTTTATTAAACCAATGAGCAAATTATCATATAAAAAAGTTCAACAATTATAAATTAGAAATAAAGACAAGCAAAAAAAAAAACACTTTTTTTTTTAAGTACAAATTTTACAGTTTCTTTTTTTAAAAAATATTAATAAATAAAGTTTTTATTTTTGTAAAAAAAAAAAAAAGAAATAAACCTCAGTAAATAATTTTTATTAAAAAAAAAAAAAAGTTATATAAATATAATATATAAAAAAATATGAACTTACATATTAAAAAAAAAAAAGAGAGACCACATTTGTTATAGAATATATGACCAGAATTTTATGGTGTAGCACAATAGAAGGCAGACATCTCAACATAAGGAAATTTATAAAATGGCTTATTGTATATATACCAAAGTATATCAAATTCATAGAAATATAAATCCATTATCAAAAGGTTTTCAAGTTATTTATAAACATTTGTAAAAAGATTTGGCATCATTTGGAGAGAGGGTAGTTTATAAAGTGTGATATGAAAGAACATTGTAGAAAAGAAGAAGGATGTGTAGCAAAAACAAAGGTCACTTTGGTCGAAGAGAGGGAGACTAGTGGGTTAGAGGGCACCATCATCCATCAGGAGGTGCAGGTCCTTCACTATTTTCTTGAGCAGATCACAGTATGGGGAACTGGGGTCCTTGCTGAGGAACACCGTGTCCAGGAAGGTGGGATTGGTGAAGTAGTTGAAGACATGGTCGATACGCGACAGAGATTTATCTGTGAGGTGGCGCGCCACCAGCTCGCGTAGCAGGCCCTGGCATTCCTTCAGCATCCCTGCTAGGAAGTCCCGCTCATAGGAGAACTCCACCTCCACGAAACTGCTGAAAGTCACGGCCGCTCTGTGGAATTTCTTCTGGAATTTCTCAGCCAGCGCAATCTCCGCCGCTGACAGCTGGTCGTTGCGGTAGAGCAGGCCGATCTTCACCACTATCTGCCATCACCAAGCTGTGGTTGAACCAACATGGTTGTGGAGAGAGAGCAAGGGATCTCTGGAAGTTAGTGATTGTGTGAAGAGAGTTTAAATATTCTCTGTGTGAGGTTACACTTGCCACCAATTCCACACAATACTACCTCGGATTAATATCCTAAAAAAATAAAAAAATAGACAAAAAATCTGAAAAAATTAAGTCATCTCTCCTGTCAAATTAGATGCTAAACTAAACACTGATGAGTCATTCCCTCCCAATATATTTTTTTTTCATCGCAGGAAGGACAGTAGAAGTTTGTATTGTGTATAAAAGAAACATTTGTGATTAAATCCTTTCATTTTATATAAACTAAGTGTCATCTATTGACTGTCTCCTCAAACTAGCAGATCAGTAACTAAAACATAACATTGTTAAAGTGAGAAACACCCAGCTGGAGACCATGGTTTCTTGCCATCTTAGCAGCTATTTTGTTGACAGGAGACTGCTATATATCAATATCCTCCTGACAAAATTTTCCACCAAGTTATCCAGATTTTAAATTGGACACCTGTTTATTGTATTCAACAATGGCTTGGTTAGATCAAGGACCTAACAAAGATGCCAACTGGTGTTGACAGGTTGTGTTGAAACTCTCTATTTGGCAGTTGTGGTGACACCACTATAGGTTGGCAATTTCAATCCAGAAAGGTGGCACACAATGTGAAGCAAATAATAACTTTTCTAGCCGAAATTGAATCTTTAGCTCCATCTATTGCTCCTTGTTAGAACTACACCTCTGGGCAATGGTGGCAAGTATTCCAACACTGGATTACACACAAAGACAGAGAAATAGGTTTTTTAAACTGTCCAATTAACCACATTATAGATTTACACTCTTGGACAAAACTTAAGAGGATGAATAACTACAAGAAAATAAGACCTAATCAAAATAAATTAATAGTGTATGACATTTCAGCAACAGCATCACCTGATGCTGGTAACAATGTTGTTACCAAAATGTCACACACTATTAATTTATTTGGATTAGGTCTTATTTTCTTGTATCTATAATCGAAATTGTGCTTTATCATTAAGAATGAATACTTAGCAGGTATATCGGGATTCAGACAAAAACTCTCTGAAATATATTTGATACTTAGTAGACCTTTAATGAAGACACCCTTATAACCAAATATGAACAAAATTGCCTCTGTCTCCTTTGATAAATAGATGACCATCAACATTCAAGGACTTTCTACTTTCTTTGGTTTTGTCCATGAGTGTAGAATCAAAAAGGTAACAAGACCAAATCCAAATTATTAAATGTTTGTGATGTAACAGCAGTGTTACTGAAATGTCACATTTCAATAATTTAGATTTGGTGTCTTGTTACCTTTTGATCTAACCACATTGATGACTGGTGACATGGTTGCTGGAAACACACATTATACCTGGACATTGTTGTTGTCAACACAAACTCCAAAGTTGTGAGTCTCTACATCCCTGTCTTGTGTGAAAACAAAGGGCCCTTGTCCTTCATTTTTACTCTTATATTTTGCTTTCCCTCAATTCTGTTTAAGATGGCCCTGTATTGCATGAGGTGTCTTCTTCAAGTGTCTTCTCAAGTCTGACTTCTTGTTTAATTAGCTCCCTGATTTCTCTCTTATTCCCAACCTTCTGACAAAAGTATTTTATTCTTCCCTCCTCTATGGCTTCCCAGTTCACTTTATCATCTATCCCAATGCTCTCCTTGATCCAAGTGCTCTTTCTGTTTCACCTCTATATGCAACCCCGCCTTTGCCGGTCCCAAGCCCGGATGAAAAAGGAGGAGGGGGAGCAGTAACAGGCTCACTAAAAAACCTGGGCTCAGCTGGCCTGGCTGATAGTACCCTGTAAGGGCTCCTAATCCAGGAATACAGGATGAGCAGCATTTGTACTCCATGTTAGGAGCAGCTGCACATGGTGTCTGTTCTTCATGTCAGAGGCGGACATTTCTTTTGGAGCTAAGTCGGCCTGCCACTGAGTAGTGCTCCCAGTCTTAATAACAAAGGCAGACGCAATCTACTTCACCCAGTGTGGAGAAAAGAAAGAAGAAGAAGAGACCTCTATATGCAAATTTAAACATATTTTTTGAACCCTCTTCCAGTGGTTTCACCATTTTAATCTCCAGGCCACTTCACTATTGTATTAGACTGAGTTTCTAATAGACCCTGCTATTTAAATACAGTAAATTGGTGTTTTGAACAGGTTATGGACATATTGATGATGGTATTTTAAATGTTCCCTAACAGGGGCTTATTTGTGATTTTGCAGAAGAACATTGCTCAATGCATTTTTTTAAATCCCTAGTACTTGTGGTACAGGCCATGCTAATCATGGTGGGTAGTTAGTGACTGCTTTTACTGTAAGTGCACCACATGTCTACACATGTGAAAAGCTCGATGCATTATATCTTTTATTTAGATATATACATTTCTACAGTCCTAGAATGTCCATAGTTTGTTCAAAACACAAATGTATTCAATAGGAACTGCAGGCTATATAAGAAATTGAGGTTCAATAGCAAAATGGTCTGAAGATTGAAATGGCAAAACCACTGGAAGGGTTCACTACTGATGAGCCATACCCTCCCTCTTTCAATGTTTATTCATTGCAGGATAAGGGCGCAGTAGAGAAATAACTTCTAATTATATACATATTTTAGAAGAAAAATAAGTCAAACTGCTTTTCAGATGTGTAGACATGTGGTGCACTTACAGTAAAAGCAGTCGCTAGCTACCCATCAAGATTATCATGGCCTGTACCATGTGTACTAGGGATTAAAAAAAAAAAAGAAGAAGAAAAGTAGCATTTGATAAGGCACAATTTGGATTATAGATTATAAACACAAGGTAATAAGATCAAATTGAAAAAATAAAGTGTGACGTCACACACTATTTATTTATTTTTTTTTTTGAATTTGGTCTTATTACCTTGTGTTTATAATCTATAATCCAAATTGTACCTTATCAAAAAGTAGCATTGAAAATATAATTTTTATACAAATGTTTGGTGCCATGCATATTTTCAGAAAATGGTGTACATAAGTAAAAAGAAGCACACACACTCTCCCGAGGAAGGTGACTCACAGAAACACACAAAGATATAGGTTGTGGGGTTGAAGTTAGACAGTTGTAGACCTGAGAGAAAGCTAACATACACAGGGGTCATGTGTAATGTTGGACAGACAACACCAAGATATAGGTTGTGGGGTTGAAGTTTGACAGTTGTAGACCTGAGAGAAAGCTAACATACACAGGGGTCATGTGTAATGTTGGACAGACAACACCAAGATATAGGTTGTGGGGTTGAAGTTAGACAGTTGTAGACCTGAGAGAAAGCTAACATACACAGGGGTCATGTGTAATGTAGGACAGACAACACCAAGATATAGGTTGTGGGGTTGAAGTTTGACAGTTGTAGACCTGAGAGAAAGCTAACATACACAGGGGTCATGTGTAATGTAGGACAGACAACACCAAGATATAGGTTGTGGGGTTGAAGTTTGACAGTTGTAGACATGAGAGAAAGCTAACATACACAGGGGTCATGTGTAATGTAGGACAGACAACACCAAGATATAGGTTCTGGGGTTGAAGTTAGACAGTTGTAGACATGAGAGAAAGCTAACATACACAGGGGTCATGTGTAATGTAGGACAGACAATGTCACCTTGATGATATTCTTGATGATCTTCTCAGCCTCCTTCTTGTTGGGAGAGTAGGTACGGGCAAGGCGGTAGAAATTGTCCAGCAGGTTGCTGGCGTTGTCGTCAATGAACATCTTGGCCATGCTCTTGTTGGACATACGGCTGAGCAGCTTCTTCTGGGCTCGTATGGCCACATCCTTGGCCTTGAAGTTGAAATCTCCCACTGGAAACACAAGGCTTTGTCATCCCTCCAGGTCTTAGGATGGCCTCAAGTTGGTCATCAGAGGACTCTTAATGGCCTCGTTATGTTTCTAGAAACTTGAGTAAATAAGCATAAAGGAAGCCGATAAAGCACAATTTGGATTATAGATTATAGCTACAAGAAAATTAGAACTAATCCAAATAAATTAATAGTGTGTGTCGTTTCGGTAAAATAATTGTTACCATCATCAGACTTCAACATCATTTTATTCTTTTGTCTGATGATGGTAACAAAGCTGTTAAAGAAATGTCACACACTATTAATTTATTTGGATTAGGTCTTATTTTATTGTAAATAAAGGAAGCTTGTCTGCATAAGATTAATGCAACTAGAGTAGAGAACACCTCACTATAACATCCCAAGTTTTAACCATGGTTATATCAACAAGTGATGATGTTATTACAAGGTTTGACTTGTATTCTATAGGCTCTTTAGTCTTGATCAGTAGGTAACTCATAAACTGTACTCAGTTCTAGAGGGACACCCTCATACTGCATAAGTTGTTTTACTCAAGACTAAACTAAGATTCCATTATTTCCTACATCTGCAACGGAGATGTTCCAAAATAACTTTATTAGGTGTCGCTCAAAAAGAGCAGCAACCTAGTTTATGTTATTTACATGAGAAATATGAACAGGTTCTTCACAGAGAAAAGTGTACAATGTGGGATTTGATCTCAGTTCATGGCTGTCTGGAATCAAGGGTTTTAACCACTCGTCCACTCTGCGCAAGGATGACACGCAAAATCGTGAAGCGTTCTATAATGCACTCAAAATGTTGCTGAAACAATTCCTATAACTTTTTATAATACAGTTAGAAGGCCAGTCTTTTTTTTTTTAATATAAGAGTTTCCATTTTTTAAACAAGTTTTGTTAGTTTTCATCCAATGTTTGAGAATGATTATGTGAAATTGGCAACTTTAAATGTTTTTTTTTTTTTTTTTCAGATGTTCACACAATCCAACCCACACAACAATTAGGGATACACAAGGTAATAAGACCAAATCCAAATAAATAAATAGTGTGTGACGTTTCGGTAACAGCGTTGTTACCATCTTCAGACAAAAGTACTGAATTAGGGATACAATCTACTTAGTTCAGTTTTCACCTATTTATACCGTTTGGTTGGTTTTTAATGGGAAAACTGAGGAAGACTTAAGTTTTCCCATTAAAAACCAACCAACTGGTATAAATAGGTGAAAACTGAACTAAGTAGGTTGTATCCATATCTGTTGTGTGTGTGGTGTGAACATCTGAAAAAAATGTATACCAGTTATCATATGATAACAAAGAGGTAATCATCTAGTCTGGTGGTTGTCCTGCGCATTAAAGAAACCTTAAGATGTAGTTTAAGGAAATCCTTGTGAGAGCTGCCAAATAAGACATCAGTTTTAATTCCGTTAATTAAGGCAGCAGAAGGTTAATTATCTAGTTGAGTCATCTCCAGGGCAGAACATGTATAAACTGCCCACCACAGGAACTTCCTTGATGGATTTAACATCCACCTCAACTCCGATGGATTACAAAGTGGGTCCATTTTGTAGGCCAGGGCTATACGCTACAAAAGTTTGAAGTCACTGAAGCGATCACCACACCAAAAAAAGTGACTGATTGTTACCGGAGGACTTGCAGCCCATAGCTGAAAATTTCAAACCACACTTGGACCCATGTATCGCCCCTGAGGCCACTTTGAAACCGACTGAATAAATTGTTAGTTAGTATCAATGTCATTGTTATGCATTGTGTTAATTTGTTCAATATTTTTTTTTTTAGTTATTTAATAAAATTATGACTATAATGTTCAATAGTTGCAGGGTTTTCCCACTATGTACTAAGTGCAATTCTCAGCCTGCAACCCCAAGACATATTATTGACTGTATTGACTCATCCATTGATGAGCTCTACTCTTCCCCGGCAGACACCATCAAAAGTCTCAAGCTTGATACCTTAGTGTGATTGAGTGGAGATAAGAAAGAAGAAGACTATAATGTTCAACTCTTATTTTGTGGGACACTCTTAATATAATTTTAGAGTAGCCTCTCTTTCTTTTTATCGATCCAATTATCCTCCGGGCATTAAAAATTTCTATCTGTATTTTCACTACAATGATATTTTGACACACCCCTCCTCAGATAATAATGCTTGATAACTATCACTGCATGTCTCAATAGTTGACCTGTGGTGAATAAACAAGGATAGAACGTTCCGATATGAAGAAATAAGATAAAAGTTTCAAGAACACAAGTGCCATGTAAGAAGTGCGAGAGAAAGAAAATTTTGATCCTAAATTGTTTGTAAAATCCTAAATTCACCTTTTTTTTACTCATGTAAACTAGTCCTAAAACTTGTGTTGCATTAAAGTGCTGTATATGTAAACTAGAGCCCTAAAGCTTGCTAACATTCAAATGTTGTAAATATGTAAAGTAGTTTTGTGTATAGAAATTATTCTATTTGGATTTGGTCTTAATACCTTGTGCTATAGATGGTGTTACCATAAATGATGTTGCTATAAGTTGTTGTTGTTGTGTCCAAAGAAGAGTCTTAGATGTCTCCATGCATCTCCATCACAGCAGCTGCAATATCCACTATCTTGCTCTTCATTGGAAAATGGGTGCCGTTGCCACGTTAGTCACCTTGGAAACGAACCAGAATTTGGTCTAATATTCCAAGGGTCCAGGGGGGACCGCAGAGAGGTGTGGTCGGACTTCTCCCCCTAGAGGTTCCATTGTATATATAAATAAAGAGTTTGTGCAATACACTTGGTCACCAAGTTCGAGCATTTGTCTCACTGACTGCACAAGTTTGCCACTGCGTCTGTTGTACTTATCAATGGCCAGGGTACTGTGCTACAGTTTAACTTCTGTAAGAAACAATGCCTATTTGCATTGTCAAAGTGACCTTTATTGAGAGGTGTCCTTTTACGTAGAGTTTCTAATTAGTAAGAAATGGTAATTTTGGCATATATTATATAGTCCAACCTCCTTGAGAGGCTACTCTTTACAAAGATCAGTGTTTTTATCACCAATATTACTATTTTTTCTAAGGTACTCTGGTGAGAGGACACCTCTCTCTAAAGGACACTTTGGCTCTGCAACTAGGTGTTGTCCTATACAGGGAGGTTTTATGGAATACAGAATCAATGACATAAAGCATGACAAAAATTACATAGGGTTTTAACAAAATTATCTTTAAAAGAATTAAACTAGAGGAAGTATGTGATTCTTTGAGCCACCCATTAATATTGTTAGCTAATTCACAATATCATTTTTGAAAGGTACTCTCTTTAATAAATATTTTTTAAACAGAATTTTGTTATAGATAGAATATATATTTTTAACTTTACAAATTAAATGAATTGGATATATGGCGCATTAGAGTTTCAATTGAGTGTAAATTGGTTTTGGTTTAGTGCTAAGGGTGTATAATATATTAACCTACCTACCTTAAGTTAAAATTATTTTGAAATCGATTTAAAAGTACGCTTTTAATTCTGAAATAAAATCAAGATAGTTCCTTTTAAATGATTCATTTTAGATTATTTATCACTAAAGAAAAAAAAAAAAACCAAACGGATAAAAGAAAATTGGACGCCTATATCTGTTCTAAAAATATCGCGGCCGTTGCTATAGGTGGTTTCTATAGGTTATATGTTGCTATAGATGGTGTTACCATAAATGATGTTGCTATAGGTGGTTTCTATAGGTTATATGTTGCTATAGATGGTGTTACCATAAATGATGTTGCTATAGGTTGTTTCTATAGGTTATATGTTGCTATAGATGGTGTTACCATAAATGATGTTGCTATAGGTGGTTTCTATAGGTTATATGTTGCTATAGATGGTGTTACCATAAATGATGTTGCTATAGGTGGTTTCTATAGGTTATATGTTGCCATAGATGGTGTTACTATAGGTGAAGTTGCTATAGAAGTTGTTGCTATAAGCATTGTTTTTCTATAGATGGTGATAAGGCACAATTTGGAATATAGATTATAAACACAAGGTAATAAGACCAAATCCAAATAAATGGTGTATTCACTATTTATTTGGTCTTATTACCTTGTGTTTATTCTTAAGCCTTTAAAGAAGGATCTGTGTGAGGTGTTGTTGGCCACGAGGTGGAGTGGAGTTCTTCATATCAATTAGCTGCATGGAACTCATATTTTAATCTCTGGGGGTTGGTAGAAGGATGGTCTAAACTGCTGGTTTTCGACTGCTACAACCCGGGTTTGATTCCTGCATTGAGCACTTTTTTCCGATAAAAAAAATGCTCCAATGGCCCCCAATTCTTGCAAAAGTCCAACCCCACCAGCGAGTGCAAGTAACCAAATGGGGCTCTGGCACATTTGTAATGCAAAGTCGAACTGCATTTCACATGTGTAGACATGTGGTGCACTTACAGTAAAAGCAGTTGCCAACTTCTATCCACCATGATTATCATGGCCTGTACTACGTGTACTAGGGATAAGCAAAAAAAAAAAAAAAAAGAGACCAACCAATGAGAGCAGAGAATTGATCTCTATTCCAAAAAGTATAATTCTCTGCATCATTTCATTTGGGAAAAATCATCCAGGTATGCAAATTTCTTGCAGGAATCTTGATGAAAATTCCAAGCTTTCAGTCCTTTCTACAGGAGTATTGTTGACCTCTACTTCTCCCAAGGAGAATCCTGAAGATGACCAAAACAACAGAAGATGATGGAGGGCAAATATGGAAGATGTGGGAGCCTGTCCAATATGCAAATTAAAGTCAAGGACATGGCCTCCTCCTACCTTGGTGGTTTCATGGTCTGCTTGCTGAATTGTTTGTTTTGACCACTTCCACCATTTCTGTGTGGAATTTTACTTGACAAACATTACTGTAATATCTTTTCAATGGGGATAAAACAGGAGGCATTGGAATATTGGCAACAAATTTTTCTATAAATCATGTGAGCTAAGTTACAAAATACTTTGGGAGAGGGTGGTCTTACAAAATTATGGGGAGGTAACAGTTAGCACAATTTGTAATTTCCAGAAATTAGGATCGTAAATTTTATTGTCATCCCTAGTACACGTAGTACAGGCCATGATAATCATGATGGGTAGAAGTTGGTGACTGCTTTTACTGTAAGTGCGCCACATATCTACACGTGTGAAAAGCAGTTCGACTTTTACACTTACAAATCTGTCAGAGCCCTGTTTGGTTACTTGCACTCGCATTAGGATCGTGATAACAATGTGTGGATCAAGGATGGGATGCTGCTTGAACGTGCGGCACAGAGGACCATTACAAGTGTGAAAACCAAAACTCTGTTGCAAGTTTTAAATCCTTTTAGAAAATATACACTTAAGATTTTATAACTTCTTTAATTCAACATTTCAATGGATCAGAATTTTCTGTTGGAATAAAGTTGGTGTTGAATTATAGTCGGTTATACAGTAGAACCTCCTTGAAAGGACACTACCTAAAGGACACCTCTCTACAAAGGACAGTTTTCATTTGCAAAATTACCATTTTTACTATTTAGCAACTCTCCGGTAAGAGGACACCTCTCCCTAAAGGACACTTTAAAATTAGATGTCCTTTACAGGGAGGTAGTTCTACTGTATAGAGTAAATAGGCTGATTGATAAATGAAAAATTGGTTGAGTTAAAGTAAGTTTTGAATTAGTCGGTTGAATTAAAAAGGATATATACTGTATCTTAGAAAACATTATTTAAAACAAAAAGAAAACAGATGTAAAATATTATTTTGTATGATTTCATAGCCACTACCCATTATGTTCACTATCCTGGTGGTTTGGTTCTTTTTACTTTGAAAAATGTGTTTTGCAACTTTAAATATTTGAGGTGAAATTTAACAAGTTGATGCAATAGGTAGAGAATGGAATTATAACATGTATTACAGAACTAAATAGGCTTATTTTATTACCAAATAATGCTGTGTTGGGTAGTGTAATGTGGTGTGGTTTAATGTGCTAGTAATGTGATGTTGTCATGTCATGTAGTACAGCACTTTTTTTATTATCCCATTGTATAATTATACAAAGTCATGGAGACTAAATTCAGGTTTTACTGCATGTTGATACAAGGAGTTAAAACTCCGCCTTTGCTGGTCCCAAGCCCGGATGAAAAAGGAGGAGGGGGAGCAGTAACAAGCTCACTAAAAAAAATCTGGGCTCAGCTGGCCAGGCTGATAGTACCCTTTAAAGGGCTCCTAATCCAGGGATAGAGGATGAGTAGCGTTTGTACTCCAGGTTAGGAGCAGCTGCACATGGCTTCTGTTCCTCATGTCAGAGGTGGCCTTTTCTTTTGGAGCTAAGTCAGCCTGCCACTGAGTAGTGCTCCCAGTCTTAATGACAAAGGCAGACGCATTCTACTTCACCCAGTCTTTTTTTTTTTTTAAATAAGAAAGAAGAAGAAGATCGAGTATAGAGTGGTGTAGTGTTAGGTAGAGTTTTGTGGTGCAGTGTAGCGGTGATGGCTGGTGCATGTATTGTCTAGTGCTACAAGATCCCTCTGACTGACAGCAGCACCAGAATTATGTCATTCCACATTGGGAGATGTACAGCACACATCAATGAGTGAGAACAACTCCAGGCCTAAAACATTCTATGAAACACAATCATTAAATTCTCCAATATTTTTTTAAAAATGGGTAAAATGAAACATTCCAATCCATCTCTCTGTAAATCCCCCAGACATCCCATCTATACAATCAGTAAACACACCACAGTACAGCTTGGGATATCCTACAGGAGCCATGAAATCTGTCTTGTTGATGCCAACCAACCTTGTAGAAGGTTCAACTCCCCAAGGTGTTCATTCAAAATGAGGGCAGGCAAGTTTTATAAAGGAAATTTTTGAGGAAGTGAAGTGACTCAGTGATTTTACTTTAGTTTTATCTCTTCCTGTTCCAGCTATGTCGCAGGTGGCGGCAGCGGTAGATATAGAAACCTTGCCTCAATGGTGGTGTGCACCTTAATCCATTTTCTACAACCCAGGTCAATATTGGATTGATATTTCATATTAATAGAATGGCCCTCTAACTTAATCAAGTTCAACCCCCACCAGTGATATAGGGCTCTAGTACCTTGTGAGAGCAATGCTGAACTACTTGTATGGTGTATTTAGGTTGATTAAAATGTAGATTTTAGGCCTTATTTATTTAAATGGCTTTTATTATATTACACCAGAGTAGATGAAAAATCCAAAATTACAAGTCAACAATAGCAGAATGATGATGATAAGTTATATATTACAGAATAATAATCTGTGGATTTAAAATGATTAGAATATACGACAATAGGGTTAACAACCACAGAAGTAACTAGCTGACCCCAATGGCTGCTGTACTTGAACCACTATTGTAGAGTAATCACCTGACCTACAAGTAACCCCACATCAACCAATAATGTATTTAACCCATGATGTTTCAGTGACTTCCTGTCACTCTCCTTGTGGGAATGATTATTTTGAATCCTAGTTCTACTTATACACATACATACACAAATTTCTAAAATAGATGTAGAGTATCATATATTTGCATATATATATATACATATGTCATAATTTGCCTAATGCCCAAGAGATATAATTTATTTTCGCCATAATTAATATGTTAAATTCATCACAAATTCATCCATCTATAAATCTGTACAAAATAAACGTGGGAGCCAGCGTGCGCGGGCGAATGCTACGGCACACCACCGCGTGCGCATGCTCACTAGTGTGGAACAAGTTCTTTTTTTGAAGTATACATGCACTACGGCTGCGCCCTTCCATTCGACCACAACAGATACGACAAGTATATATATATAAATAAATAAGAGACTTGACTTTTGACAGCCAAGACCCGAGATCCCACATTGGGGGGGGGGGAACTTTATTTATTTATTTTTTATGAAGAAACAAAATTGCTTTAATAATGGCCCCCCAATTGTTACACAAGTTCAGCATCACAAGTGAGTGCACATAACCCAACACTGCTGACACCCTTGTAGGTGCATAAGTCTAACTTACTCTCTACATGTGTAGACATGTAGATACACTACAGATGGAGCAGTCACCATGATTATCATGGCTGCCTGTATCTATCTTAGGATATATAGAACCACCAACACATTGCCTACAGCATTTCTATCTTGAAACTTTGTTAGTCAGGACTAGAAGGGAAAGAAAATAATCCACAATTATCTCAGTAGTCCAAATTATATTCACAGTTCTAATTATCATTGTGTGTATATGTAAAATAATCTCCCAGAATGAGATAACAACTTGTGGAGCAGCAGTGGCCCCAATCTATATTGTCACGTGGAAAATTAGGAAAGACTAACAATCTTCAGAATGACAAGGAAATTTATTTAAGACAAAAACAAAAATCAATATTTTTAAGATATAAGATAGGGGGTCGGTGGAAGGATGGTCTAAGCTGTTGGTTTTTGTCCGCAACGACCCGGGTTCGATTCCTACATTGGGCATTTTTTTCTGATAAAAAAAAAAAAATGCTCCAATGGCCCCAGATTTTTGCAAAAGTCCAACTTCACCAGCGAGTGCAAGTAACCAAACGGGGGCTCTGGCACATTTGTAAGTGCAAAGTCAAACTGCTTTTCACATGTGTAGACATGTGGTGCACTTACAGTAAAAGCAGTCGCCTACTTATACCCACCATGATTATCATAGCCTGTACCACGTGTACTAGGGATAAGCCAAAAAAAATAAAAAATATATAAGATAAGCAATAAGGGAAGTTTCCAGAGATATAAATAATATCAAAATTAATAATCTGTATATAAAATAAATACTTTGCTACAATATGGCAGTACCTCCAGGGTCTGTGTGACAGCAGCTACAAGTGGGTGTCTCCATACCTTACACCATCCTTCACATTTTTAATAATAAATGTCTAAGGATGCGTATCTTTTTAATTAAACATTTTTCCAGCTTTCGGGATAACGCCCTTCTACAGAAAAATTGATAAAAAATGAAACTTAACTATGCTATGGCAAGTTATATGTACATTATAAAATTTACATAATATCAGCTGTGTCCAAGTTCAGAGTCAAACAAGGCCTTATAATATTTGAACAGTTTTTCTAGAGAGTGAGTGATGTAGATACAGATATTATCTTTTCAAAGAGTGCAAAAACTATCAAAATTTTAAATCCTATATAGGGCCCAAAACAGATAAATACTAACTCTATTGAAACTTCAGCCAGTTAAAGTTTTATTTTATCAACGTTTCAACAAAAGATCTTCAAAATAAAACTTTAACTGGTCAAAGATTATGTTGTTATATAGATGGTCATCTATATATATTGATGAGGCTGAGGTGGGGATATAAAACTCAATTTATTGGTAGGTTGCAGTACATTGTCCTGGTGGGCTATGGTCACCATGGCCCGTTCCAGGGCTGGGCTTGTGGTCCGGTTCTGGAGGGTTGTTGAGGTCCGATTCTCTGCGGTATAGCCGTTGGGAGGGTTAGATCTGGTACAAGACATCTTTCGTTCGCCGGGCAAGGATAAAAAGAAAATAAATAAATAAATAAAATGCACGAAGGTCCAACGATAACTGGCACGTTGTATTTGTAAGCATTCCGCGAAAACGGTGGTCCGTGGTCAAATACAACTTGTGCCTGTTATCTCTGTGGTGCCGTTTCTCTGATAAATAAATAAAATAAACAAAATTTAAGATAATTTTGTAACGGTCACGTGTATTTCCGGTCGGTTGCTTGTTGACACACAACACCACCCCCCCTCTTATCTTAGACTCGGTCCCTCGAGTCGCCGTTATCTTTCTAGAAATTCCTTAAGTCTCGACACGTGCGCTAACGTGCTCTGGCGCCTACTATTTTCGTTGCGTCCGTCCTGTGGTCGTAACCTATATGTCGTTTCCTTGATTCTATCCGTTATTACGTACGGTCCTACGTATTTCGGCAGAAATTTCTCCGTTTTCCCTGGTTTCCTGCGAGACGACTCCAGTAGTACCAGGTCGCCCACTTCAAACTTCCGGAAGCGGTCACGGTTCGCAAGGTCATACTGACACTTCGTCATCATTGTCCGGTCTCGGTAGTTTTCGTCGGCAATTTTCTTTAATCTCTCGTTTTCTAAAATGCGGTTGGTCACGTATTCGTCGTAAGTTTTTACTGGCTCGTCGACGGTTGGTAGTCCTACGTCTAGGGACGTCCTCGGTTCTACGCCAAATATCAACTTATGCGGTGTCACCTGTGTCGACGACTGAATGGACGAGTTATACGCAAAAGTCGCCGTTTTTACGAATCTCGGCCATTCGGCGTGATCATCCTCGAGATAAACTCTGATGCCGTTTTTTATGATGCCGTTGAGTTTTTCGCATAAGCCGTTTGTTTGCGGGTGTGCCGCGGAAGCCATAATATGTTTAATCCCGTACAACCGTGTAAAGTCTCTAAAAGTACTCGAATCGAAAGATTTGCCTTGATCGGATATTATGCATTTCGGAGTACCAAAAACGTAGAGCAGATTGTCTGAGAGTGCGTTGCACGTGGTTTCCGCCTTTGTATCTTTTACCGGGATTGCGAGTGCGTATTTACTAAAATGGTCTACGATCGTTAGAATGTGTTCGTAGCCTTCTACCGATTTTTTGAAAGGACCTTGGTGGTCTATTCCCACTCGTTCCCAGATGTCTGTTGCTGGTGGTAACGGTTCTAGCGGGGCTGCGGGTTTGAACCTCTGTGGTTTGAAGGCCTGGCACACTTTGCACGACCGAACGTATTTCCGCACGTCTTCTTCCAGACCTTTCCAGTAGAACCGTTGCTTAATACGGTGGACCGTCTTCGCTACCCCCATGTGTCCTGCCTCGGGTATATCGTGCGCTGTTTTCATTATTTCGGATACGCTTTGCTTTGGTGCTACGACCAACCATTGGTTACCTTGTGTTGCATGGTTCTTTTTATAAAGGATCCCGTTTATTTTTTTATATTCGTCCCGTGTTTTAGCGTCTGGTAGTTTCCCGGTAATATCGCGGCAAAACGTGTCTTCCTTTTGTCCGTTTTCGTCGATCCGTACTGTGCATGCCGTTAAATCGTTGAAGTTGTCTTCGACGTTCGTATCGTTTTTGTGGAACGGGTTGCGTGAGAGTGCGTCCGGTGCAACGTTCTTCCTCCCTGCGCGGTGGACTATTTCAAAGTCGTGCTCCATGAGTTTTAACCCCCATCTAGTAAGTCTTGAGCACGGGTCACGTACGTTAGCTAGCCACGTTAACGCGCTATGGTCGGTTACGACTTTGAATTCTCTCCCGAAGATGTACGGCCGTAACTTTTGTAGAGCCCAGACTATTGCTAAACACTCTAGTTCTGAGATACCATATTTACTCTCGTGTTTCGATGTCGTTCTCGACAAGTAGTGGATCGGGTGCAAAAACCCGTCATTGTCCGGTTGCATTAGCACCGCGCCTAATCCCACGATTGATGCGTACGTATGTATTTCTATTCTAGCGTCTGGGTTGAAGTGTGCTAGAATTGGCTCCTCAGTCAATTTTTTTTTTAAGGTTTCGAAAGCTTCTATTTCGGCCGGACCTATCACGAATTTCTTATCTTTTTCCGTTAAACACGTCAGCGGTTTGCTTATCTTTGAAAAGTTTTTTATGAAACGGCGATAATAGCCGCAAAGTCCCAGAAACGAACGAACTTGCTTGACATTTTTCGGAATCGGAAATTCCTTAACTGCCTCGATCTTATCAGTAGCCGGTTCTACGCCGTTTTCCGATACCACGTGTCCCAAAATTGGTAACTTTTGGTAGGCGAATCTACATTTTGATGGTTTTAGGGATAAGCCTGCCCCGCGGAAACATTCTAGAACATTTGTTAACCGCACGTTGTGTTCACGTATGTCTCTTCCGTACACGATGACGTCATCTAGATAAACCATACACTCGGACCATTTCAATTCAGCTAACAGTGTATCCATGATTCTTTCGAAATGACCCGGTGCCCCGGTTAAACCAAAGGGTAACACTTGAAACTCGTACAACCCGTTACCTGTCGTGAACGCTGTAATTGGCTTGCTTGTTTCGTCCAGTGGACACTGCCAATAACCGCTAACAAAATCCGTGTGAGAGAAATACTTCATTCCCGCTAAACGGTCCAGGCAGTCGGTGATATCCGGTAATGGATATGAGAATTTTTCGGTTACGTTGTTAACTTTTCTATAGTCCACACAAAATCTATAGGATCCGTCTGATTTTTTAACCAAAACGACCGGGCTCGCCCATGGAGATGTTGATTTCCTAATAACTCCTTTTTCACACATTTCTTTAACCTGTTCCTCTATAATATCACGTTCCTTAGGACTGCGGCGATAGGCTTTTTGTCGAATTGGTTCCGTGTTCGCTTTAAGTTTAATGTGGTACGGTTCGATATCTGCCGCCTTATTCCACTCTTCTGAGAAAAGTTCCCGATACCTGTACAATACGTCCAGTACGTCGATTTTTTCGCTGTCCGATAGCTCCGGGTTTATATCGAACTTCTGTGGTTCGTATTTGCACGTGGCCGTCGTACTGTATCCCACCTGTTCACTTAGGAAAGAAACATTCGCTATTTCCCCGCTGAATCGTAACAAGCACGAGTTTGCTACCAACCACACCGGCTCGTTCCTAGTATTTATGACATCAATGAATATCTCGGATACCGTTTCGGAAACGTGTACTGATGGTATTAGTAGCCCCGTTCTTCTTACGCAGTCGGGGTGGGGTTCTAAAATGCCCGCTATTACTGTTGGCCCTTTTAACTTAACCCTCGTTTTACAACGTGGTGCAATTTCAAGGTCGTCTAGTATGCAGTACTTTTGTTTGGGGTTTTTCCGATCGCTCGTAATTGTGCCTAACCTCTCGAGTTCCCGTTCTTCGTTTAGTTCTACCACGTGGTCGTCCCTGCCTATTTTTGGCCTATACAATTCTACCGATTCGTCTCTAAACATAATTTTGCAATGATAGTTTGTTAGAATATCGACGCCGAAAATAATCTTTTCCCCGTTTCCTGGAATTATGGTGAACCTGCCACATATGTCGAAACCATCAATGTTGACCTCCAAGTATGTGCACGTGTTCGAGACTACTGACCCACTTATTCCCCGTATAAGTAATTTTGAAGGCATTCTAGCACATCCTAGTGCGTTGGCTATTCCTTCGTCTATGCAGCTAACATTTGCCCCTGAATCGAAAATCAGTTTGCCTACATGTGTCTCATTGATATGCGTGATTAAACAGAAATTTGTCATACCTGTCCAACGGAACTTTTCCATTGCTGTACCCCCTATTTCTAAAGTGGATTTTTCTATTGGTACCTTATTTAATGTCTGTTTCTCGTTAACCCCCGGTTGTCCTTTTACCCTGAAGATTATGCGATTGGTGTTACCAGTAACCTCGGAAAATACACGTGGTACGCTCTCTACACTGTTTGAAACTTCCACCACAGGATTAGAGGCAAAATTGTACTTACCACGTGGCCTCCTTTTCGGGCAATCCCAGTGTTTGTGCCCCGTCTGGTAACAAGTGAAGCATCTTGGCGTCCCGTCCGGTAGCATAAATCTTCTTGCTTTTTCCATGGGCGTTTCGGTCCTTGGATTTCGTCCTTGTTTTTGTTCCCACTCTTCCGCCGTCCTCGTAGTTGTTTCCCAACTCGTCGTTGTACCTGCCTCCGTCCGTTCCTTGTTCCATTTATCCGCTTCGTCGAGGAATTTCGCCGCCTGTAGGAAGTCGGCCTCTTCTGAGTTCCGCGTGGTGCTCCACGAGGCTGCCAGTAGTAGGCAGTCTTTTGGAGCCAATGCCCACAATGCCTCCTTGCTTGAATCAAACGGCGAAAACTCGCCTGCCGTCGCGTGGGCCGTAATCAGGTTCATCAAATATCTCCCCGTATCTTCCGTGGACTGGGGCCGTCTCGTTTTCTTTAATTTGTTACCCCTACTACGTGCCCGGCCGTCGTTCCTTGGGTAGCAAAGTTTCAGTGCTTCCAAGACGTCTTCAAGTGCGGCTGAAGGGTCAAACCTGCACTTGATAAATTCGCGGCCGTCAAGTGGAAGCCGCCGTACTAGGGCCTTCGTCCAGTCTCCCTTCGGTACCTTGCTCGCCGTCAGCCACGTCTTGAATTCCTCCACGTGGTCCTCGATGTCTTCCTCCTCCGGGTTGAAACACGGCGTCTCTCCGTAGCCGATATTTATGTTCGCTGCTTGAGGTGCTGGGCCGACACTGCTCTCCACCATGTGATGAGGCTGAGGTGGGGATATAAAACTCAATTTATTGGTAGGTTGCAGTACATTGTCCTGGTGGGCTATGGTCACCATGGCCCGTTCCAGGGCTGGGCTTGTGGTCCGGTTCTGGAGGGTTGTTGAGGTCCGATTCTCTGCGGTATAGCCGTTGGGAGGGTTAGATCTGGTACAAGACATCTTTCGTTCGCCGGGCAAGGATAAAAAGAAAATGAATAAATAAATAAAATGCACGAAGGTCCAACGATAACTGGCACGTTGTATTTGTAAGCATTCCGCGAAAACGGTGGTCCGTGGTCAAATACAACTTGTGCCTGTTATCTCTGTGGTGCCGTTTCTCTGATAAATAAATAAAATAAACAAAATTTAAGATAATTTTGTAACGGTCACGTGTATTTCCGGTCGGTTGCTTGTTGACACACAACAATATCTCTATAATATCATCTATAGTAACAACATCCATAGCAATAACATCTATAGAAACAATATCTATAGCAACATTGCTTATAGCAACAACTTCTATAGCAACTTCACCTATAGTAACAACGTCTATAGCAACTTCACCTATAGTAACAACATCTATCTTTAAAAGAAACATGAATGCCGGCCAGGCAACATCTATCTTCAGGATATGGGGCCCATACATTTCTAGATGATCCTGGGGTTTTCTGAGAGATTTCACACCAAATCTTAGTTCTAGAAGCAAACTATAATGGAACTTCGTTATAACTGCAGCTTCTTTATAACTCCCCAACTTGGTTAGAACATGCCCCAATTGTTTCCACTGTGGTTAAAACAGCATTAAAATCTTGGTCCCAAGTTGATTTTGTTATTATAACAAGGTTATAAGATTGGGGATCCTGTTTGTAAATTTGAATGGGTGAAGATGTGCATATTCTTATGTAAACCTCTCTTTCATTCTAATGGGGATAAAAATATGGATAAAATGTGAAAATATTTTACAAATAAGAGTACATGTGAGTGCTGGCTATCTTAAACCCTTGTTAATAGAATTCTAGCTCGAGTATAAAAATATAAAGCTAAGTAGCTAGGTAAAAAGTAAGAGGTGGAATACTTAGGTTCATGGTGTTCCTTCCCTCCACAAGATTTGCTGGCTGTTACAAAATGCCAGTCAGCATCTTGATGTGTCATGGCAGAGATACAATCTGGTGACTATCTCTCTCTCTTGGCACCAACACTGAGCTACATCACTTATAGCAGCAACTTCCCCTATAGTAACAACATCTATAGCAACATTGCTTATAGCAACAACTTCTATAGCAACATTGCTTATAGCAACAACTTCTATAGCAACATTGCTTATAGCAACAACTTCTATAGCAACATCACCTATAGCAACAACATATATAGCCATATAACCTATAGCACAACAATTTCTATAGCAACAACTTCTATAGCAACATTGCTTATAGCAACAACTTCTATAGCAACATTGCTTATAGCAACAACTTCTATAGCAACATCACCTTTAGCAACAACATATATAGCCACATAACCTATAGCACAACAATTTCTATAGCAACATCACCTATAGCACAACAATTTCTATAGCAACAACATATATAGCCACATAACCTATAGCACAATTTCTATAGCAACATCACCTATAGCAACAACTTCTATAGCCACATAACCTATAGCACAACAATTTCTATAGCAATATCACCTATAGCACAACAATTTCTATAGCAACATCACCTATAGCAACAACATATATAGCCACATAACCTATAGCACAACAATTTCTATAGCAACATCACCTATAGCAACAACATATATAGCCAAATAACCTATAGCACAACAATTTCTATAGCAACATCACCTATAGCACAACAATTTCTATAGCAACATCACCTATAGCACAACAATTTCTATAGCAACATCACCTATAGCAACAACATATATAGCCACATAACCTATAGCACAACAATTTCTATAGCCACATAACCTATAGCACAACAATTTCTATAGCAACATCACCTTTAGCAACTTCATCTATAGCAACAACAGCTATTGCAACATTATCTATTGCAATTTAATTTATAGCAACAAGACATCTATAGCAACAAGACATCTATAGCAACAACACCTATAACAACATCTTAAGAATGATAAGGCACAATTCGGATTATAGATTAGAAACAATGCTGTTCCCGAAATGTCACACACTATTTGGATTTGGTCTTGTATTACCATATGTAACATCTTAAGAACATCACCTATAGCAAGAACATCTATAGAAACATCATCTATAACAATTTCATATATAGCAACAGCATCTATAGCAACAACACCTATAGCAATATAACACCTATAACAACACTTATCAATAGCCACATAATCTCACCAGATAAGACAGGCAGGAACTTACAATACTAACTACTTACAGTCAATAATTGGGACTCTTGGAGAAAGCACAAGCAACAATCCTATTTAACCATTGATATGTTTTAAAACTGAGCAATTCAATTTTCATTTATTAAAAAAAAAAAAAAAAAAAAGATAATCTTGGAGATCAAACTTTTTTTATTTTTCCAATATTTCAAGTGGCTCTACAGGAAACTTCCTCTGGGAACAAAGTTACCTTGAGAGATTTTCTCCACTTGCATCAATACATGAGGGCAAGCTACAAACTGGATTTTCAGGGCAACTTTGTACCCTGAGGAAGTTTGGAAATATTGGAAGATCATTGTGAGAAGTCTGTATTTAAACATAGGCACACAATCTTACAGATAGTTAAAACAAGCATCCTATATTAATTGAGCCTCCTGGTAAATAATTGTGGGCCATCCCAGTAAGTACCTCCCCCAGGTCCAACACAGAGTTAGTGAGATAGAAATAACTATGTTGGTTTATTGTCGTGTCCAATGAAGATCTCAGCTGTCTCCATACATCTCTATTACAGCAGTCGCATCTTGGGCGTGTAAAGCTGCAGTTGGGTCCATTTCATTTTTCTGCAAGGCTGCGGCCATTGCTGGACATGAGAATATGTGGGTAGGTATTAATTCCACACCAGGACAGTTGTTTCTTGTCCTGTAGGTTCTTGTGCCATCTGGATGTATGGTCATTCTTTTGTGCGTGCATATATTTTCTGGTATAACATGTATGTAGGAGATGTAATCTTATAATGATATATACATGGAAAGAATAAATATAATCCTTAATTTATTGTTGATTTTTAATCCACACATGCTTTAATTTCAATTTCTCAACTTTATGGATTTCCCATTCCTGTGATATGGCAGATCAGGAAGATACCCAGGTGACCATTGAAGCTAGGAAGTACTTGTACCTACTGTATGTATACTGTGGGGGAGAAGGACATTCAGTTTGGTTAATTCTAAAGACGTGTGTGTTGGAATAGTACCTTCCCTGTTCTGACAGGATATGTTATGTTGCTACATCTTTCTTTCTAGACCAAAAAAAAAAAAATATATATATATATATATATATATATTTTTTAAATTGATTATATTTAAAACCCCAAAATGATATAGGTTTTCAAATTGTGCAATACTTTTGGAGAATTTGGTTAAAAATTTGGGCAGGAAATTTCTGGCATGGTCTGGACTGTAGCCAGTTCTTGTGGATTGGCAAACTTTGGCTCCATTTCAATATACCAATCAGAGAAAACTTGAGCTCCAAATGATCCATTTTACCTATAGTCAGCAAATTTGTCTCTATTGAATCCAGGTGGTATAAACCAAATGTCACCCTCCCTCTTTCTATGTGGCAGGAACAATACAACAGCAGAGTTTACAAAATGTGGGCATCAAGAGCCCGGCACAAGCAATGTTTTAGTAGACAATGGATGAAGTTTGTTGTAGTGTGCAACATCTTTCTATAATCCTATCTCATCAATTACATAATCCCTGGAATGATAAGGCACAATTTGAATTATAGATTATAAACACAAGGTAATAAGACCAAATCCAAGCGTTGTTACCATCTTCAGACAAAAGTACTGAATGAGAAATTTTACCACAGCATTTTTTTAATAGCTACTAATAAGACCAATGCACCAATGACCAAAAACATGCTGTGGTAAAATTTCTCATTCAGTACTTTTGTCTGAAGATGGTAACAACGCTGTTACAGAAACGTCACACACTATTTATTTATTTGGATTTGGTCTTATTACCTGTGTTTAGAATCCTTGGATTAACTCAATATATCCCTATATAATGGATCTAAGTAGGGTTTAGCGATGAGGTATCCAGACATGAGATTGACCACAGAGATATCCTTTGTCACGCCAAGATATCTAGTGAGAAAACTGTCATCTTCCCATTATCTCTCCATTACAATCTCAACATTGAAGTCTCGCAATGAAGGCCAATAATCTCACCACAGCCTACAGATATCATTGTCTCCCTATTTGACATTTTTGTTGTTTTAAATTTCCAATCTCAGCGGAGGTTTAATTTTTGATGTCTCTAAGATTTCGTTCTTAGAAGTTTTCCATTCCTCTGAAGATATATATTTTTGCTACAATCTATCCAATTGAACATGTGTGACACTGGTTGTGCTACATCTCAAGCAGAGGGCTGCCTAATAAAAAGGGAACATGTGCTGGGACATTCTGTAGTGTCAGCTATCATTGTAGACAATCTAATGTTTGGTCTTGTGCAAAGCATTACAGTAGAACCACCTCCAAGAGAAGACACTCCCGCTAGAGACCACCTCTCTACAAAGGACAGTTTTCACTTACTAAATTACCATTTTTACTATCGGCCTGAAACTGAGTAGTGCTCCCAGTCTTAATGATAAAGGCAGACACATTCTACTTCACCCACACCATCAACAAGCTTTACAAGCTTGATACCCTAATATGATTGAGTGGAGATAAGAAATAAGAAGATTTTTACTATTTTGACACTCTCCGGTAAGAGGACACCTCTCCCTAAAGGACACTTTGGCTCTGCAATTAGGTGTTGTCCTTTACAGGGAGGTTCTACTGTATAAGCAATCTAGACACAAATCGTAGAAAAAGGTGATGAGGCACAATTTTTGGATTATAAACACTTGTGTTATTACCTTGGTAATCAGACCAAATCCAAATAAATAAATAAAGTGTGTGAGCATTCAGCACTTTTGTCTGAAGATGGTAACAACGCTGTTACCGAAACATCACACACTATTTGAATTTGGTCTTATTACCTTGTGAATAGAAAAGGTGAAAACCAAAAAAAAAAGGAAAAAATAAAAACCAAGATTCCATACATAAGTGATCAACAACTTGGCTATAAGAGTAGAGGGCAATTTCCATCATTGTCAGTCCCAAGGCCGGGTGAAAAAGAGGAGGAGGGGGAGCATTAACAACAGGCTTACTAAACAACCTGGCTTCAGCTGTTCAGTTACTGATCCAGTTACTGAAAAGCTTCCAAGTAAGGAACAGCCGCAATATGGTGTCTCTTCAAGAAAATAAGACCTAATCCAAATAATTTAATAGTGTGTGACGTTTCTGCAACAGCATTTTCAGACAAAATCACCATCATCAGACAAAAGAATAAATAAATAAATAAAAAAATTGTCTGATGATGGTGACAATGCTGTTGCCGAAACGTCACACACTATTAAATTATTTGAATTAGGTCTTATTTCCTTGTATTATAATCTATAATCCAAATTGTGCTTTATCATGGTGTCTGTTCCTTATGTTAAAGGTGGCCATTTTATATTGAAGCTAAGTCAGTGGCTCTCCACCAAGGAGTGCTCCCAGTTTTAACAACTAAAGAATTTGACTTCTCTTAATCCTGAAGTCCAAGATCCCTGGACTTTGAAGGATGAGAGGAGAGAAGACTCATGAGCCAACAACAACCCAGGCTCTCTGCCCTAGGAACATCACAAGTTGGGACTTACTTGTAGTAAACTTGGGCTCCCACCTGGACACATCCCACACATGGTCACCAAGTGTATGATAGGGTAATAGGGGTTACATAACAGTGTGAAAGATATCAAATGGACAGATAGAATGGCAAACAAAGTTTGGCCAAGATAAAATAGAGAGTATAACTTTCTATTGTAGAACAACATTTGAAAATTATCCCGCAAGTGTTTCTTTTGAACAAAAAAATCAAAATTTTATTTCAAGGAGAAATAACGATTATTTCTAACCTTAGAGATGAAGTATGAAAGGATGAATTGTGAAGAGCAATGATAAACAGAAAAATAAAAGTGTCCAGGGATGGGAAATAAAATTTTGATTTTTCGTTCACAAAAGAAACACATGCGGGATAATTTTCAAATGTCGTTCTACAATCATAAGCCACATTATATTGTATTATGAATAGCTTTCTATAAATGGAAACAGGCGAAACCGCTGGGAGGGTTCACCACTGATGAGACAGGCCCTCCCATTAATTTTTTTCATTACAGTAAGGACAGTAGAAATGGTTTATTTTTAAAAAGAATCATACGCATCTATAATAGTTTCAAATTTTGATAACAGATGGCGGGCTAATGCATCATAATAAATGGAATTATTGACCATACTGAATGGGATATATCTTGAAGGAAGAGGTAGACCAGAGAATGGCTGTACTACAGACTGGAACACTGATTCCCAACCGCCATCACATACTTCAGTGATTCTGTCAATACATTAGAAACATGGAAGAAACATAATAAACTGACAAGAAGCCGTTCACATGTTGAAATGTATGGAGATATCATCTGAAGACTTGTCGACACTGACAGAATTGGTTCACTTGGGAGCTCGATGTGGACCACATGTGTATATTTGGATGCATCACATGTTGGCTTGGCCAAATATCAGGGAACAAGCTAAATCAACATTTAGTTTATTTTTGTTCCACTAGATGGCGCTCTGCCATTTAAAATGCTCAGGTGAGCGGTTTAGGATATGCCTTTTTTTTTTTAATATCAACATATGACCTTTTTCTATTTTACTTATTTTTACACACACTTATATACAGTAAAACCCCGCTATAACGAACCCTGGATATAACGAACCTTCCCTTATAACGAACCCACGCCGATTCCCAATTCCATTCCATTGAAAATACCATCGTTATAACGAACTTTGCGATTTTTAGAATAACGAACTACCCCTATAACGAACCTATTTTCGGTCCCAAAATGATAAAATCTATTAAAAATACTGTTGGATAACTGAATGCTACGACAGCTAGCGCCACACTGGACCTATCATCATCACAACTGTTTGTTTACCTTCTTCTCTATACTTCAATAACTGTTCGCTACCATAACTTTGTCTTTTTCTTGCTAAATGGATAATAAAGATTATTATCATATAATCCTCAACGTCCTCATGCCTTCCTACGAGCTGTAAGTACTTAAATCTTACAACAATTAGATTATGAGACTGAGTATTGCATGAAATTCTACTAACGAGTTAAGACAAAGAAAAAAAAAGGCTTAGCAAAAATGGCGTCACTCCCGAGCCACGATGTAACCCTAAATAAGCTCGACGGCTATAACTACTCACTATGGTCTTTCAAAATTGAAATGCTCTTGCAAAAGGAAGATCTTTGGGAAGTTGTCACCGAAAATATTCCAGATGAACCTAAAATCGAATGGAAAAAGAAAGACTCAAAAGCTAGAGCTATCATTAATCTAAGCATCGCCGACTCACAAATAGTGCATGTCAAAAACCTACTAACAGCCAAAGCTACCTGGGACACTCTTAAAAATATCTATGAAAGAAAAACACTCTCAGGAAAAATTTATTTGCTAAGGAAACTATACAGCTTAAAACTCGAAGAAGACAAAGACATGCAACAGCATATCACTACCATGATGGAACTTGTTGACAAACTGCGAACCATTGGCGAAACACTAAAGGACTCTCACATCACGGCTATACTGCTTTGCTCGCTTCCAAAGAGCTACTCCAATCTCATCACGATGTTGGAATCAAGGCCTGATGACGAGCTAACGCTTGAATTCACCAAGAACAAACTCCTTGATGAACACACACGCAGAGTAGAAAGCTCGAAAGACGAAAGCACTGAATCAAAAGCCTTAAAAAGCCTCCACAGAGCTTCAAGCCAAAGAAGAGAAAAAGGGAAGAAATTCTGTTCTTTCTGCCACAAATCAAACCACTCCAAAGAAGAATGTTGGCACTATCAAAAGCGAAACAACAGCAACAAAGAGTACAAATATGAAAACTTCAGAAGAGGAAACGTACCAAAGTACACAAATCAGTCGAGTGTCACCCAAGAACAACCAACAAATCAGAGAACAACAAAAGGACCTAACCCAAAAGCTCTCAATTGCACTCAACGAGAAGCAAGTGTACACAACTGGTTCGTCGACTCTGGAGCCACATCTCATATGGCGTACGACGAAAGCTTCTTCACTGAACTTAACAGAGAACAAACACAAAATGTTGTGGTTGCTAATGGCAATAAGCTGCAGGTCAAAGGGATAGGACAAGGAGAAATAAAAGTCATCACACCCCAAGGAAAGACTGACACCTTACTTCTCACAAAAGTTCTCTACATCCCGGAACTAACAGACAACCTTCTGTCAGTGAGTGCGGCCACCTCCAACGGATGTAAAGTAACGTTCAAAAGAGATTGGTGTACCATCGAAAGAGACAACACAGTCCTCGCGAACGGTATACTTGACAATGGAATGTACCGACTCCACCTGGATGACAACCCCCAAACTCGCACATTCAAAGCAAATGTTGCAAAACAAAACCACTGCAAGAACAAAAATTGCCTCATGCTCTGGCACGACAGACTAGGACACAGAAATATAGAATCAATTAAGAAGATTCGAAATGAGAACCTAGCAAGAGGACTAAGTCTAAATAACTGTTCGCACAGCACAGACTGCGTTCAGTGCATTCAAGGAAAACTCACCGAAACCCCATTTCCAAAGAAGACAGAGTACAGAGCAACTGAAACGCTTCAACTTGTCCACAGTGATATCTGCGGTCCATTACCAACTAACTCTCTCAGCGGTAAGAGATACTTCATCACCTTCACAGATGACTACAGCAGATACACGAAGATCTACCTCCTGAAAGGAAAAGACGAAGCCTATGAAAAAATAAAAGACTACGTCATCTCAGCACACACGGAATTTGGAAAAAATATCCAAACCATACGGACAGACAACGGTCGTGAGTACGTAAACCGACAAGTCGAAGATTTCCTGAACCAAAGCGGAATCAAACATCAGCTAACAGTCCCCTACTCACCAGCCCAGAACGGAGTAGCCGAAAGGAAAAATCGATCACTAATGGAGATGACAAGATGCATGCTGTTTGACTCAGGACTCCCACAGTCTCTATGGGCGGAAGCGGTTACCACAGCTAATTACCTACACAACCGAATACCCTCGAAAGCTACAGACAAGACTCCTTTTGAACTATGGACCAACAGGAAGCCCAGTCTGAAGCATCTAAAAAGATTCGGATGTAAAGCCTTCGCCTATATTCCCAAGATAAAAAGAAACAAGTTGGATAGCAAAGTTATCGAAGGGATCTTTCTTGGATATGATGATCGAAGCAAAGGATACAGAATCCTGCACGATACAGACAACATCACAATCAGCAGATCCGTAAAATTTATAGAAAAAGAAAATGGGTTTCACCACGCTTCCACAAAAACAACTTCACCACAAGTACTAAGTACAGATCTAACTTCCTCCAATCATATTGGTAATGCAGAGGAAAGTCAGGAACCAGGAACACAACCCGAAAACCTTGAGGACTCAGAAACCGAGGATTACATTCAACCCGGTACAAGCACAGGAACACAAGTGGTCACACAAAGAAGATCCACGAGACCAACAAAGGGAATACCTCCCATAAGAAATGACTACATGCTGTACAAAACTGAAGCTCAAGACATTCAGACACCCATTGTGAAGCATTCTACAATTAGAGCCTTCCTAGCTGCATCAGTCTACAAAGGGATGCAAGTGATCCACCTCGATGTGAAGACAGCGTTCCTACACGGCGACCTAGATAAAGAACTCTACATGGAACTCCCAGAAGGACTCCATACAAAACAAACAAACAAAGTCTGCAAACTAAAGAAGGCAATTTACGGTCTAAAACAAGCTGGAAGATCTTGGAACACAAAAATTGCAAGCACTCTAATTAAAAATAACTTCAAACAAAGCATTGTAGACCCATGCCTATTCACCAAGAATGAAGAAAACCATTCCATCTACTTGATTCTATATGTGGATGACATGCTCCTTGCAAGCGATTCCGAAATAATCATCCAAAACACTGTAAAAACTCTCGAAAAAGAATTCGAAATAAAGAACCTTGGAGACCCCACTCAATTCATTGGTATAGAAATCTCAAGGAACAGAGAAGGTGAACTCCTTCTGAGCCAAAAGAGTAAAATCCAAGAATTGGTTGAAAGGTACAATCTCCAAGAAGCGAAACCTACCTTCACTCCCATGGAAAGCGGATACCCCGGTATATCTGATGAAAAACTTCTACCAAACAACGTCCAATACCAACAACTGATAGGCTCACTATTGTACCTAAGCGTAGTATCCAGACCAGATATCGCAGCTCCAGTCTGCATACTCAGCAGCAGGAACCAGAATCCTAGAAATTGTGACTGGAATGCAGCAAAAAGAATCGTAAGATATCTAAAAACTACTAAAGAACTCGAGCTACGCATATCTAACCAAAAACCTCCCACGCTGGAAGCATACAGCGATGCCACATGGGCAAGCGACAACACCGACAGAAAATCACTAAGCGGAAACTTGTTCCTACTGGGTTCAAACCCCATCTCATGGATGACTGGGAAACAAGGTTGCGTATCTCTCTCATCCACCGAAGCGGAACTTATCTCCTCAGCTGAAGCCTCACAAGAACTGTTATGGCTTCTCGACTTGCTAAAGGATCTCGAACTGGAACAGAAAGCTCCAATCTACTTCCACCAAGACAATCAATCATGTCTCAAGATATGTTCATCCGAAAAAGTGTCTTCTAGAACCAAGCACATCGCAACCAAGATCCATCACCTGAAGGATCTTCAGAAGAAGACAGTGATAAAAATGATCTACTGCCCAACTGGCGACATGAAGGCGGACATTCTGACCAAGCCGCTACCAAGGCCGACATTTGAGAAGTTACGCTACAACCTCGTGATGTCTCCACATTCATGCCGGGGATTTGTTGGATAACTGAATGCTACGACAGCTAGCGCCACACTGGACCTATCATCATCACAACTGTTTGTTTACCTTCTTCTCTATACTTCAATAACTGTTCGCTACCATAACTTTGTCTTTTTCTTGCTAAATGGATAATAAAGATTATTATCATATAATCCTCAACGTCCTCATGCCTTCCTACGAGCTGTAAGTACTTAAATCTTACAACAAATACTATGCTTATAACGAACTTAGAATTGTAATTAAAAAAAAAAATTAAAACAACAAAATTTTGAGCATTTTTCAGCTCGCGGATCGCGATTTCAAAACAATAAATTTAGCGGCATTGTTTGTTTTGATTTTTGCACTTTATTTTTGCTGTATGTTGTATAAATTTTTACACATTATACTTTTTATTAAATATAATATCTTTGCATCCATTAAATTCGAAATATAAAAAATGCAAATGGCTTCCAAAATGAAGAAAACAAAGACATTTTAAAAACAAAAGTGTTATTTCTTAAAAAAAAAAAAAAGGCCATTTTCAGAACTTTTCAAAGTGAAACAACACAGGCAAAATGTTAAGAACATATTAAAATAAGAGAATATAACTTTTCTTTTATAAAAGATAAAATATAAAACAATTAAAAATTGTTACAAAGAGGAATCAACCCCAACTTTTGCCGCGATCGCGATCGTACGTTTTAGGGCTAAAAAAAAAAAAAAAAGTTCAAATAAACGGTCCCGTGATGAAACAAAAATTATTTTTATACCATTAACTATGGTGATTTTTAAAGTCAGCAATGTTTTGCATGACAGGTTAAAAAACGAAATCTAGAATTTGAAAATATGTGGAAACATGAAATGGAAGAAAAACACTAACTTTATTTGAATGGTGCAATGCTTGAAGAGTGCTTTGAAGCAACAAGGTGTTAGAGCCATTTTTTCAAGTAAACATTGTATTATATAATGTGATAATGATGTTTTAAAATCATTTTTATACCTTTGAATATATATTTAATAAAACTTTGCCTAGGATTTGTCATTATTTTTAAATTAGACATAGAGGTACATGTATGTTAATGATAAGAAGAACCTATCATCTAATGATTTATATTATTATTCAGTATTAATGTAAGGAAATAGGTCAATTATGGGAATTAATACAAAGTGACCACTATTAAGAGGTAGTCTCTTCTTGTGTGTATGGCCGTCCTTTAATTATACGGTCTAAAAATTTTGAAAAGTAAAAAAAAAAAGCCAAACCGTGGCTATAGTGAACCAAAAGCTCTGTCCCATTGGGGTTCACTATAGAGGGGTTTTACTGTATGCATTTTTTAGAAGGATTGCAGCTTTCCAGCTATTACAAGTGATTTTGAACTTTATTTGATTTTGATAGCTTATTTTTCCAATTCAAGTTGTGGCAACACCACTGGACTGGGTACTTTGATGATACTGGTACTGTACAATGACAGGCCAATTTACATATACAAAAATATATTGACGAGAGAATCACTAATGATAATAGGCCTTTCTTGAAACAATTTTGGTTGTGAAAACAATTTAGCTAGAAATACAACCCAGGTCTAGAAACATTCATTATAATGATATTGTCAGATGGTGCTAATTTCAGTGAGTGCTGACACTTAGAATCTTTGTCAACTTATGTGTCTATTAACACCTAATGGAAAAAGTGTGTAAGCATTGAAAAAGGAGTTTATGATGTCACTAGAAATCTTAACTCTGCCTTTGCTGGTCTCAAGCCTGGATGAAAAAAGAAGGAGGGAGAGCAGTAACATGCTCGCTAAAAACCCTGGTTTCATCTGGCCCGGCTGATAGTACCCTGTAAGAGCTCTTTGATCCAGGGATACAGGATGAGTCTGTACTCCAAGTTAGGAGTGGCTGCACATGGTGTCTGTTCCTCATGTCAGAGGCAGCCATTTCATATTGGAGCCAAGTCGGCCTGCCACTGAGTAGTGCTCCCAGTCTTAATGACAAAAGCAGACACATTCTACTTCATCCAATCTCTCATTATAGATGTCAAATCTCCATTGATGAGCTCTACTCATCCCTAGCAGACACCATCTCAAGCTCTACAAGCTTGATACCCTAATATGATTGAGTAGAGATAAGAAAGAAGAAGGCTAGAAATCTTTTCCTCTCCAAGTATGGTCTGCTGAGGATGGAATAACTTGGCTTCAGGGCTGAGAAAGGAAGATTTCCTGTAATTTAAGATGATTGTGATGAAAAGGTTTGCTCAAGAATTCCCCTATAAGGCTGACGTAACACAACACTGGTATGTAGGGTACGTGGTATGTGGGTCAGGTGGAACATGCCGGCACGGCAGGCCCTATGTCAACTTGATTGGAATAAGTGTTTCTTTAGATAGTGTGAGAGAATGGAGGGAAACTTGTCTAAACAAATATAGCTTGGTAATTGGAGCATCACTTTCTTGAGTGAGCAACTCTGTTACTTCATGGCAAAGTTACAATCTGGATTATAAAATCATGAAACATACATCCAAATATGTTTTTTTTTTTCTTATCCCTAATACACATGGTACAGGCCATGATAATCATGGTGGTTAGAAGTAGATGACTGCTTTTACTGTAAGTGCACCACATGTCTACACATGTGAAAAGCAGAATAAGTATTTTATACATCACAAATGTATACTAGACATATATATTGATAGAGGCTCGTGTTGGATCAAACTAAACTTTCATATTTCTCATGGCTATTTGCTAAACTATCTCAGGGGACAAAAATAAATTAGAGAGAGTCTGGGGCTCCCTTATTTCTTGACATGCTGTGAGAATAATCAGCCACAGAGTCTCAATGGGCATCTCAAAGTAAGTTTCACACACATAGCCACACCTCAAGAGAGATATTGGAAGAATAACAATATTGTGGATTAGCCATTGTAATAAATGAGGTACGGAGATTGTTCCGTTTTCACATAAATAGTGAAACCTCCCTGTAAAGGACAACTAATTGCAGAGCCAAAGTGTCTTTAGGGAGAGGTGTCCTCTTACCAGAGAGAGTTGCCAGATAGTAAAAATGGCAATTTTGCGAATGAAAACTGTCCTTTATATAGAGATGTCCTCTAGTGTGAGTGTCCTCTCATTCATGGAGGTTCTTCTGTATATAAATTGCTTGGCCTTGTTCCCTCGTTAAATTTTCCATTCACACCAAAATGATTCAACATCTTCTCTTCCGTGTAATTCAGGAAGTTCCACATTACAGGCGGCAGGAGAGTGTGCCATAGAAGATGTGAAGGAAGATTGGTCATCACATTGACATGGGCTTGTAGCATGGTGGCTTCCTTGGTAATACATTACAACATGGATGCCCATAAAACCATCAAAACATTCCAAATGGAATTTAGCAATAAAAACTTTTAACTAAGGAATCTCCACTTCCTTCCAACCACTTGGGATTCCATTGGCCAAATGTGTAAACTATGCAAGGCATATATATATATATATATATATATACTGTCACACTCTGCATAGTTATCGTGTAAAAATATGTAAATTAGTATAAAATAATTGGTAATAGAAATTTATGTAAATAAGGCTTTTTATATAAGAGCGAGATACAATGAGTCGAGAGAGCTTCTTTTGTTTTGTTGAGTTTAGTTCGTTGTTACTCTAAATCTCATAGAGTCAGTTTTAACTCTTTCGTTATTAATAAATATAGTTGCTTGCTTTATGAGAACGCGGTCTGGTTTATTTTATGAAATGGCAAACGCTGATCAGAAACCTTTAGAAGCACCTACGGTCGAGGCAGGTGTAACAACTGGTGGAGATGCCGGTTTTGACCCTATACCCTTTAATCCAAGCTTGAACATCAGGAAGTATGCTGGAGACGAAGACCCACGCCAATGGATCATTTCTCTGGAAGAAGTTGGGTTTCTTTACCGCTGGGCGGATTACATCATCACCCGCTACGCCGCCATGAACCTAGTCGGACCTGCTAAAACTTGGTATGAATTCCACAAGGTCAATCTTGCCACCTGGGAAATTTTCAAGACTCGCCTCATCCAGGACTTCGCGTCGCTGGAGAACAAGGACGAGATGATGCTCAAACTGAACAGAATGCAGGGGTGGAATGAACTCGCGATGCGATTTGCTGAGGATATATTGCTTCAATGCAGCAAAGTCCAGCCCAATATGGAAGAGATGGAAAAAATACAATTTGTAATCGGAGGTCTAAAGAAGGAGTACGCGCTGGCGCTATATCTCAACCCCCCTAAAACCATCGACGAACTTCTGGAGGCATGCAAGAAAATCGATGGGTTCGAGAAGGAATACCTGGAGCGAAAGGAGAAGAATAAAATTCTTATGAATCGGATTTCTCAAAAAGAAACTAATCATGCTGGATGGAACAGGCAACCAAGGGAGTTTCAATCGTATAAAACTGAAAATTATTCGAGGCCTATGATGGGAGCACCAAGACAAAACCAAACTTACTTCCCCCCACAGGAGACTCGTACATTTCCCCGATCCACTCAAAAGGATACATATAGACGAACTCCTTCTGGCAACACTTATGATAGAAAACCTCGGAATGATAGAGGTAGAACCGAGGATGGACGACCTATCTGCTTTAGATGTAATAGACCGGGGCATGTGGCAAAGTATTGCAGAATAAAATATGTTCGCATGGTTGGGGAAGTTCCCCCAAGCCTAGACAGCCCGTCTGATGACAAAAAACCGCTGAACACCCGGAACCTGAGCCCAGAGGTATACGCCGATGTGTGTGAGAGACCAAGCATTCCAACTCACAACAGATTCGAGGTATTGGAGGATTTAAACTAGAAAGCGCGCCTGTTCCAGTCAACCAGGGCATGTCGAAAATAGGCGCGATCACAGAGATGGATTCAAAAAGCCGAATAAATGTGAGTGTTGATAGAATTGGAATATTGGAAGCCTTGGTTGACACAGGCGCGGATCTCTCGATTGTGGATTTGAGAACTGCTCTCGAAACTGGCGTTCGTATTGAGACCTATAATGGAAAGTGTATTGGCCCAGATGGTAAAAGGCTTAATATATTGGGAAGCATTTCAATGGATATAAAAATTGACGAAAAGTCGTTGAATCATAGATTTGTAGTTCTGGAGTCCAATATGAGGTCATTAATAATTGGAAGAGATCTTCTCAGGCGTTTAAATGCGAAAATAAATTGCAAACAGGATATTTTGGAATATGACATTGTGACCGAGTGTCAAGACTCGAACGAAGCACCCAGGAAGATAATCAATCAGCAGGATGAAATAGTGCCTCAACTTTGTGTTAAACTAGTCAGGGTAACCGTGAAGGCCGGTGATGGCGAATACGTGGTTGAACCAAATGAAAGGCTAACTCTTACAAATGGGCTTAGAATTGCTAGATGTCTGATCACGGTAAGAAACAAATTAGCGGATTTATGGATAACTAATCCTTATCCTCGAACATTAAAAATAATGAAGAATCAGACCTTGGGCTACGCAAGTCCTCCCACCACGGTTAATTATATAGAAAATGATGAGGAAGATAAGGTGACGGAAATTCAGATAAACGAGGACCTGACATTAAGCCAAAAGAATGAATTAAGGCAAGTTTTATCGAAATACAGTGATCTATTTTCATCAAAATTGGGCAAGACGAATTTGGCCAAACATAGAATTGATACAGAAAATGCGAAGCCGATAAAACACAAACCGTACAGAGTTAGCCCTAAGGAGCGAGACATCATCAAAGAACAAATTCAGGATATGCTCCAGGAGGGAGTAATAAGGGCATCTTCTAGTCCATGGGCTTTTCCGGTTATTTTGGTTAGAAAGAGAGATGGCAATTGGCGATTTTGTGTGGACTACAGGAAACTGAACAGCATAACGGTAAAGGATGTTTATCCGATCCCCAGAATTGATGATGTTATGGACACACTTCAGGGATCTAGATATTTCACGGCCATAGATCTCAGATCGGGATACTGGCAGGTAGAGATCGAGGAACAAGACAAGAAGAAGACGGCCTTTACAACATCCCACGGTTTATACGAATTTAATGTTATGCCATTTGGGTTGTGCAATGCCCCAGCTACTTTCGAAAGAATTATGGACAATGTACTAAAAAACATTAAATGGAAATTTTGCCTCTGTTACCTAGATGACGTTGTTATATACAGTCCCGACTTTACCACTCATCTCGGAAGGATTGAGGCTGTCTTAAAGTGCTTTCGTGAATCGAACCTGAGGCTTAATGGGAAAAAGTGCCGATTTGGATTTGAAGAAATTGAAATACTCGGTCACGTGACAAGCAAACATGGAATTAAACCGGCAGATCATAATGTTAAAGCGATTAGAGATTTTCCCCGTCCTTCAAAGACAAAAGAAATTCAGTCATTCATAGGACTTTGCTCATATTACAGGAAATTCATTAAGAACTTCTCGCGAATAGTTGACCCACTGTTCAAACTAACAAGAAAGGATTCTCCATTCATCTGGTCAGAATCTCAGGAAGAAGCATTTATAACTCTGAAATCTTTGCTAACAAATCCCCCGATATTGTCACATTTTGACCCAGAAGCACCGACCCAGATCCACACCGATGCATCAAATATTGGCCTGGGTGCTACCCTTGTTCAAACTATCAATGGTCAAGAAAAAGTAATTTCATACATAAGTCGATCATTAAGCAAGCCAGAACGTAATTATTCGACAACGGAGAAGGAATGCTTGGCATTAGTATGGTCAATGTCGAAGTTACGGCCTTATCTATATGGAAGGCGCTTCAAAGTTATGACGGACCATCACGCATTGTGTTGGTTAAGAAACCTACGGGATCCAACAGGTAGACTTGCAAGATGGGCATTAAAAATACAAGAATATGACTTCGAAATAATTTATAAATCCGGGAAAAAAACATTTGGATGCAGATGGTCTTTCACGAGGTCCATTACCAGAGGCTGATTTTGACGATAACTATGATAGTTTGTTTTTCAACCCAGTCATCGAGGATTCCGACGAATATATCGAAAACATCAAGAGATGCCTCGGTGACACGGAGGGCAGGCGATCGATCGTTGAAAATTTTAAAGAAGAAAACGGATGTCTGTACAAAAGAAATCCGAGGCCAGAAGGCAGAGCCTGGCTGCTGGTGGTACCCAGAGGGAGAAGGAAGGACATTTTAAAAGAGTACCACAATCATATGATCTGTGGCCATTTAGGTGTGACCAGAACAATGCACCGTCTAAAGGATAAATATTTCTGGCCATCCATGCTGAAAGATGTGGTGGAATATGTTAGGACCTGCCATCTGTGCCAAAGCAGGAAGGGTTCTAATCAGTTGCCTGCTGGCCTACTTCATCCGATCCCTGCTGCAAATTATCCTTTCGAGAGAGTTGGGATCGACTTTTTGGGACCATTGCCATCTACGAAGAACAGAAAGAAGTGGATGATAGTATTGACCGACTATTACACAAAATATGCGGAAACGAAGGCTGTCATCGATGCCACAGCGAGGGAGGTTGCTAAATTTCTGACAGAAAATGTGATTTTGAAACATGGAGCCCCACGGTATCTGATTAGCGATAGAGGAAGCCAATTCACGAGCAATTTGGTGAAAGAAATAACCAAGATATGTCAAATTCAGCATTGCCTCACAACAAGCTATCACCCACAAACAAATGGCCTCACAGAGCGATTGAACAGAACATTGATCAATATGATAAGCATGTACGTGAACGTAGATCAAAGGAATTGGGACGAGATACTCCCATTCATAACCCATGCTTACAATACGACAATACAAGAAACAACCAAATATTCCCCGTTCTTCCTTTTGTATGGAAGGGAACCAGTCTCGATTTTGGATGACACGAATATCTTCATTGAGCCCGATTCGGAGGATTATGACGAGTACGTGAGCAAGTTGATGGAAAAAATCGTGAGAACGAGAGAGATTGTGAAAGTTAATACCGAGAAAAGTCAGGAAAAAATGATTAATCATTACAACCAAAAACATCGGCAAACTGGATATGAACCAGGTGATTTGGTAGCGCTGTGGACTCCAATAAGAAAACCTGGAAAATGTGAGAAACTTTTGAGACGCTATTTCGGACCCTACATCGTGCTGAAAAAAATTTCCGATGTGAACTACTCCATCGTGCCAGAAGATAACCCTGGGAACCGCACACAGCCTACAACGGTTCACATAAGCAGAATCAAGCCTTACTTTGCGAGAATGGAAGACGGTCACGAGGACGCGACCATTTCGGAGGAGGGAGAAGTGTCACACTCTGCATAGTTATCGTGTAAAAATATGTAAATTAGTATAAAATAATTGGTAATAGAAATTTATGTAAATAAGGCTTTTTATATAAGAGCGAGATACAATGAGTCGAGAGAGCTTCTTTTGTTTTGTTGAGTTTAGTTCGTTGTTACTCTAAATCTCATAGAGTCAGTTTTAACTCTTTCGTTATTAATAAATATAGTTGCTTGCTTTATGAGAACGCGGTCTGGTTTATTTTATGAAATGGCAAACGCTGATCAGAAACCTTTAGAAGCACCTACGGTCGAGGCAGGTGTAACAATACATTAAAACCCCTCTATAGAGAACTCCAATGGGACAGAGCTTTTGGTTCACTATAGCCACTTTTTTTTTTTACTTTTCTAAATTTTTAGATTGTATAATTAAAGGACAGCCATATACACAGGAAAAGGCTGCCTCAACATGGGTTAA
>CP092869.1:25844463-25993480 GCA_030710605.1 Cordylochernes scorpioides
ACTTTGTGAAAATGTAACTTTCCCAATTACCTTGAAAAGTGACAGCCAGGCTGCAATAAACTGGATACAATCTGACAAAATTACTTCACGAACAAAGTACATAAACCGAAAGTATTATTTTTTGAAAGAAGAAATATAAAATGGAATCAAGCTGGAATACACTAAAAGTGAAGACATGGAGGCGGATATACTAATGAAGAGTCTACCTAAGGACAAACTACGGAAATGTGCAGATAGCCTTGGACTTGCTGATTAGGGCTTACACACAGGGGAGCGTGTGTTGTACAAATATTAATTAATTGTTACCACAAAGTGTGTGTGAGCTCGCAGGTAAATAGGCGCTAACTGAAGAAGGAAAATGTCCCTTTGTTTACTATTAGTTTCCCTTTTATATTTTGTTCTCTTTCTTGTAAATCAATAAATATAATGTTTAATTAATAATTATTGGAATCAGTTTCATCAAAAATTCTAAGCAAAGTCAACAATAAATTTATTGGGAGCTCCTGGATCTTGCTTTTTTTCAAACGAGTTCGATCTCAAAATATATATATATATATGTGTGATTTATTATTTTAAACATTTGTACAATTATTCATAAATATTCATTAAAAAAGGCCATATTTTTTGTTTAGTGAGCGACATCAATCTATCATTGTTCAATTAAATTTCGATACTAGTGAGAGCTGTGAAGAAATCGTCACATGTGTCGGTTCTTAGGGCGTAGAAGCGTAGGGTAGTAAGATATATCCGTTCCTTGCACAATGTGACTGGAATTGGCGGTTGCTCGTCTCCCTAGTCCTCATCCAGATGGACCAAATTTAATACTTCGGCATCGGTTAGGGCACCGAGGACATTGATGTCATGGCCGACATGAGAATAATCCTAAAATGTTAATTCTCCATAGTTAGGTAGACGTCACCACCCTGTGTCAGGATTTTTAATTTTTGGCGGCTCCTATTGTTGAGGATGCGGAAGACAAACATACTGTAATTGGTTGCAAATAGCTTAGCTGGTGGTCTAAATAAATTTAAATGGAATGAAAGGATGTCTGCTGTAGGGGGAACAATGTTAATGATTGAAGAGGAGCTCACCTGTATGTGAGAGTGTTGTGGCAGAGGAGGCATGAGTCCCTGAGGACCAATTCTGACAGCCAACTGACTGCTGTAGCATGCAGTCTGGATACAAGCCAACCCTACTCCAGGTTCAGAACCCCATGGACATCTTCAAGGAGATGGCATGCTACAGGAGCTCACCACTGACCAGGAAGTGTGCGTGAGGAACTACACCAAGCCTGGTGTGGGAGCTGGAAAGTGTGGCTGAAGGAAGATTTTAAAAGGCCTATAGACCTCCCTGGCCTTCCTACGGTCTAAACTCCCCATGTGACCTGCTAAACCCCGATGCCAAGAGTCTCTCAGTGAGATGTCAAGAGCCCCTCAGTGAGATGCCAAGAGTCCCTCAGTGATGGAGGCCGACCCGCTCGGCAGCCTGGAGATGACCAGACAATAGATAAGCCTGTGAACCCCCACCACCACCAACAACCTCAACCTTCAACTGAGAAGAAGACCCAGATTCCATCACCTATAAAGACAGGCATGAAATTGTCTTTTGCTCTTTCTGTTTTTTTTTTTTTATTAAATATTTAGAGTTTAAAAAAATGAACGTAATATATATTCATTATAATACCTTAATAATATTAAGCATTTTTTTAATTTTTATTAAAAGGCTCTCAGAGTTCGCTCATAGGGGGCAGTATGGTTTGAACCATAGAGGGCGCCAAATTAAAAAAAAAAGTGGCAGTTGAATTGAGGAAGAAGTAAAAGGAGAGAGCTGACCGTACCGCCTGCCATTGGTCGGTGGCTTCCCCCCTACAGTAAGTCATTTTTCTATCCCATTTATATTTAGTTTAACCACCAGCAATAGTCCTTCAAAGGTTTTATGTATATACAGGGTCCATTATGAAAGTAATGAGCATAATGTTATTGTGACGCGACGATAGATGGCAGCACGGTAAAACCGTGGGGAATGTGGTGGAGGGATATGCCCTTTCAATCCATCCGGTCGTCAGTAGAGTTCGAGCAGTGTGAGGGGAGAAACATGCCTCTGCTTGAAGTGTGTTTTCAACTTTTGTAACATTGCGCGATGGAGCGTTCGCTTGAACAACGATACGCCATAAAGTTTTGCGTGAGGCTTGGAAAAAAATGCAACCGAAACATTCCAGATGCTGCAAAAAGCCTTCAAGGACGACTGCATTTCAAGATCACAGTCTGGGAAGTGGCACAAGGCGTTCAAGGAGGGCCGGGAGGAGGTCGCCGACGAACCCCGTTCAGGACACCCAACAACGGCCAGAACCGACGAGAACGTGGATCGTGTGCTCGAAGTTTTGCGTACCGACCGTCGTTTAAGCATCCAGCAAATTGCTGACACATTACACATGTCCACATTTGTGATACATGGGATAGTGACTGAGGATCTGCAAATGCGTAAGGTCTGTGCGAAGCTTGTGCCGAAAGTGTTGACGCAAGACCAGAAAGAATTTAGAGTTTTGCGCTGTCAAGAATTGTTGGATTTGATTCAAAATGAACCGGACTTTCTGAACTCTGTAGTAACCGGAGACGAATCCTGGATGTTTGAATACGACCCAGAGTCGAAAAGGCAGAGCTGTGCATGGCATACAAAATCATCCCCACGCCCCAAGAAAGCGCGAATAAGCAAGTCGCGCATCAAAACGATGATCATTGTCTTCTTTGACATCCGAGGAATAGTCCATTGTGAGTTTGTACCGCAGGGACAAACTGTAAGTTCAGCCTTTTACCTGGAGGTGCTCAGGAGAATGAAACGCCGGATCACACGCGTGAGGACTGACATTAAAGACACGGTCAAGCTCCACCATGACAATGCCACCAGCCACACAGCCTTCATCATTACCAACTTCCTGGCCCGGAGCAACACCTCGGTGATCCCTCACCCCCCTTACAGTCCCGACTTAGCTCCATGTGACTTCTTTTTGTTTCCTAGACTCAAGAGAGAGATGAAAGGAAAACATTGGGAAACCGTGGAAAACATCCAACACCATGTTACAACGTTCCTGAGAAGCATTCCTGTCGAGGAGGTTCAGGGTGCCTTTCAGGCGTGGCAAACGCGTCTCCGCAAGTGTATTGATGCAGGAGGAATGTATTTTGAAGAATATTGAACATTTGAACAAATTACGATCAATAAATATATTTTGCCAGTAAATGCTCATTACTTTCATAATGGACCCTGTATATATGTAGTATATTTTGAGTTAGATAGTTCACAACCTTCTTCTGATATTTATTATAACCCCATCTCTATATAAAAATATGTATCGACCTTGTAACAATGGAAGTGACAAATAAAACAAAGAAGTAAAGGTAGACTAGACGACGACAAAGGCCAAACGACGAAAACAACCCGGCGCCAGAAAAGTGGCGTGATTACAAGAACCAATCAGGACTCTCCACCATATGCGGGAGTCCAGTATAAAAAGGCTCAGAAATTAGACAAAGCAGTTGTTTTCAGAGTGACGCCGTTATACGGCCGGTCAGGTTTCTCACCCCTATCCGCGATGTAGGCTCAGGGCATCCGTGACGCCCGTGGTTCGACTGCCTTCGTCCGTGGTCTACCTCTACCTTCTTGGAGTTACCATCTAGACCTGCCTCTGTCTCTTGCTGTCCCCGTGCGGGAATCCCATCACGCACCCACTACCACGACTGCCCAGTACATTCCACGCCGGCTTGGTCGGGATTACTACAGAACCCGTTAAAGTCGACAGGATAACTGAGGACAGCAGCATGCAGAGGATGACGGAGGCTGGAGACGAATACGTCGCGGATGCCCTCAGCAACATGCAACCCCACTGCGAAGACCTAGTAAGCCGCCTAAAAGACGCCATTCGAGGACTAGCTGCACCTCGCATCGAGCAGGTCATCATCGCCCCCATCAACACCTCCTGCGCCACGAACATCTTCCTCCATCAGCTCGAACAGGCAGACAAGATTCATCGAGAAATCCTGGCATTGCCCCGCCAACCAGCATCGACGATGTCCCATGAAAACCATCGCAAAAAGTGACCACTAGGCCCCATCAGCAGGACAACAACTAAAGACCAAGTCTCCTGACTGAACAATCCTCAAAACTGAGTTTTTAAAAACAACTTGATTCTCCATAAATTTAATGTTTATTTTCACTGTAATCATTTTAAATAAAATTTGCAATTTTTATAACATTTCAATTCAAATTTTAAATCTTGTACACCCTCATTTATCAATTTTTACTTTATTTTAAGCAACTTTTAAATTTCAATTCATTAATTTCAATTTTACATAAAAAATCATATTATATTTTAATTACTCGAATCATATTTTCTAAACTTATTTGTGTGTTTTTTAAATACCTTATTTATGTGGCCATAGTATTAATAATTAAATTTATTACGCTCTTTATTTTACTTGACCTATTACTATTCAAATTGATATTTCTCAATATTTAAAGTTTTAAAAACTAGTCCTAGATTTGTATTTTTATAAATATCAATTTTAAATTATCTCATCTCAAAATGTGCCTCCCACTTTTCCCACAATTACAAATATAACTATAAATATAATATGCGAAAACTAAATATCATACAATAAAATTTCCATACCCTATTGCATTTCATTCCTGCCTGTGTTAAATTGTTAATTACGAAACTCTACCGAATTTTGTACCCATGCCATAACCTTTTCTCTTAGAAAATTTCGTAAATTCATTATTTTATAATTTTTCTAAACATAATCACCACTAATAATCTCCAATCTAACGATTTGTCTGAACATCTTAACGCAAAACTTACTGGGAAACTAAGGTTATTTCACCTAGAGAATCCCAGAACCTCGTGGACGAAGTTAATTAAGATAGTTACTAATAAATATAAAGACACGCCCCATACTATAACATCCCTATCTCTCTTATGTATAATATAATCCCCTCAGACTTAAAAATAAAATTAGCGAAATCTAGGTCCTGAAAGTCTGGCAAACAATCCATGTTACATAAATAGCTATTAAATTACCGTCCTTCCAAAAACAAAAACATAACGCCGAGCTCAACTTTCTCGCGCCACTTTGGCGCCTAATCGTTAGATTGTCACCTGTTCAAACACACATTGTTATTTCGCACTTTTCTACATTGTTCACATCAATTTTAATTTCTCTCGCATATCTCATATTCCATTAACACATTTCGCATGATCATAACACATTTATTTATACAATAGTTAATTAATTAATCCCTTTTATAGCAAATCATATTTTTATAATGTTATAGGATAGTTTATCGTTTTGTCAACCCCGTTTAAAATTTAGCTCCCCATCATCTCTAAAATCGATCCTGTATATGAGACCAAAGGAGACGCCATCTTGGCCTCCTAAAAGGACAATTAAATCCCCAAAATGGCGTCCATCGCCACGACACTATTCCAAACATCGTCTAATTTGCGTTTATAAGTATTGCATCACGTGGGAAACACACTAACCTAAATACTTACTATATTTTAAAATCTTATTCATTTATATTTTTACGATCCTTGATGTGTGCCATTTTATATTTTAGAATCAATCCATATATTTTAGGATATTTCTTTTACATTAAGATATTTCTTTTCCTTCCATCCCTAAACAGTTAAAACCATTAGCCAACCTATATAAACATCACCTGAAACCTTATATTCTTTGACATCATTTGTTTTAATTTTCCATGGCCTACGTCTAAGCTAATTTAACTTAAAAATTTTGTCTTAACAGTGACGCCTTATACCAACTGTCCCTTCTTATATCTTGATCCTTCCAACTCTGCCTTCCATACTTCTCTCGTCTCTTGATCATTTTCCATTGGCCTTCTATGCCTTCGTTCTAACCACCCCTCATCCATCGCAGAGTTCCTGTTTGCCAACTTTTTTTTTTTGTCCCAGTGGACCACTCCTTCCTCGCCATCCCATCCTGATGGTGTGTTCAGGAAAATTCATGGCTTATTATTTTTTTTATTTACACCCGGGTCACCGTCCCAGCATTCTTTATTTCAGTTTTTTTTCCTCAAACCCGGGTTCAATTAATCAATGGCAACAGTCGAACCCTGTTTTCACAATCTACCTCCATCCTCTAACCTCTTCAACGGTTCCTGAGACTCCTGCTCGTCAACATTTTTTAATTTTTATTTTTTAATGATTCATCGACCTGGTACACTCTTCCTCCCCATGTTAACTCCACACGGAGAGCTTGGGTAACCAGCAGGATATTTTTTTTCTCTAACGCTCGACCCAGGCCATCATCAGCACGATGCGCCCACTCATTTTTCGTTTAATTTTATTTTTCATCTGGTCGAGCTCAATCACCGACAACAGCGCAGCTCTTGAGCCACCATCTCTTTTTAACCTCTCTCAGAAAAAAATTCTTTCCCATATTCTCCCATTACCTACCTCTCCTTCGATCTTCCCACCTTTTGCCCATCTGATCTAATGCTACTTACAGAACATCTTGAGATTGCTGAACCCTGAAAACAATACTTCGCTTCTAAGCTCGTATTGCAGGGCAGGACTCCTGAGATGTCCTTTGCAGAAACCAGTTCAGATCTTCTTCCTTTATTCCTCACTGCGTCACTACCTATCGCAAACCTTTTGCTTAAGTCAATTTTCTTTTATATTTTATTTTACTTTTATTATCTCTACTTTTCCTCCTTCCTTTATTATACATCCCTGAAACTATGTTGTAAATACTCAAGGCACCTTAATTAACAAAAAACTGTAACTAGTATACCAACTTTACCAAATATTTACTTTCGCTATTGTGTGTGTTTACTTTAAATTTATCCTTCCTATGTACTCCTCTAATATATTTTTTGTAGTTTTATAATATTATATCAGTGTGTCACCACTACTCCCCTTTATCTTTATTTTTATTCTAGTAACTAATTTGTGCCCCAAATTATTTCCCATTTAATAGGTTTGCTAGCTTTTCTCTCATTTATTTGTAAATAGACTTAGTCTTACTAGTTTTGTGGAGTTGGACTTTGTTTTTTAACTTACAGATGTAGATAAAACATTTCACTATTAATCGTAAATATCATTTTGTTTATTAACCATCAACATTAATGCCATCAAATACCAATCAACCCTTTATATATTAATACCTTTAATATTTTTATTTTCTTTTTTTTTCATCATGTTTAGACTTAGAATTTTACAACTTCAACTATTTTAGACACCATTTTAAAAAACCTACACCTAACAATATTTATAATATTTCTTAAACAGATAAAACATTTATCATTTTATTTTTCTTAATAGATTTTCAAAATGTTATTTTTGACGCTTCCCTTACAACCTCTAACTCTATCCCATGAACCTTTCCTCCCAACTTTTTACATCCATCAAGAGATTATTGTTCGTCAGCCATTTTCTTTTTTTTTTTTATTGATTAAACTAACTAGAAGACCCTTCCTCGCTATACTCATTCCCAATAGTGAGCTCAGGGGACCCAGTTATATTTTTTTTCTCTCATCGTCCGGCTCATCATTTTTTCATTTTTCAACTTTTTCTTTTCACCACACAAGTCGGACACAATCAAAATTGACAGCAATAAATCTCTTACATCCACCTCCCCTTTTCCGCATCCTTCAAACCTCCAACTACCTTCCAAGGGATTCCAATTCGCCGAACATTTTTGTTTTTTTTCATTGATTAATCCGACTGGGCCAATCCTTCCTCGCTATACCACATTCCCAATAGTGAGTTCAGGATATCCAGCGCGATCTTTTTATTTATTTTTTCTCATCACCCGACTCATCATTTCAATTCACCATTTTTTCAAATTTTCACTTTTTTTTTCATAATTCAACCGGGCACAATCATTATGGACAACAGGGATCCCTCTTACCTCTACCTCTCCCTTTTACATCCATCAATCTTCCCACCTCTTTTCACTGTCTGAGCTAATGATGCAGACGGAACATCTTGGGCCTTCTGTTAATGAAAACAATGCCTCACTTAAACAAGTTCGCATTGCATTGCAGAATGCTTGGGTTACTACTTTGCAGAAACATGCTCAGATACCCCTTTTCCCTTTTTCAACCTTAGCGTCACATTATACGTTCAGTCAATAAACTAACTTCATTTTTTTTCTCTCATCTTTTATACAATAAGATATTATTTTCCTTGTACGATTCATTTTACCATATTTACCATTTTGTATTATATACTTTCTCTTAATCTTTTATCATTCATTTTGTGCGTTTTTATTTTTATAACCTTGATTTTTATTTCATTGATACACCACCATTACAACATCTTTCTCTTTTTAACTTGTAGCTTAATAATAATTTTAACTAATTTGTATACAAATTATTTCTTTTATTTTTTTATAATAGGTTTGTTAGGTCATCATTCATTACATGTAATTTCCCCAACCAAACCTTCATCACCGGGGACACATTCTGTAGTATATTTTGAGTTAGATAGTTCACAACCTTCTGATATTTATTATAACCCCATCTCTATATATAAAAATATGTATCGACCTTGTAACAATGGAAGTGACAAATAAAACAAAGAAGTAAAGGTAGACTAGACGACGACGAAAACAACCCGGCGCCAGAAAAGTGGCGTGATTACAAGAACCAATCAGGACTCTCCACCATATGCGGGAGTCCAATATAAAAAGGCCCAGAAATTAGACAAAGCAGTTGTTTTCAGAGTGACGCCGTTATACGGCCGGTCGGGTTTCTCACCCCTATCCGCGATGTAGGCTTAGGGCATCCGTGACGCCCGTGGTTCAACTGCCTTCGTCCGTGGTCTACCTCTACCTTCTTGGAGTTACCATCTATACCCGCCTCTGTCTCTTGCTGTCCCCGTGCGGGAATCCCATCACGCACCCACTACCACGACTGCCCAGTACATTCCACGCCGGCTTGGTCGGGATTACTACATATATGTATTATTATTATTGAATATATTTTTTCAATATTATTCCCCTTTTTTTCTTGCATCAATTTTATTAATAAATTTTATTAGATAACTAAAAAATATACTAGCCTATTCAAAGCACAACCTTGACACCTAATGGGTACAAAATGTAGTAGATATTGTGACAACTAGCTTCAAAGGTTGGCTTTCTGCAGTCTAAAAAAAAGGGACAGCCGGGCAATAAAACAGATAAAAATTCCGTCCCTTCAATGGCGCCCAACATGGGGCTCGAATTATGTATATAATTTTCTTCTATTATTATATTTAAAAATATATACATAGTGAAACGTCAAGTAGGACATGACCTTGAGATTAAGAATAATCAATACCTAGGAATATGAGACTGATAAAATATTTTTTCAATGTACATAGAACAATTATTTTAGGTAGGCATCTATATATAACTTGCATATTTTTACAAGCAAGTTTGTGTTTTAAATCATTTAAAATGATAATAATCATCCAATCTCGACTCTCTAGTAAGTAAACAAATCTAATGTATTTCTAAAAATTGTTTGGTGGGTTACGTTTAATTTTATTGTGTTATAATAATTTAATTGTGTTTTAATTTACAATATTATAGCTTCGTCGATTGATATATTTAATGCTGTGTTTTATAATTCTTAAGAATGTAACGTACAATTATGAACCCCAGCCAAGTGGTTCAACACAATAGTTAAATTTAATTACCATTTCTTTCTTTTATACAGAAAATACACGTTTATATTTTCAAAAATTATTGAAGATCCACTAATAATAAACCTTTTTCATACATTTATTAAAAGAATAATATATATATTTAAACTTTTCTGATTGCAACAAATGCCAGATGTCAATTTCAAATGACTTACCATTATGTAAGAAATTGACAGGAAGTTTTTTTATTATATGGTTATATATACCCAGATTTAATATTTTAATACATGAAATACATTTAATTAAGTTTTCCTTTATTTATAAACCAGTTGATAGTTGAAACCAATCAGAAGCTTATTTCTTTTTAGGCCTAAATGTCTTTTTTTTTCTCATCCTTATTGGTTGAAACAATTTTCAAGGGCAATTTATTGAATAAAAAGGCATGTTTTCCTTTTAAGTGTTTGAAATAACAAAAGCTAGAATTGTTATTATTTTAATAAGGTATTTCAGGAATATTGCAAATGAGTGTATAAAAAATACATTTCTTAGACATTCCTTCTGGTTTATAATGATATTCTTACAGAAGTGGTATCATGTTTATGGACTGCCCTTGAAGTATATGCTGGCCTACATGGAGTCTTAGATTTTCATAATATGAAAGTTATTTACATGGTATGAACAGCATACTCTAAGCAAAGTTGTTTACCAGTAAAGGGCTTTCACGGTTAAATTTAGAATCTCCCTTAAGACATGATTGACATGTCAATGGCAGCCTCTTCCCCCCCAACTTCAACAACAAGGAAGAAGCCTAAAATATCTCACCAACATGCATGGTGTCCAAACTTCCTCTTGGTTCCTTTGTCAAATTTTCTTTGATTATTTGCCAATCCTAATTTTTAGGCCAATTTATTAGTCTCCATTTTATATTTATAATTTATTTATTATATATATTTTTATGTTGATAAATAATTTAATAATTAAAAAATATATAGTTTAGATATCTGATAGTTTAGATATAGAAGAATATTTTGGTTCATAAAAGCTCAATTTTGATATGTTATAAAGTCATTTTTATTGATTATTATCTTATATATGTTTCATTTTTTTTCTCCTCGCATGCATGTTATCCAAACACTTTAGTATGTGTTTTACCAAAACTGCACTTCCCCATTATAGTTAATTGGGTTTATATAGTGGACCTTTACATATTACAGAGTTGAATACAGACACCAGTGTTTTCACACACTGTATTATATGAACCATATCTACATAGGTAACAAGGAAATCCAAATGTGTAAATTATATGTGATATTTTGGTAACCGTCTTGTTACCATCTTCAGACAAAGGTAACAAATAAATAAGTTGGTGCTCGCTTCCATTTGATCATTTAAATTTAGATGCTGTCAGTTTTTTTTTTCTAGTGTCCTATAATGAGATTTTTTTGCTTCACCGAATACCTAACTGTTAATATATTTGCAAGAAAATAAGACCTAATCCAAAAGGTCCAAATAAATTAATAGAGTGTCACATTTTGGTAACAGCATTGTTGCCATAATCAGACAAAAGATTAAAAATAAAAATAAAAATTTATTATTTGGATAATAAAAGAAAATCACTGGATCATCAAAAAGAAAATTTCTTAGAAAGTGCCGTAGGATAATATCGTCAACTCATGGATTGATGCAATGTCTCAAATTTCTATAATGCACAACATTATAACAGGGTATAGCCCACATTCCTATATGTTCTGATGGTGTACTTAAACCATCACACCCCATTACCTTTTGTTACCAAGTGAATGTAGCAGCAGAGAAGTTGTTAATCTGTTCTGGTCAACTTCTTCCATCCCCACCAGCTCTAATTTACAGATGAGAATCCATTTACCAGAGAATTAGAATTTAATGAGTCTATTGAGACAGAATACCAGATTGAAGAAGCTAATTAAATACAGATTTTTGTGACACTGCAGAAATACATATTATTACTCATAGTATATTTAATTTGTTAATGAATTCTGTAATTATTATCCATAATAATATATAGTAATCAGGGGAGTTGTCTGGATTGTGGTCACTAATAATAAGTAGAATAGTGTCTAGGAATTGTGCCAACCATAATAAGTCCACGAGGTAGAGTGGGTGGAGGAGTAATAGGAGACAATGTAGGCGACCCTGAAATACGCCGTTCAACCAGGGTCAAGAAGCCTACAGGGTGTAAATTCTGCCCAGATTGCCAATAGTAAATTATAGAATGTGTACTGAACCTACCTTTTTTTTAATAGTAAAATTTAAATCAGAATTTTTTTTCTAAGTAAATAATATCTGAACTCTGGTTCAACTCTAGATATAGGTAGGGAAACTTAGATGCACTAGATAACTGCTGTGCTTATAACCAATTCCCGATGGGCAGGCTTGGAACATGCGTTGGGTATTAAAAGCCCTATAATTCCTTGTGTCCAGAGTGCAGTCCAAGGAGAATTTCTAATGAGAGTGTGTAGGGCAGTTGTGATCTAAGTATTGATAAGTAGGATACCAAGAGTACTCTGTTGTTAAATCCAAAACGGGTTAGGTATTAAAAGCCCTATAATTCCAGTATCGGGGAGTTTAGCTGAAGAGCAGAGATAGGAAGAGCAGAGAGGGGAAGACGCCAATGACCTTGGACAGGAAGTAAGGTCGGCAAACACTTGGGGATTTATCCTAAATGGCAATGAGGTAAATGCTTGAAGTTCAATTCGCTCCAATTTAAGTGCTAGTTTTGATGATTCATTTTGTTTTGTCACCAAGTGTCAAGACAAGAAGAAGAATTTCAAACCGTTAGATGCACAATTTTAATGATAGGATAGATTTCAGTATTTGATTGTTGACAATCAATTTTATTAATTTGTTAAGTATAAGTATTATAATAGAGTTTGTATGAGGCATTTTTATTTGAGTAAACTAGGGCTTTAGTCTCCAATTTGTTTTAATTTATTAATTTTATTTGATTTCACATTTTGTCCTGGAAGATTTCATTATTGTTAAGGCTTATTGATAATTATAAATGAGTACTTTGGCTTGTGTAGCAGCTTTTAACTTTAGTTTGTATGCACACCGCGAATGATAGGGGGAGGGTGTATGATAGAATTGGTGTAATGAATTTGTAAAAAGGTTTAAAAAGTATTATATTGTGAGCCCAAGGTACATTAGAATAGTGTTAGGGAATTTAATAGGTTCGATTTTTAATTTTGATTTCTTTATTTGTTAGGATCGGTTGCTTCATAGGACTTACAACTCTATCAATAGGAAGATATCCGCTCCTTTTGTTAGGTCTCCTTTTAAAGGAGTATAAGTATAATTTTAATTTGTGTAAGTAATTACTTTATTTTCATTATAATCAACTTGAATTCTAAGGGTCGTAGATAATGATCATATCTCGATTCTCAGACTGGAAGATTGCGGGAGGTCATGATCAGGCCAGAAAACCCACAAATCTTCTCCTCGCAAGAGGGAACGGAGAGGTATCAGGTGAACTTTGTGCTAGGTAGGGGATTTAGTTGCCAATGTCGTAAAGCCAGGGGCATAGCGACAAACCACGGGTAACCGCTCTGACATCGTAGTTTTTCGACGCTTTAAGCATGACTGGAATGAGGGTGATTCAGACCGGAGGTTGGGAGAAATTGGCACGTTAGATGCTCTTCTATATTGCGCAGCTTGGAACCAATCCTCTATGGACAAACTTGGAACATGCGGTGGGTAAATTGAATTCCCTATAATTCCTTGTCTCTAAAGTCATGGTCCAAAGGGGGTTTCTAATGAAAGTTAACAATGGAGCTGACAAGAGGCAAGTTACGATTAGACGAAGCGATTCCGTCTACTGATTTTAGGTACCAGATAACAAAGAGACAGATGGACTGTCCAGATTCTTTGTGTTTTTTTTTTTATCGCCCCAGGCTAGCAGAAGTAATCACCTAGTAAAGACTATTGTCTGTCGTACGTTTAGTTAGAATGGATTTTAGTCTAAATACCAATTAGTAAGTAATTTTTTTTATAACAGTAACTCATTCTATGATAAGATAAGATTTAAATTAGTAGGACACCTAAATGAACTTCAAAGCAGATCACCAGAACAAGCCAATGGGTCAGATTCGAAATTAGGAAGAATAGGCCAAGAGTAGACATTTATAAACCTTAAGGAGAGTATATATTGAGGTTCTAATTCTATTTAATTTCTTCCCCCTCATGTATAGGGATGATGTCGCACTTAGTGTAACGAGTAACACTAGGTATAACATACTAAGATTTTCTCCAAATACTACAATCTAGAGTGAATTAGGATGACTGGCACAGATAAACTTTGAAATAGGTGGAAAGAAGGAAGTATAGTGGCAATGAATTACTGTCAAATAATGCTTTAATGTCTTGTTTGGGCTTGAATTATTAGTGAATGACTGTATACAATCCAGGCAGTCCTCAATGTAGTCAACATCTCTATCATATATATAACATTAAGTCTGTATTATTCAATTAGTATATCCATTCATAAAAAAAGGTGAATGTTATGGCTTTTTGTTTATATGTATATGAATGCAAGTGTTTTTGCAATTTCACTAAAGGTTTAAATATCACCATTACATTGTTTAAAAAAATTGCATGGCGCCCCATTTATTTATGCAATAGGCAATGTGAATTGACCTTTTAGCAATTGTCAATACTAGGAAAATAATAGGTTGTCTAAAGAATTTTTTTATTTAATAGTTTTTTTTTCTCTTAGAAAGACACAACCATTCTGGACATCTGAAGACTTGAGGTCAGTTTATTAGTAATTTAATTTTATTTGTTTCTCTTTAGAAGACAATTTTTTTTAAATTTGTTTAAATGGGATCATTAAATTTTGATGGGCAGCGGATGTAGTCCCTGTTCTTTGGTTAAGTTTTATTTTAATCAGTCTATGGAGGTTAGGGAAGGTGTCTAAAGTAACAATGGTTTCCTGCTAGTCCCATATTTGAATGGGTATGAAGAAAGCAGTCAAGGTGTTTAATAGGATGTGTAGGGAGTGAAGAACTACAGGTTGTTTCTCGAAACCTATATTCATATCCTCTAGAGAGTTGTTCATGTGTAAGGTTCGGCAACGACTCCATCAGCCACTTTGAGAAGTTAGGTGGCTCAGAGTTAGAGAAGACTTGAACTGCGAGTGGAAATGTTCAAAGTAGCGTAATTGAGAGAGAGAGAGAGGAATCAGAGTTAGACAACCAACTCCTCAGAGGAATGAAATCGCCTCACCTAGACTTGTATCATTCAGATTGATCATCAACATAGTCATATTGATATTTTAAATTTTGCCAATCTGGTTGTCACAATTTGTACAATTGTCACTATTTCTGTAGAGATTGTGTAAAATAGGCTAGATAGTATTAGTTATCATTAACCCATGTTTATTTATTTTTCTTGTTATATTATGGATTTGTGCTCTAATACATTTATAAAGAGGATATCTAGTAGAATATTTGTTCATAATACTCTATGTTGTGTATAATGATGTCATGAATTTGTGAAACAATTTAAGATATAAGTGGCTAATTTTTATATATACCTTTTTTTTAGCATTTTTGGGTCATTTATTTATTGTTTGGTTCTTTAAGGTGTGATGCTTAAGTATCCATAAATTTGTCTTCCGCATTGGGAGCACCAAAAACTTTTCTTCAATAATCCTCCCCAAGTTTTTGATGCTTGTGGCAGGGGAGGATTGTTGAGGATGCGGAAGACAAATATATTGTAATTGGTTGCAAATAGCTTAGCTGGTGGTCTAAATAAATTTAAATGGAATGAAAGGATGTCTGCTGAAGGGGGAACAATGTTAATTATTGAAGAGGAGCTCACCTGTATGTGAGAGTGTTGTGGCAGGGGAGGCATGAGTCCCTGAGGACCAATTCAGACAGCCACCTGACTGCTGTAGCATGCAGTCTGGATACAAGCCAACCCTACTCCAGGTCCAGAACCCCATGGACATCTTCAAGGAGATGGCATGCTACAGGAGCTCACCACTGACCAGGAAGTGTGCGTGAGGAACTACACCAAGCCTGGTGTGGGAGCTGGAAAGTGTGGCTGAAGGAAGATTTTAAAAGGCCTATAGACCTCCCTGGCCTTCCTACAGTCTAAACTCCCCATGTGACCTGCTACACCCCGATGCCAAGAGTCTCTCAGTGAGATGTCAAGAGCCCCTCAGTGAGATGCCAAGAGTCCCTCAGTGATGGAGGCCGACCCGCTCGGCAGCCTGGAGATGACCAGACAATAGATAAGCCTGTGAACCCCCACCACCACCAACAACCTCAACCTTCAACTGAGAAGAAGACCCAGATCCCATCACCTATAAAGACAGGCATGAAATTGTCTTTGCTCTTTCTGTTTTTTTTTTATTAAATATTTAGAGTTAAAAAAAAATGAACGTAATATATATTCATTATAATACCTTAATAATATTAAGCTTTTTTTAATTTTTATTAAAAGGCTCTCAGAGTTTGCTCATAGGGGGCAGTATGGTTTGAACCGTAGAGGGCGCCAAATTAAAAAAAAAAAGTGGCAGTTGAATTGAGGAAGAAGTAAAAGGAGAGAGCTGACCGTACTGCCTGCCATTGGTCTCGGTGGCTTTCCCCCTACAGTAAGTCATTTTTCTATCCCATTTATATTTAGTTTAACCACCAGCAATAGTCCTTCAAAGGTTTTATGTATATATATGTATTATTATTATTGAATATATTTCAATATTATTCCCCTTTTTTTTCTTGCATCAATTTTATTAATAAATTTTAATAGATAACTAAAAAAATACTAGCCTATTCAAAACACAACCTTGACACCTAGTGGGTACAAAATGTAGTAGATATTGTGACAACTAGCTTCAAAGGTTGGCTTTCTGCAGTCTAAAAAAAAGGGACAGCTGAGCAATAAAACAGATAAAAATTCCATCCCTTCACTATGACTGTTCTACGCTTTCTGTGTGCTTAAACCTGCACTTTCTAAAAATAGCTATAAATAGTGGTAGGGTTGACATCCTTCCAGGCCTTATCAATCATGGTAATAGTTATCAAACTGTTATGTTTACCTTTCACCATTTTAAATGCAACCGGCACAATAGAAACAATTTCTCTATAGTAATGATGTTCAATAACTTGAAAGCTTTTGCTCTTGTAAGCAAACCAACTTGATTAAGGTTTTCTATTTTCCTTTTGATATTGCTTGATACAACCTTTATTTATTTTAAAATTAGTAAATATCAGCCGATAATATTTTAAATATTATATTTAGTGTTGCCATAGTTGTGTTTTAAAGTGCCTTAAATAAAGATTATATTAAAAAAAGTCCATGTGTCTAAATTAAAATGAAAAATGTCTAAATCGAAATGAAAAATATGTAAATTGAAATTAAAAATGTCTAAATTAAAATTGAAAATGTCTAAATAAAAATGAAGGTGTCTAAATTTAAATGAAAACTGTTTAAATATAAATTTAAGATGTCTAATTATAAGTTAAAAACCTATATATTAAATATAAAAATGTCCTTATAGAAATCTAAAAGGCATAAAGTCAATTTAAATTAATGATAATCAGAATTCCAAATTGTTATTTTAATTGCATTTATCTTTTTTCAAATATAAAATATTTTTCTATGCCTTTCCTGTGACCTGTTTACTTAAAAATAAATTATATTCACTCATAGAATAAGTGACAACAAAACGGAAGCTACGCTGTCAAAGGGTCAAGAAAAAAAAAATTTCCGTTTCTTGTTTATTTCGTTATTTAAATGTTATGTAGTTTGTGTGTGCGTGTTTTATGTATTTAAATTTTTGTCAAGTGTGCCTTATGCTTTAAAAATTTCATTCCTGTTTATTTCGGTAAGTTTTGCGTTTCATGCTAATAAATTACGTTTAAACTACTTATGTTAATATTTGATATTAAAACCAAACTGAAATATAACCTAATTTTTAAGCGCAAAAATTTTAATAATATAAAATACTTTGTTTTCTATAAGCATTTTAAATTCATTTTATGTTAATTATTTTAACATATTAAAATATTTTTATCGACACTATGCCAACTCATAAACAATTAAACCAATTTTATTTGCGTTTCCTTTTCATGATTCTTATTTAGGTAAGCAATTATTTACGAAAATGGAATACCTACAAATAAAACAGAATAATTAACAACAAATCAATAATTAAAATTAACATTTAACAACTCGATTTAGGCAAATATAAAATTTAATAATAATTATCAACATTTTACGTTTCTCTAGCCAAATATAATATAAAACATTTCTCTAAAAGTTAATAGATAAATATTTCAAAGGAGATAAAAGTGATAAATTGATAAAAGGAAAAAGTAGGACATATTTTAATTAACATATTAAGTCCATATATTTTATCAAATAATGCAATTTTTTATTATTATTTTAGATATATATACATCTTAATATATTTATTTAATCATAAATTTTAAGTTTTAACCTTAAATTTTATATAGGAAACATTATAAAATGTTTTGAGGAATATTAATTGAGACTGCCCATACAGTAATTAAGACAAATCATGTTTGGTGGTAATTACAACAACTGTTTATTAAGACATTTCCGTCCTGTAAGGACTCGCCATACATCATTTTCATGGAGAAGGGGGGGGGGGGGGGTGAAACATAAACAAAGGAGAGAAGGGAAAAGGAAATCAAAGTATTCAACATAAATATACAAATTAACTATGGAAGGAAATTGTTCTGTAATTTTAGTTCTTAGAGATTACCTTGTTCTCTAACGCTTTATGAAAGTTAAACAATTTTATCGCTATATATTTTTCCTCTGACATTATTCTGATTAGCTGAACTGGGTTCACGTAGACTTGGATAATGTTCTTTATAATCTTATTCCGTTCCTCGTTAACAATAGTGCATTCAGAGATGTAGTGGGTCATCTTGGTGGTAATTAATGATAATTACAATCAAGATCTCATACCTATTGGTTGTATTTCAGCCCACTGTCTTGTAGCTAGTCAGCATGGCTCACAGGATGTTAGGATCCAAACTCCTGTTCCAAAATAACAATATTAGATACCGCTCATAAAGAGCAACCTAGCTTATGTTATTTACAATGTCCAGTACATATCCTGGACTGTATTGGAGCTAAGACCTATACAACAACCCCAGTACATATCCTGGACTGTATTGGAGCTAAGACCTATACAACAACCCCAGTACATATCCTGGACTGTATTGGAGCTAAGACCTATACAACAACCCCAGTACATATCCTGGACTGTATTGGAGCTAAGACCTATACAACAACCCCAGTACATATCCTGGACTGTATTGGAGCTAAGACCTATACAACAACCCCAGTACATATCCTGGACTGTATTGGAGCTAAGACCTATACAACAACCCCAAAACACACTATAGTAGAAATAATTATTGCTCTCAACCTTCATGACCTAGTGTAATCTTACCCATGGGATAATGATAAAAATAAAAAATAATAATTTTCTTCTTCTTTCTTATCTCCACATAATCATATTAAGGTATCAAGCTTATAAAGCTTGACAACCATCATGACTGGGTGAAGTAGAATGTGTCTGTTTTTGTCAATAAGAATGGGAGCACTACTCAGTGGCAGGCCGACTTAGCTCCAAAAGAAATGGCCGCCTCTGACATGAGGAACAGATGCCATGTGCAGCCGCTCCTAACATGAAGTACAAACACTGCTCATCCTGTATCCCTGGATCAGGAGCCCTAACAGGGTACTATCAGCCGGACCAGCTGAGCCCAGGTATTTTAGTGAGCTTGTTACTGCTCCCCCTCTTCCTTTTTCATCCGGGATTGGGACCAGGAAAGGCACCAAAGAGAAACCTATTTACATTGAATAATAAGAACAGTTCTTTACATATTTAAAAAAAGTGTCCAATGTGGGATTCGATCCCGGTTCATGGTTGTCGGAAAACATGGTTTATACTGCCGGCCACCGACTTCTTTTTGTGGCTCAGTGTAGGAGTTGGATGTTGGGAGGAAGACCTACCCTCTACACTGGGTTACTGGGTCTTCCTGTGGTCAGTTTCTAATTGATATAAAACATCAAAAGATTTCCAAATCTATCAAACCAAAGGTTTCTCTGAGATCATTAGAATGAAGATAATTGTTGTGGTGTCTGGACACATCTCTGAGGATTGTTGACCATTGTTATCTGAATCTCTTGGTGTTTGACATACAAGCTGATAACTTGCTCCTTAATGGCTCCTGATTTGTACATCCCCACCTAAACAGGATCTCTTGTTGATAAAGCACAATTTGGATTATAGATTATAATAAAAGAAAATAAAACCTAATCCAAATAATTTATTAGTGTGTGACGTTTCGGCTACAACATTGTCACCATCATCAGACAAAAGAATAAATGGAATAAAAGAATAATTTTGTCTGATGATGGTGACAATGTTGTTGCCGAAACGTCACACACTAATAAATTATTTGGATTAGGTCTTATACTTTCTTTTATTAGGATCTCTTGTAAGTGTAAAGTTGGACACACATGTAGAAATGACTATGGTAGTATAGCTGTCATGGCCTGTTCCAATATGTATGTTACCAAAACATTGCTCTGTAGTTATATGGTATCAGATACATATGGCCATGGTGTCTGTAGGCTGCTACCCCATGATTTGGTCTTCTCCGACTCTTGATTTCCCCATGTTTGTGATCAAAGTTTGCACTCCTCAACATTTTAAAAAGTCACCTTTCATGTCAAATTATCATCAAATATCAGTCATCAAGCAGAACTTGGGGGTATCTCTCAGAAAATGCCACAAGTTTTTGACAAATACAGAATGCCCACCTGGAGGATTGGATTAGCATCAGTGTAGGCAACTTTAGGTTTCCTGAGATTGTCAGAATTCTTTGGCTTATTTTATCTGTAATTGTCCATCATATATTATTTCTTAGAATAAATAATATATATTGTATAGATGGGTATTTTGCCAGGAGAAAATGAATCTATAAAAGCAAAGCTCTCCTCTCCCATTAAAATAAATGTCAAAACTAGACACCATCTATTGGCCGTTGCCGTAAACTAGCGGCCTCAGGTCGGTGACAAAGCCACAACATCAGCTTTGGCAAACTGAGAAGCACCCACCTGTAGACCATGATTTCAGGCTATGGCTCTCTTCAGTCCAGGGCTGACTTTAATTTCATAATATTCGCAAGGGATTAAATGAAATCTTCACAATCTGCCAGAGATGTTTGCTGGCAAAGACATCTTTTGATATTAATGTAAGGAAATAAGTTAATCTAGAGAATTAAAACCAAGTGACCACTATTAAGAGGCAGCCTTCTCCTGTGTGTATGGCTGTCCTTTAATTATACGATATAAAAATTTAGAAAAGTAAAAAAAAAACTGTGGCTATAGTGAACCAAAAGCTGTCCCATTGGAGTTCTCTATAGAGGGGTTTTAATGTATATATATATATATATATATGCCTTGCATAGTTTACACATTTGGCCAATGGAATCCCAAGTGGTTGGAAGGAAGTGGAGATTCCTTAGTTAAAAGTTTTTGTTGCTAAATTCCATTTGGAATGTTTTGATGGTTTTATGGGCATCCATGTTGTAATGTATTACCAAGGAAGTCACCCTGCTACAATCCCATGTCAATCTTCCTTCACATCTTCTATGGCACTCTCCTGCCGCCTCTAATGTAGAACTTTCTGAATTACACGGAAGAGAAGATGTTGAATCATTTTGGTGTGACTGGAAAATTTGACAAGATAACAAGGCCAAGCAATTTATATACAGTAGAACCTCCATGAGAGGACATATCTCTATAAAGGACAGTTTTCATTCGCAAAATTACCATTTTTACTATCTGGCAACTCTCTCTGGTAAGAGGACACCTCTCCCTAAAAGACACTTTGGCTCTGAAATTAGGTGTCCTTTACAAGGAGGTTTCACTGTTTATCTGAAAAACGGAACCATCTCCATAAATCATTTATTAACAATGGCTAATCCACAATATTGTTATTCTTCCAATATCTTGTGGTGTGGCTATTTGTGTGAAACTTACTTTGAGATGCCCATTGAGACCCTGTGACTGATTATTCTCACAGCATGTGAAGAAATAAGGAATCTCCAGTCTCTCTTTACATTTTTTTGTCCTCTGAGATATAAACACAAGACCAAATAAATAGTGTGTGACGTTTCTGTAACAGCATTGTTACCATCTTCATGTCCTCTGAGATTAGTTTGTCAATATAGCCATGAGAAATGTGGAAGTTTAATTTGATCCAACATGAGCCTCTATCAATATCTATGTATATTTGTGATGTGTAAAATACTTATTTGGTTGTATGATTTAATAATCCAGATTGTAAGTTTGCCATGAAGTAACAGAGTTGCTCACTCAAGAAAGTGATGCTCCAATTACCAAGCTATATTTGTTTAGAGAAGTTTTCCTCCATTCTCTCACACTATCTAAAGAAACACTTATTCCAATCAAGTTGACATAGGGCCTGCCGTGCCGGCATGTTCCACCTGACCCACATACCACGTACCCTACATACCAGTGTTGTGTTACGTCAGCCTTATAGGGGAATTCTTGAGCAAACCTTTTCACCACAATCATCTTAAATTACAGGAAATCTTCCTTTCTCAGCCCTGAAGCCAAGTTATTCCATCCTCAGCAGGCATACTTAGAGAGGAGAAGATTTCTAGCCTTCTTCTTTCTCATCTCTACTCAATCATATTAGGGTATCAAGCTTGTAGAGCTTGAGATGGTGTCTGCTAAGAATGAGTAGAGCTCATCAATGGAGATTTGACATCTATAATGAGAGATTGGGTGAAGTAGAATGTGTCTGCTTTTGTCATTAAGACTGGGAGTACTACTCAGTGGCAGGCCGACTTAGCTCCAATATGAAATGGCTGCCTCTGACATGAGGAACAGACGCCATGTGCAGCCGCTCCTAACATGGAGTACAGACTCATCCTGTATCCCTGGATCAGGAGCTCTTACAGGGTACTATCAGCCGGGCCAGATGAACCCAGGTTTTTTAGTGAGCTTGTTACTGCTCCCCCTCCTCCTTTTTTCATCCGGGCTTGAGACCAGCAAAGGCGGAGTTAAGATTTCTAGTGACATCATAAACTCCTTTTTCAATGCTTTCACACTTTTTTCTTTAGGTGTTAATAGGCACATAAGTTGACAAAGATTCTAAGTGTCAGCACTCACTGAAATTAGCACCATCTGACAATATCATTATAATGAATGTTTCTAGACCTGGGTTGTATTTCTAGCTAAATTGTTTTCACAACCAAAATTGTTTCAAGAAAGGCTTATTATCATTAGTGATTCTCTCGTCAATATATTTTTGTATATGTAAATTGGCGCGCCTGTCATTGTGCAGTACCAGCATCATCAAAGTACCCAGTCCAGTGGTGTTGCCACAACTTGAATTGGAAAAATAAGCTATAAAAATCAAATAAAGTTCAAAATCACTTGTAATAGCTGGAAAGCTGCAATCCTTCTAAAAAATGCATATATATGTGTGTAAAAATAAGTAAAATAGAAAAGTCATATGTTGATATTAAAAAAAAAAAAAGGCATATCCTAAACCGCTCACCTGAGCATTTTAAATGGCAGAGCGCCATCTAGTGGAACAAAAATAAACTAAATGTTGATTTAGCTTGTTCCCTGATATTTGGCCAAGCCAACATGTGATGCATCCAAATATACACATGTGGTCCACATTGAGCTCCCAAGTGAACCAATTCTGTCAGTGTCAACAAGTCTTCAGATGATATCTCCATACATTTCAACATGTGAACGGCTTCTTGTCAGTTTATTATGTTTCTTCCATGTTTCTAATGTATTGACAGAATCACTGAAGTATGTGATGGCGGTTGGGAATCAGTGCTCCAGTCTGTAGTACAGCAATCAGCCATTCTCTGGTCTACCTCTTCCTTCAAGATATATCCCATTCAGTATGGTCAATAATTCCATTTATTATGATGCATTAGCCCGCCATCTGTTATCAAAATTTGAAACTATTATAGATGCGTATGATTCTTTTTAAAAATAAACCATTTCTACTGTCCTTACTGTAATGAAAAAAATTAATGGGAGGGCCTGTCTCATCAGTGGTGAACCCTCCCAGCGGTTTCGCCTGTTTCCATTTATAGAAAGCTATTCATAATACAATATAATGTGGCTTATGATTGTAGAACGACATTTGAAAATTATCCCGCATGTGTTTCTTTTGTGAACGAAAAATCAAAATTTTATTTCCCATCCCTGGACACTTTTATTTTTCTGTTTATCATTACTCTTCACAATTCATACTTCATCTCTAAGGTTAGAAATAATCGTTATTTCTCCTTGAAATAAAATTTAGATTTTTCTGTTCAAAAGAAACACTTGCAGGATAATTTTTAAAATGTCGTTCTACAATAGAAGGCTATACTCTCTATTTTATCTTGTCCAAACTTTGTTTGCCATTCTATCTGTCCATTTGATATCTTGCACACTGTTATGTAACCCCTATCATACACTTGGTGACCATGTGTGTGGTGTGTCCAGGTGGGAGCCCAAGTTTACTACAAGTAAGTCCCAACTTGTGATGTTCCTAGGGCAGAGAGCCTGGGTTGTTGTTGTTGTTGGCTCATGAGTCTTCTCTCCTCTCAATCCTTCAAAGTCCAGGGATCTTGGACTTCGGGATTAAGAGAAGTCAAATTCTTTAGTTGTTAAAACTGGAAGCACTCCTTGGTGGAGAGCCACTGACTTAGCTTCAATATAAAATGGCCGCCATTGACATAAGGAACAGACACCATGATAAAGCAAAATTTGGATTATAGATTATAATACAAGAAAATAAGACCCAATTCAAATAATTTAATAGTGTGTGACGTTTCGGCAACAGCATTGTCACCATCATCAGACAAATTTTTTTTTTAATTATTTATTCTTTTGTCTGATGATGGTGATTTTGTCTGACAATGCTGTTGCAGAAACGTCACACACTATTAAATTATTTGGATTAGGCCTTATTTTCTTGAAGAGACACCATATTGCGGCTGTTCCTTACTTGGAAGCTTTTCATCCTGTGTTCCTGGATCAGTAACTGGACAGCTGAAGCCAGGTTGTTTAGTAAGCCTGTTGTTACTGCTCCCCCTCCTCCTCTTTTTCACCCGGCCTTGGGACTGACAATGATGGAAATTGCCCTCTACTCTTATAGCCAAGTTGTTGATCATTTATCACTTTATGTATGGAATCTTGGTTTTTATTTTTTTCCTTTTTTGGTTTTCACCTTTTCTATTCACAAGGTAATAAGACCAAATTCAAATAGTGTGTGATGTTTCGGTAACAGCGTTGTTACCATCTTCAGACAAAAGTGCTGAATGCTCACACACTTTATTTATTTATTTGGATTTGGTCTGATTACCAAGGTAATAATACAAGTGTTTATAATCCAAAAATTGTGCCTTATCACCTTTTTCTACCATTTGTGTCTATATTGTTTATACAGTAGAACCTCCCTGTAAAGGACACCTAATTGCAGAGCCAAAGTGTCCTTTAGGGAGAGGTGTCATCTTACCGGAGAGTGTCAAAATAGTAAAAATCTTCTTCTTTCTTATCTCCACTCAATCATATTAGGGTATCAAGCTTGTAGAGCTTGTTGATGGTGTGGGTGAAGTAGAATGCGTCTGCTTTTATCATTAAGACTGGGAGCACTACTCAGTTTCAGGCCGATAGTAAAAATGGTAATTTAGTAAGTGAAAACTGTCCTTTGTAGAGAGGTGGTCTCTAGCGGGAGTGTCCTCTCATGGAGTATGTTCTACTGTAATGTCTTGCGCAAGATTAAACATTACCTAGTCTACAATGAGAGTTGACACTGCAGAATGTCCCAGCACATGTTCCCTTTTTATTGGGCAACCCTCTGCTCGAGATGTAGCACAACCAGTGTCACGCATGTTCAATTGGATAGATTGTAGCAAAAATATATTTTTAGAGGAATGAAAAACTTCTAAGAACGAAATCTTAGAGACATCAAAAATTAAACCTCCTCTGAGATTGGAAATTTAAAACACCAAAAATGTCAAATAGGGAGACAATGATATCTGTAGGCTGTGGTGAGATTATTGGCCTACATTGCGAGACTTCAATGTTGAGATTGTAATGGAGAGATAATGGGAAGATGACAGTTTTCTCCCCAGATATCTTGGTGTGACAAAGGATATTTCTGTGGTCAATCTCATGTCTGGATACCTCGTCACTAAACCCTACTTAGATCCATTTTATAGGGATATATTGAGTTAATCCAGGGATTCTAAACACAGGTAATAAGACCAAATAAATAAATAGTGTGTGACGTTTCTGTAACAGCGTTGTTACCATCTTCAGACAAAAGTACTGAATGAGAAATTTTACCACAGCATGTTTTTGGTCATGGTTTGGTCATTGGTGCATTGGTCTTATTAGTAGCTATTAAAAACATGCTGTGGTAAAATTTCTCATTCAGTACTTTTGTCTGAAGATGGTAACAACGCTGTTACCGAAACGTCACACACTATTTATTTATTTGGATTTGGTCTTATTACCTTGTGTTTATAATCTATAATCCAAATTGTGTCTTATCAATCCAGGGATTATGTAATTGATGAGATAGGATTATAGAAAGATGTTGCACACAGTTCATCCATTGTCTACTAAAACCCACAACATTGCTTGTGCCGGGCTCTTGATGTCCATATTTTGTAAACTCTGTTTTTACTGTTCCAGTCACATAGAAAGAGGGAGGATGACATTTGGTTTATACCACCTGGATTCAATAGAGACAAATTTGCTGACTATAGGTAAAATGGATCATTTGGAGCTCAAGTTTTCTCTGATTGGAATATTGAAATGGAGACAAAGTTTGCCAATCCACAAGAACTGGCTACAGTCCAGACCACGCCAGAAATTTCCTGCCCAAATTTTTAACCAAATTCTCCAAAAGTATTGCACAATTTGAAAACCTATATCATTTTGGGGTTTTAAATATAATCTATTTTATTATTTTTTTTTTTTTGGTCTAGAAAGAAAGATGTAGCAACATAACATACCCTGTCAGGACAGGGAAGGTACTATTCCAACACGCAAGTCTTGAGAATTAACCAAACTGAATATCATTCTCCCCCACAGTATACATACAGTAGGTACAAGTACTTCCTAGCTTCAATGGTCACCTGGGTATCTTCCTGATCTGCCATATCACAGGAATGGGAAATCCATAAAGTAAAGGAATTGAAATTAAAGCATGTGTGGATTAAAAATCAACAATAAATTGAGGAATTTATATTTATTCTTTCCATGTATATATCATTATAAGATTACATCTCCTACATACATGTTATACCAGAAAATATATGTACGCCACATCAAGACTATATATTGTATAAGAAGGTGGGAAAAATGAGATTTAACTAGCTTACATGAAAGCAAACCAACTACAAACAAAAGAATGATAATACACCCAGATGGCACAAGAACCTACAGGATATGCAACAACTGTCCTGGTGTGGAACTAACACGTACCCACATATTCTCGTATCCAGCAATGGCCACAACCTTGCAGAAAAATGACATGGACCCAGAACAGCAGCTTGACACGCCCAAGATGCGACTGCTGTAATAGAGATGTATGGAGACATCTGAAGCTCTTCATTCGACACGACAACAAACCAACATAGTTATTTCTATCCCACTAACTCTGTGTTGGACCTGGGGGGAGGTACTTGCTGGGATGGCCCACAATTATTTACCAGGAGGCTCAATTAATAGAGTATGCTTGTTTTAACTATCTGTAAGATTGTGTGCCTATGTTTAAATACAGACTTCTCACAATGATCTTCCAATATTTCCAAACTTCCTCAGGGTACAAAGTTGCCCTGAAAATCCAGTTTGGAGCTTGCCCTCATGTATTGATGCAAGTGGAGAAAATCTCTCAAGGTAACTTTGTTCCCAGAGGAAGTTTCCTGTAGAGCCACTTGAAATATTGGGAAAATAAAAAAAGTTTGATCTCCAAGATTATCTTTTTTTTTTTTTAATAAATGAAAATTGAATTGCTCAGTTTTAAAACATATCAATGGTTAAATAGGATTGTTGCTTGTGCTTTCTCCAAGAGTCCCAATTATTGACTGTAAGTAGTTAGTATTGTAAGTTCCTGCCTGTCTTATCTGGTGAGATTATGTGGCTATTGATAAGTGTTGTTATAGGTGTTATATTGCTATAGGTGTTGTTGCTATAGATGCTGTTGCTATATATGTAATTGTTATAGATGATGTTTCTATAGATGTTCTTGCTATAGGTGATGTTCTTAAGATGTTACATATGGTAATATAAGACCAAATCCAAATAGTGTGTGACATTTCGGGAACAGCTTTGTTTCTAAACTATAATCCGAATTGTGCCTTATCATTCTTAAGATGTTGTTATAGGTGTTGTTGCTATAGATGTCTTGTTGCTATAGATGTCTTGTTGCTATAAATTAAATTGCAATAGATAATGTTGCAATAGCTGTTGTTGCTATAGATGAAGTTGCTAAAGGTGATGTTGCTATAGAAATTGTTGTGCTATAGGTTATGTGGCTATAGAAATTGTTGTGCTATAGGTTATGTGGCTATAGAAATTGTTGTGCTATAGGTTATGTGGCTATATATGTTGTTGCTATAGAAATTGTTGTGCTATAGGTTATGTGGCTATATATGTTGTTGCTATAGGTGATGTTGCTATAGAAATTGTTGTGCTATAGGTTATGTGGCTATATATGTTGTTGCTATAGGTGATGTTGCTATAGAAATTGTTGTGCTATAGGTGATGTTGCTATAGAAATTGTTGTGCTATAGGTTATGTGGCTATAGAAGTTGTTGCTATAGGTGATGTTGCTATAGAAATTGTGCTATAGGTTATGTGGCTATATATGTTGTTGCTATAGAAATTGTTGTGCTATAGGTGATGTTGCTATAGAAATTGTTGTGCTATAGGTGATGTTGCTATAGAAATTGTTGTGCTATAGGTTATGTGGCTATATATGTTGTTGCTATAAGCAATGTTGCTATAGAAGTTGTTGCTATAGGTGATGTTGCTATAGAAGTTGTTGCTATAAGTAATGTTGCTATAGAAGTTGTTGCTATAGAAATTGTTGTGCTATAGGTTATATGGCTATATATGTTGTTGCTATAAGCAATGTTGCTATAGAAGTTGTTGCTATAAGCAATGTTGCTATAGAAGTTGTTGCTATAAGCAATGTTGCTATAGAAGTTGTTGCTATAAGCAATGTTGCTATAGATGTTGTTACTATAGGGGAAGTTGCTGCTATAAGTGATGTAGCTCAGTGTTGATGCCAAGAGAGAGAGATAGTCACCAGATTGTATCTCTGCCATGACACATCAAGATGCTGACTGGCATTTTGTAACAGCCAGCAAATCTTGTGGAGGGAAGGGACACCATGAACCTAAGTATTCCACCTCTTACTTTTTACCTAGCTACTTAGCTTTATCTTTTTATACTTGAGCTAGAATTCTATTAACAAGGGTTTAAGATAGCCAGCACTCACATGTACTCTTATTTGTAAAATATTTTCACATTTTATCCATATTTTTATCCCCATTAGAATGAAAGAGAGGTTTACATAAGAATATGCACATCTTCACCCATTCAAATTTACAAACAGGATCCCCAATCTTATAACCTTGTTATAATAACAAAATCAACTTGGGACCAAGATTTTAATGCTCTTTTAACTACAGTGGAAACAATTGGGGCATGTTCTAACCAAGTTGGGGAGTTATAAAGAAGCTGCAGTTATAACGAAGTTCCATTATAGTTTGCTTCTAGAACTAAGATTTGGTGTGAAATCTCTCAGAAAACCCCAGGATCATCTAGAAATGTATGGGCCCCATATCCTGAAGATAGATGTTGCCTGGCCGGCATTCATGTTTCTTTTAAAGATAGATGTTGTTACTATAGGTGAAGTTGCTATAGAAGTTGTTGCTATAAGCAATGTTGCTATAGACGTTACTATAGGTGAAGTTGCTATAGAAGTTGTTGCTATAAGCAATGTTGCTATAGATATTGTTTCTATAGATATTGTTTCTATAGATGTTATTGCTATAGATGTTGTTACTATAGATGATATTATAGAGATATATATAGATGACCATCTATATAACAACATAATCTTTGACCAGTTAAAGTTTTATTTTGAAGATCTTTTGTTGAAACGTTGATAAAATAAAACTTTAACTGGCTGAAGTTTCAATAGAGTTAGTATTTATCTGTTTTGGACCCTATATAGGATTTAAAATTTTGATAGTTTTTGCACTCTTTGAAAAGAAAATTTCAGTATCTACATCACTCACTCTCTAGAAAAACTGTTCAAATATTATAAGGCCTTGTTTGACTCTGAACTTGGACACAGCTGATATTATGTAAATTCTATAATGTACATATAACTTGCCATTGCATAGTTAAGTTTCATTTTGTATCAATTTTTCCTGTAGAAGGGCGTTATCCCGAAAGCTCGAAAGATGTTTAATTAAAAAGATACGCATCCTTAGACATTTATTATGTAAAAATGTGAAGGATGGTGTAAGGTATGGAGACACCCACTTGTAGCTGCTGTCACACAGACCCTGCCATATTGTAGCAAAGTATTTATTATAACTACAGATTATTAATTTTGATATTATTTATATCTCTGGAAACTTCCCTCTCTTATTGCTTATCTTATATCTTTTTTATTTTTTTTTTTGCTTATCCCTAGTACACGTGGTACAGGCCATGATAATCATGGTGGGTAAAAGTAGGCGACTGCTTTTACTGTAAGTGCACCACATGTCTACATATGTGAAAAGCAGTTTGACTTTGCACTTACAAATGTGCCAGAGCCCCCGTTTGGTTACTTGCACTCGCTGGTGAAGTTGGACTTTTGCAAAAATCTGGGGCCATTGGAGCATTTTTTTTTTTTAATCAGAAAAAAGTGCCCAATGTAGGAATCGAACCCGGGTCGTTGCGGACAAAAACCAACAGCTTAGACCATCCTTCCACCGACCCCCTATCTTATATCTTAAAAATATTGATTTTTGTTTTTGTCTTAAATAATTTTTCTTGTCATTCTGAAGATTGTTAGTCTTTCCTAATTTTCCATGTGACAATATAGATTGGGGCCATTGCTGCTCCACAAGTTGTTATCTCATTCTGGGAGATTATTTTACATATACACACAATGATTATTAGGACTGTGAATATAATTGGGACTACTGAGATAATTGTGGATAATTTTCTTTCCCTTCCAGTCCTGACTAACAAAGATTAAAGATAGAAATGCTGTAGGCAATGTGTTGGTGGTTCTATATATCCTAAGATAGATACAGGCAACCATAATAATCATGATGACTGCTCCATCTGTAGTGTATCTACATGTCTACACATGTAGAAAGTAAGTTAGACTTATGCACCTACAAGTGTATCAGCAGTTATGTGCACTCACTTGTGAGGCTGAACTTGTGTAACAATGGGGGGGCCATTATTAAAGCAATTTTGTTTCTTCATAAAAAAAAATAATAATAAAGTTCCCCCCCCCCCCCCCAATGTGGGATCTCGGGTCTTGGCTGTCAAAAGTCAAGTCTCTTATTTATTTATATATATATACTTGTCGTATCTGTTGTGGTCGAATGGAAGGGCGCAGCCGTAGTGCATGTATACTTCAAAAAAAGAACTTGTTCTACACTAGTGAGCATGCGCACGCGGTGGCTGCCGTAGCATTCGCCCGCGCGCGCTGGCTCCCACGTTTATTTTGTACAGATTTATAGATGGATGAATTTGTGATGAATTTAACATATTAATTATGGCGAAAATAAATTATATCTCTTGGGCATTAGGCAAATTATGACATATGTATATATATATATATGCAAATATATGATACTCTACATCTATTTTAGAAATTTGTGTATGTATGTGTATAAGTAGAACTAGGATTCAAAATAATCATTCCCACAAGGAGAGTGACAGTGAAATGTCGGGAGTTAAATACATTATTGGTTGATGTGGGGTTACTTGTACGTCAGGTGATTACTCTACAATAGTGGTGCAAGTACAGCAGCCATTGGGGTCAGTTCTGTGGTTGTTAACCCTATTGTCGTATATTCTAATCATTTTAAATCCACAGATTATTATTCTGTAATATATAACTTATCATCATCATTCTGCTATTGTTGACTTGTAATTTTGGATTTTTCATCTACTCTGGTGTAATATAATAAAAGCCATTTAAATAAATAAGGCCTAAAATCTACATTTTAATCAACCTAAATACACCATACAAGTAGTTCAGCATTGCCCTCACAAGGTGCCAGAGCCTTATATCACTGGGGTGGTGGTTGAACTTGTTTAAGTTAGAGGGCCATTCTATTAATATGAAATATCAATCCAATATTGACCTGGGTTGTAGAAAATGGATTAAGGTGCACACCACCATTGAGGCAAGGTTTCTATATCTACCGCTGCCGCCACCTGCGACATAGCTGGAACAGGAAGAGATAAAACTAAAGTAAAATCACTGAGTCACTTCACTTCCTCAAAAATTTCCTTTATAAAACCTGCCTGCCCTCATTTTGAATGAACACCTTGGGGAGTTGAACCTTCTACAAGGTTGGTTGGCATCAACAAGACAGATTTCATGGCTCCTGTAGGATATCCCAAGCTGTACTGTGGTGTGTTTACTGATTGTATAGATGGGATGTCTGGGGGATTTACAGAGAGATGGATTGGAATGTTTCATTTTACCCATTTTTAAAAAAATATTGGAGAATTTAATGATTGTGTTTCATAGAATGTTTTAGGCCTGGAGTTGTTCTCACTCATTGATGTGTGCTGTACATCTCCCAATGTGGAATGACATAATTCTGGTGCTGCTGTCAGTCAGAGGGATCTTGTAGCACTAGACAATACATGCACCAGCCATCACCGCTACACTGCACCACAAAACTCTACCTAACACTACACCACTCTATACTCGATCTTCTTCTTCTTTCTTATTTAAAAAAAAAAAAAAAGACTGGGTGAAGTAGAATGCGTCTGCCTTTGTCATTAAGACTGGGAGCACTACTCAGTGGCAGGCTGACTTAGCTCCAAAAGAAAAGGCCACCTCTGACATGAGGAACAGAAGCCATGTGCAGCTGCTCCTAACCTGGAGTACAAACGCTACTCATCCTGTATCCCTGGATTAGGAGCCCTTTAAAGGGTACTATCAGCCTGGCCAGCTGAGCCCAGATTTTTTTTAGTGAGCTTGTTACTGCTCCCCCTCCTCCTTTTTCATCCGGGCTTGGGACCAGCAAAGGCGGAGTTTTAACTCCTTGTATCAACATGCAGTAAAACCTGAATTTAGTCTCCATGACTTTGTATAATTATACAATGGGATAATAAAAAAAGTGCTGTACTACATGACATGACAACATCACATTACTAGCACATTAAACCACACCACATTACACTACCCAACACAGCATTATTTGGTAATAAAATAAGCCTATTTAGTTCTGTAATACATGTTATAATTCCATTCTCTACCTATTGCATCAACTTGTTAAATTTCACCTCAAATATTTAAAGTTGCAAAACACATTTTTCAAAGTAAAAAGAACCAAACCACCAGGATAGTGAACATAATGGGTAGTGGCTATGAAATCATACAAAATAATATTTTACATCTCTTTTCTTTTTGTTTTAAATAATGTTTTCTAAGATACAGTCCTTTTTAATTCAACCGACTAATTCAAAACTTACTTTAACTCAACCAATTTTTCATTTATCAATCAGCCTATTTACTCTATACAGTAGAACTACCTCCCTGTAAAGGACATCTAATTTTAAAGTGTCCTTTAGGGAGAGGTGTCCTCTTACTGGAGAGTTGCTAAATAGTAAAAATGGTAATTTTACAAATGAAAACTGTCCTTTGTAAAGAGGTGTCCTTTAGTGAGAGTGTCCTTTCAAGGAGGTTCTACTGTATAACCGACTATAATTCAACACCAACTTTATTTCAACAGAAAATTCTGATCCATTGAAATGTTGAATTAAAGAAGTTATAAATATCTAAGTGTATATTTTCTAAAAGGATTTAAAACTTGCAACAGAGTTTTGGTTTTCACACTCGTTATGGTCCTCCGTGCCGCACGTTCAAACAGCATCCCATCCTTGCTCCACACATTGTTATCACGATCCTAATGCGAGTGCAAGTAACCAAACAGGACTCTGATAGATTTGTAAGTGTAAAAGTCGAACTGCTTTTCACATGTGTAGATATGTGGTGCACTTACAGTAAAAGCAGTCGCCAACTTCTTCTACCCATCATGATTATCATGGCCTGTACCACATGTACTAGGGATAACAATAAATTATTCGATCCTAATTGCTGGAAATTACAAATTGTGCTAACTGTTACCTTCCCATAATTTTGTAAGACCACCCTCTCCCAAAGTATTTTGTAACTTAGCTCACATGATTTATAGAAAAAATTGTTGTAAATATTCCAATGCCTCCTGTTTTATCCCCATTGAAAAGATATTACAGTAATGTATGTCAAGTAAAATTCCACACAGAAATGGTGGAAGTGGTAAAAACAAAACACTTCAGCAAGCAGACCATGAAGCCACCAAGGTAGGAGGAGGCCATGTCCTTGACTTTAATTTGCATATTGGACAGGCTCCCACAACATCTTCCATATTTGCCCTCCATCATCTTCTGTTGTTTTGGTCATCTTCAAGATTCTCCTTGGGAGAAGTAGAGGCCAGCAATACTCCTGTAGAAAGGCTCCAAGGACTGAAAGCTTGAATTTTAATCAAGATTCCTACAAGAAATTTGCATACCTGGATGATTTTTCCCAAATGAAATGATGCAGAGAATTATACTTTTTGGAATAGAGATCAATTCTCTGCTCTCATTGGTTGGTCTCTTTCTTTTTTTTTTTTTTTTGCTTATCCTAACTACACGTAGTACAGGCCATGATAATCATGGTGGATAGAAGTTGGCAACTGCTTTTACTGTAAGTGCACCACATGTCTACATATGTGAAAAGCAGTTCGACTTTGCATTACAAATGTGCCAGAGCCCCATTTGGTTACTTGCACTCGCTGGTGGGGTTGGACTTTTGCAAGAATTGGGGGCCATTGGAGCATTTTTTTTATCAGAAAAAAAGTGCTCAATGTGGGAATCGAACCCGGGTTGTAGCAGTCGAAAACCAGCGGTTTAGACCATCCTTCTACCAACCCCCAGAGATTAAAATGTGAGTTCCATGCAGCTAATTGATATGAAGAACTCCACTCCACCTCGTGGCCAACAACACCTCACACAGATCCTTCTTTAAAGGCTTAAGAATAAACACAAGGTAATAAGACCAAATAAATAGTGAGTGCTGATACACCATTTATTTGGATTTGGTCTTATTACCTTGTGTTTATAATCTATATTCCAAATTGTGCCTTATCACCATCTATAGAAAAACAATGCTTATAGTAACAACTTCTATAGCAACTTCACCTATAGTAACACCATCTATAGCAACATATAACCTATAGAAACCACCTATAGCAACATCATTTATGGTAACACCATCTATAGCACAAGGTATTAAGACCAAATCCAAATAGAATAATTTCTATACACAAAACTACTTTACATATTTACAACATATGCATGTTAGCCAGCTTTAGGGCTCTAGTTTACATATACTGCACTTTAATGCAGCACAAGTTTTAGGACTAGTTTACATAAGTAAAAAAAAGGTGAATTTAGGATTTTACAAACAATTTAGGATCAAAATTTTCTTTCTCTCGCACTTCTTACGTGGCACTTGTGTTCTTGAAACTTTTATCTTATTTCTTCATATCGGAATGTTCTATCCTTGTTTATCCACCACAGGTCAACTATTGAGACATGCAGTGATAGTCATCTAGCATTATTATCTGAGGAGGGATGTGTCAAAATGTCATTGTAGTGAAAATACAGATAGAATGCCTGGAGGATAATTTGATCTATAAAAAGAAAGGCTACTCTAAAATTATATTAAGAATGTTCCACAAAATAAGAGTTGAACATTATAGTCTTCTTCTTTCTTATCTCCATTCAATCACACTAAGGTATCAAGCTTGTAAAGCTTGAGACTTTTGATGGTGTCTGCCGGGGAAGAGTAGAGCTCATCAATGGATGAGTCAATACAGTCAATAATATGTCTTGGGGTTGCAGGCTGAGAATTGCACTTAGTACATAGTGGGAAAACCTTGCAACCATTGAACATTATAGTCATAATTTTATTAAATAACAAAGAAAAAAAAACAATTAACACAATGCATAACAATGATATAGACTAACAATTTATTCAGTTGGTTTCAAAGTGGCCTTCCTTAGGAGCGATACACAGGTCCAAACATGGTTTAAAATTTTCAGCTCTGGGCTGCAAGTCTTCCGGTAACAATTGGCCTCTTTTTTTTTTTTTGGTGCGGTGATCGCTTCAGCGACTTCAAACTTTTGTGGCGTGTAGCCCTGGCCTACAAAATGGACCCCACTTTGTAATCCATCAGGTTGAGATGGATGTTGAAGCCATCGAGGTGGGCAGTTTATACAGACTTCATGTTCTGCCCTGGAGATGACTCAACTAGATAATTAACCTGTTGCAGCCTTAATTAACGGAATTAAAACTGATGTCTTATTTGGCAGCTCTCACAAGGACTTCCTTAAACTACATCTTAAGGTTTCTTTAATGCGCAGGACAACCACCAGACTAGATGATGCCTCTTTGTTATCATATGATAACTGGTATACATTTTTTCAGATGTTCACATCACACACACACAACAGATACAACCTACTTAGTTCAGTTTTCACCTATTTATACCAGTTGGTTGGTTTTTAATGGGAAAACTGAGGAAGACTTAAGTTTTCCCATTAAAAACCAACCAAACGGTATAAATAAGTGAAAACTGAACTAAGTAGATTGTATCCCAAATTGTTGTGTGGGTTGGATTGTGTGAACATCTGAAAAAAAAAAAAAACATTTAAATTTGCCAATTTCACATATTCTTTCTAAAACACTGGATGAAAACTAACAAAACTTGTTTTAAAAATGAAAACTCTTATATTAAAAAAAAAGACTGGCCTTCTAACTGTATTATAAAAAGTTATAGGAATTGTTTTAGCAACATTTTGAGTGCATTATGGAATGCTTCACGATTTTGCGTGTCATCCTTGCGCAGAGTGGACGAGTGGTTAAAACCCTTGATTCCCGACAGCCATGAACTGAGATCAAATCCCACATTGTACACTTTTCTCTGTGAAGAACCTGTTCATATTTCTCATGTAAATAACATAAACTAGGTTGCTGCTCTTTTTGAGCGACACCTAATAAAGTTATTTTGGAACATCTCCGTTGCAGATGTAGGAAATAATGGAATCTTAGTTTAGTCTTGAGTAAAACAACTTATGCAGTATGAGGGTGTCCCTCTAGAACTGAGTACAGTTTATGAGTTACCTACTGATCAAGACTAAAGAGCCAATAGAATACAAGTCAAACCTTGTAATAACATCATCACTTGTTGATATAACCATGGTTAAAACTTGGTATGTTATAGTGAGGTGTTCTCTACTCTAGTTGCATTAATCTTATGCAGACAAGCTTCCTTTATTTACAATAAAATAAGACCTAATCCAAATAAATTAATAGTGTGTGACATATCTTTAACAGCTTTGTTACCATCATCAGACAAAAGAATAAAATGATGTTGAAGTCTGATGATGGTAACAATTATTTTACCGAAACGACACACACTATTAATTTATTTGGATTAGTTCTAATTTTCTTGTAGCTATAATCTATAATCCAAATTGTGCTTTATCGGCTTCCTTTATGCTTATTTACTCAAGTTTCTAGAAACATAACGAGGCCATTAAGAGTCCTCTGATGACCAACTTGAGGCCATCCTAAGACCTGGAGGGATGACAAAGCCTTGTGTTTCCAGTGGGAGATTTCAACTTCAAGGCCAAGGATGTGGCCATACGAGCCCAGAAGAAGCTGCTCAGCCGTATGTCCAACAAGAGCATGGCCAAGATGTTCATTGACGACAACGCCAGCAACCTGCTGGACAATTTCTACCGCCTTGCCCGTACCTACTCTCCCAACAAGAAGGAGGCTGAGAAGATCATCAAGAATATCATCAAGGTGACATTGTCTGTCCTACATTACACATGACCCCTGTGTATGTTAGCTTTCTCTCATGTCTACAACTGTCAAACTTCAACCCCAGAACCTATATCTTGGTGTTGTCTGTCCTACATTACACATGACCCCTGTGTATGTTAGCTTTCTCTCATGTCTACAACTGTCAAACTTCAACCCCAGAACCTATATCTTGGTGTTGTCTGTCCTACATTACACATGACCCCTGTGTATGTTAGCTTTCTCTCATGTCTACAACTGTCTAACTTCAACCCCACAACCTATATCTTGGTGTTGTCTGTCCTACATTACACATGACCCCTGTGTATGTTAGCTTTCTCTCATGTCTACAACTGTCAAACTTCAACCCCAGAACCTATATCTTGGTGTTGTCTGTCCTATAATACACATGACCCCTGTGTATGTTAGCTTTCTCTCATGTCTACAACTGTCTAACTTCAACCCCAGAACCTATATCTTGGTGTTGTCTGTCCTACATTACACATGACCCCTGTGTATGTTAGCTTTCTCTCATGTCTACAACTGTCTAACTTCAACCCCACAACCTATATCTTGGTGTAATCTGTCCTATAATACACATGACCCCTGTGTATGTTAGCTTTCTCTCATGTCTACAACTGTCTAACTTCAACCCCACAACCTATATCTTGGTGTAATCTGTCCTATAATACACATGACCCCTGTGTATGTTAGCTTTCTCTCATGTCTACAACTGTCTAACTTCAACCCCAGAACCTATATCTTGGTGTTGTCTGTCCTACATTACACATGACCCCTGTGTATGTTAGCTTTCTCTCATGTCTACAACTGTCTAACTTCAACCCCACAACCTATATCTTGGTGTTGTCTGTCCTACATTACACATGACCCCTGTGTATGTTAGCTTTCTCTCATGTCTACAACTGTCTAACTTCAACCCCAGAACCTATATCTTGGTGTAATCTGTCCTATAATACACATGACCCCTGTGTATGTTAGCTTTCTCTCATGTCTACAACTGTCTAACTTCAACCCCACAACCTATATCTTGGTGTTGTCTGTCCTACATTACACATGACCCCTGTGTATGTTAGCTTTCTCTCATGTCTACAACTGTCTAACATCAACCCCACAACCTATATATTGGTGTTGTCTGTCCTACATTACACATGACCCCTGTGTATGTTAGCTTTCTCTCATGTCTACAACTGTCTAACTTCAACCCCAGAACCTATATCTTGGTGTTGTCTGTCCTATAATACACATGACCCCTGTGTATGTTAGCTTTCTCTCATGTCTACAACTATCTAACATCAACCCCACAACCTATATATTGGTGTTGTCTGTCCTACATTACACATGACCCCTGTGTATGTTAGCTTTCTCTCATGTCTACAACTGTCTAACTTCAACCCCACAACCTATATCTTGGTGTAATCTGTCCTATAATACACATGACCCCTGTGTATGTTAGCTTTCTCTCATGTCTACAACTGTCTAACTTCAACCCCAGAACCTATATCTTGGTGTTGTCTGTCCTACATTACACATGACCCCTGTGTATGTTAGCTTTCTCTCATGTCTACAACTGTCTAACTTCAACCCCACAACCTATATCTTGGTGTAATCTGTCCTATAATACACATGACTCCTGTGTATGTTAGCTTTCTCTCATGTCTACAACTGTCAAACTTCAACCCCAGAACCTATATCTTGGTGTTGTCTGTCCTACATTACACATGACCCCTGTGTATGTTAGCTTTCTCTCATGTCTACAACTGTCTAACTTCAACCCCACAACCTATATCTTGGTGTTGTCTGTCCTATAATACACATGACCCCTGTGTATGTTAGCTTTCTCTCATGTCTACAACTGTCTAACTTCAACCCCAGAACCTATATCTTGGTGTTGTCTGTCCTACATTACACATGACCCCTGTGTATGTTAGCTTTCTCTCATGTCTACAACTGTCTAACTTCAACCCCACAACCTATATCTTGGTGTTGTCTGTCCTATAATACACATGACCCCTGTGTATGTTAGCTTTCTCTCAGGTCTACAACTGTCTAACTTCAACCCCAGAACCTATATCTTGGTGTTGTCTGTCCTACATTACACATGACCCCTGTGTATGTTAGCTTTCTCTCAGGTCTACAACTGTCTAACTTCAACCCCAGAACCTATATCTTGGTGTTGTCTGTCCTACATTACACATGACCCCTGTGTATGTTAGCTTTCTCTCAGGTCTACAACTGTCTAACTTCAACCCCACAACCTATATCTTTGTGTGTTTCTGTGAGTCACCTTCCTCGGGAGAGTGTGTGTGCTTCTTTTTACTTATGTACACCATTTTCTGAAAATATGCATGGCACCAAACATTTGTATAAAAATTATATTTTCAATGCTACTTTTTGATAAGGTACAATTTGGATTATAGATTATAAACACAAGGTAATAAGACCAAATTCAAAAAAAAAATAAATAAATAGTGTGTGACGTCACACTTTATTTTTTCAATTTGATCTTATTACCTTGTGTTTATAATCTATAATCCAAATTGTGCCTTATCAAATGCTACTTTTCTTCTTCTTTTTTTTTTTTAATCCCTAGTACACATGGTACAGGCCATGATAATCTTGATGGGTAGTTAGCGACTGCTTTTACTGTAAGTGCACCACATATCTACACATCTGAAAAGCAGTTTGACTTATTTTTCTTCTAAAATATATATAATTAGAAGTTATTTCTCTACTGCGCCCTTATCCTGCAATGAATAAACATTGAAAGAGGGAGGGTATGGCTCATCATTTGTGAACCCTTCCAGTGGTTTTGCCATTTTAATCTTCAGACCATTTTGCTATTGGACCTCAATTTCTTATATAGCCTGCAGTTCCTATTGAATACATTTGTGTTTTGAACAAACTATGGACATTCTAGGACTGTAGAAATGTATATATCTAAATAAAAGATATAATGCATCAAGCTTTTCACATGTGTAGACATGTGGTGCACTTACAGTAAAAGCAGTCGCTAACTACCCACCATGATTAGCATGGCCTGTACCACAAGTACTAGGGATTTAAAAAAATGCATTGAGCAATGTTCTTCTGCAAAATCACAAATAAGCCCCTGTTAGGGAACATTTAAAATATCATCATTAATATTGTTGCACCAAGTTGCAGCTTTGCAGGGTCGTCGACCTTGGTTTCTTCCTTCTTGGTGTTATACACCGAGCGGGTTTCCATAGTCAAAGCAAATAAAGAAAAGTAAATAAAAATAAATTACCTTTTAAAGTTATTGTTTATTTATTTGTCGTCTTCCTCGTAGGTCGTGATCTGCAGTCTTCCTCTCCGTCCTCTCTCGCTCCAATAACCAATCAAGATATATGTACAATAACAATATTACAAAAGGAATGAAACTATAAAAAGGTATTTGTTTTTGTATTATTGTAAACAATCTGTTTTAAATAAATATTAAATATCATAGAATATTTTGAATAAATGTAGGGCGCATTAAAATTGATACAACAATATGTCCATAGCCTGTTCAAAACACCAATTTACTGTATTCAAATAGCAGGGTCTATTAGAAACTCAGTCTAATACAATAGTGAAGTGGCCTGGAGATTAAAATAGTAACCTTGAGAGGGTTAAAAAAATATGTTCAAATTTGCATATAGAGGTGAAACAGAAAGAGCACTAGGAGAGCCTTGGAATAGAAAAGATCATGAACTGGGAAGCCATAGAGGAGGGAAGAATAAAATACTTTTGTCAGAAGGTTGGGAATAAGAGAGAAATCAGGGAGCTACTTGAACAAGAAGTCAGACTTCCCATGCAATACAGGGTGATCTTAAACAGAATTGAGGGAAAGCAAAATATAAGAGTAAAAATAAAGGACAAGGGCCCTCTGTCTTCACATAAGACAGGGATGTAGTGGCCCACAACTTTGGAGTTTGTGTTGACACCAACAATGTCCAGGTATAATGTGTGTTTCCAGCAACCATTTCACCAGTCGTCAATGTGGTTAGATCAAAAGGTAACAAGACACCAAATCTAAATTATTGAAATGTGACATTTCAGTAACACTGCTGTTACATCACAAACATTTAATAATTTGAACTTGGTCTTGTTACCTTTTAATTCTACACTCATGGACAAAACCAAAGAAAGTAGAAAGTCCTTGAATGTTGATGGTCATCTATTTATCAAAGGAGACAGAGGCAATTTTGTTCATATTTGGTTATAAGGGTGTCTTCATTAAAGGTCTACTATGTATCAAATATATTTCAGAGAGTTATTGTCTGAATCCCGATATACCTGCTAGTACTCATTCTTAATGATAAAGCACAATTTGGATTATAGATACAAGAAAATAAGACCTAAACCAAATAAATTAATAGTGTGTGACATTTCGGTAACAACATTGTTACCAGCATCAGATGATGGTGATGCTGTTGCTGAAATGTCACACACTATTAATTTATTTTGATTAGGTATTATTTTCTTGTAGTTATTCATCCTCTTTAAGTTTTGTCCAAGAGTGTAAACCTATAATGTGGTTAATTGGACAGTTTAAAAAACCTATTTCTCTGTCTTTGTGTGTAATCCAGTGTTGAAATACTTGCCACCATTGCCCAGAGATGTAGTTCTGACAAGGAACAATAGATGGAGCTAAAGATTTAATTTCGGCTAGAAAGTTATTATTTGCTTCACATTGTGTGCCACCTTTCTGGATTGAAATTGCCAACCTATAGTGGTGTCACCACTACACAACTGCCAAATAGAGAGTTTCAACACAACCTGTCAACACCAGTTGGCATCATTGTTAGGTCCTTGATCTAACCAAGCCATTGTTGAATACAATAAATAGGTGTCCAATTTAAAATCTGGATAACTCTGTGGAAAATGTTGTCAGGAGGATATTGATAGGTCTCCTGTCAACAAAATAGCTGCTAAGATGGCAAGGCTTTAGCCTGAAGAAACCATGGTCTCCAGCTGGGTGTTTCTCACTTTAACAATGTTGTGGTTTAGTTACTGATCCGCTAGTTTGAGGAGACAGTCAATAGATGACACTTAGTTTATATAAAATGAAAGCATTTAATCACAAATGTTTCTTTTATACACAATACAAACTTCTACTGTCCTTACTGCGATGAAAAAATATATTGGGAGGGAATGACTCATCAGTGTTTAGTTTAGCATCTAATTTGACAGGAGAGAGACTTAATTTTCAGATTTTTTGTCAATTTTTTTATTTTTTTAGGATATTAATCCAAGGAAGTATTGTGCGGAATTGGTGGCAAGGGTAACCTCACACAGAGAATATTTAAACTCTCTTCACACAATCACTAACTTCCAGAGATCCCTTGCTCTCTCTCCACAACCATGTTGGCTCAACCACAGCTTGGTGGCAGATAGTGGTGAAGATCGGCCTGCTCTACCGCAACGACCAGCTGTCAGCGGCGGAGATTGCACTGGCTGAGAAATTCCAGAAGAAATTCCACAGAGCGGCCGTGACTTTCAGCAGTTTCGTGGAGGTGGAGTTCTCCTATGAGCGAGACTTCCTAGCAGGGATGCTGAAGGAATGCCAGGGTCTGCTACGCGAGCTGGTGGCGCGCCACCTCACAGATAAATCTCTGTCGCGTATCGACCATGTCTTCAACTACTTCACCAATCCCACCTTCCTGGACACGGTGTTCCTCAGCAAGGACCCCAGTTCCCCATACTGTGATCTGCTCAAGAAAATAGTGAAGGACCTGCACCTCCTGATGGATGACGGTGCCCTCTAACCCACTAGTCTCTCTCTCTCTTCGACCAAAGTGACCTTTGTTTTTGCTACACATCCTTCTTCTTTTCTACATTTTCTACAATGTTCTTTCATATCACACTTTATAAACTACCCTCTCTCCAAATGATGCCAAATCTTTTTACAAATGTTTATAAACAACTAAAAAACCTTTTGATAATGGATTTATATTTCTATGAATTTGATATACTTTGGTATATATATATATACAATAAGCCATTTTATAAATTTCCTTATGTTGAGATGACAAGTCTCTCTGCCTTCTATTTGTGCTACACCATAAAATTCTGGTCATATATTCTATAACAAATGTGGTCTCTCTTTTTTTTTTTTTTAAATATGCAAGTTCATATTTTTTTATATATTATATTTATATAACTTTTTTTTTTTTAAATAAAAATTATTTACTGAGGTTTATTTCTTTTTTTTTTTTTTTACAAAAATAAAAACTTTATTTATTAATATTTTTAAAAAAGAAACTGTAAAATTTGTACTTAAAAAAAAAAGTGTTTTTTTTTTTGCTTGTCTTTATTTCTAATTTATAATTGTTGAACTTTTTTTATATGATAATTTGCTCATTGGTTTAATAAAATCAACTTACACCATTTTGGGTTTTTTTTTTTACTCGTTCCTTTCAATACATTTCTACATACTTGGGAGATTGGTCAATTTAAAAAAAAAAATTCTCAGTTTTTGCTCTCTTTGCATTTTCTAATCTTAAAAATAATGAAGGCATATCCTGACCTAAAAGCACATGCACTTTTTAGATGGCAGAGCGCCATCTAGTGGAACAGAAATCTACTAAACATTGATTTTAACTGTTCCCTTTTATTTTTATTTATTTATTACAAAACACAGGCTATATCCTATGTGGATATTTGCATATAAATGTTTAATCTATTTTATGTACATAGTTTTTAAATATATATACAAATTATTTATAGTTTTAGAGAGAGAGAGTTATTCAAATTTACATTTTAGAGCAATAAATTATACAAGAAACAAAGATTATTTACATACATATTATCAAAAGTCCAATATATATTTAGAATTACAACCACTAAACCAGTGGTACAAATATACCAATTAACACTGGAAATTTCAATTCTTAATGTGATTCAAGTCCACGGCATTTGAGATAGAGTCTACAGAACTTGTTAAATTTTCTATATTCTTCTTTACTGGAAACCATTTGGCTTAAACTAGAACTGTTCATTTGACATTGTGCTCTCAAATCAACAACAAGTGGGCACCGGATTAAAATATGCTCAGGTTTGTGATCTTCTTGGTCACATAAGCAGATTGAAGAATCAATTCTGCCAATTCTATATAAATGTGTTAAAGTCTCCATGCCCCGTAACTGTTCCCTGATATTTGGCCAACCTAATTTCTTGATAAATCAAGAAAAGCTATCCATGAGCCATTTAACAAGATAATGGGTTGGCAAATATCAGGGAACAGTTAAAATCAATGTTTAGTTGATTTCTGTTCCACTAGATGGCGCTCTGCCATCTAAAAAGCTCATGTGCTTTTGGTAAGGATATGCCTTCATTATTTTTAATTTCATCACCTGACCTTTCTATTGTTTTCTAATCTGTTAAATGTTTTTCTTAAAATGCTTTGACTCTACTCTAGATAAATGTCAGGAGGTTGTGTCAAATATGACAACACTGATGATAGTCCATTGGTTCTGAGTGTTTTGCCAATTCTATGCTCTTTTTTTTTTATTTGCTTATCCAGAGTACACATGGTACAGAACACATTTTGGCTTGCATTAAATGTACTAAACAGGACCTTTTACACAACGGGATAAGAAACAACAACAGTACACGTGGTACAGACCATTGCAATCTAGGTGGGTAGAAGAAGGCGACTGCTTTTACTGTAAGTGCACCACATGTCTACACATGTGAAAAGCAGTTAGACTTTGCACTTACAAATGTGCCAGAGCCCCGTATGTTTACTTGCACTCACTGGTGGGGTTGGACTTTGCAAGAATCGGGGGCCATTGGAGCATTTTTTTTTTTTTAATCAGAAAAAGTGCCAATGTGGGAATTGAACCAGGGTTGTAGCGGTCGAAAACCAACGGTGTAGACCATCCTTCCACCAACCCCCATTCTATTCTCTTGGTTGGTAGATGTCAGTGAGTGTTTTATAAATTCAATCCAAAATTTCTATCCATCACATAAATGGACACCTCTAGATTTTTTATAACAGTAGAACCTCTTTAATGGACAACATCTAGTTGCATAGCCAAAGGGTCCTTTAGAGAGTTGCTAAATAGTTAAAATGGTCATTTTGGTGATGAAAACTGTCCTTTAGCAAGAGTGTCCTCTCATGGAGAGGTTCTACTGTAATTATTCTTTATTATAATTTTTGATAAGGCACAATTTGGATTATAGATTATAAACACAAGGTAATAAGACCAAATCCAACAGACTATTTATTTAAAATTTTACACAAATAAATTTACTGGCAATGCTCTTCTTTTAAATATCATCAAATATTATCTCTACAAACCTTAATGCAATGATATGAGTTATTGAATGAGAGGGCTTGGCTTATGTCCATAGTTCACTAAACACCCCTAAGCTGCCTTCCATAGAAAATACAGGGTATATTCCAAACCAATCCAATACAATAGTAGAGTGGTCTGGAGATTAATTTGGCGAAACCGCTGAGAGGGTTCACTACTGATGAGCCAAGCCCTCTCATTCAATAACTCATATCATTGCAGTAAGGTCTGTCGAGATAATATTTGATGATATTTAAAAGAAGCGCATTGCCAGTAAATTTATTTGTGTAAAATTTTAACTATAGATGGCAATTAAATTTAATTTACTAATATATATTTGTTAAGACTATTTATTTGGATTTGGTCTTATTACCTTGTGTTTATTATAATTGTTGTGGGCATTGAAATGTGATGTGGAGGATTCATCATTAACAGCGTCTGAAATCCATGTCACTGCCAGTGTTCACCGCCTCCCTCAGGAGCCAAAGAAAACTTGATTGGAAGTCTGAAGATGGATTAATTGTTAAATAAAGATTCGTCACTTAAGACACACACTCCCCTCAACCCTACAAGTTTGTCCCAAAAGTTTGTAGACACTTGAAAAAAATTGAAATACAAATATTATTCGTTGTTATTGTATAATGTCTTTGTATTATGTATAAAGTAATTGTATTATTCATTACAGTAGAACCTCCCTTTAGTGGACACCCCGCTAGCAGACACCTCTCCACAAAGGATAGTTTTCATTTGCAAAATTACCATTTTTACTATTTAGAAACTCTCTGGTAAGAGGACACCTCTCCTTAAAGGACACTTTGGCTCTGTAATTAGGTGTCTTTTAAAGTGAGGTTCTACTGTATTGTGTATTTTCTGTAATAATATTATTCACCAAGTAATAAGAAAAACAATGTTTTAAGAGAAACATGAACTTTTAGGACAACCTCATATCATCATAAATCTCTACAAAAGAAGGAATTGCCAGATATCACTTTGAAGAAGGAATCAAAGCAAACGGCGAAGAATTTATTTATTTATGCGGTATAATCTTGGCTATGCCATCCTTCAACAGGCTACTATACAAGAAACTAGAGAATAACATGTAGATATTTACAATTATACATATTGTAAATATCCATATATATATATATCATTCTCTAGTTTCTTTCTTTATTTTATTTCAATTTAAAGCGCTATGTCCCCCTAGGGACACTTGCACTGTCATACATGTATGTCTTTAGGCCGTGAATAGAATAGTCATATGATGTTAACAATGGGAAAGAGAGAAAAAAAACGAGAAAAAAAGAACTGTGTACAAAAGAAAGAAGTGTCTGGCAATATGTTCAATAAGCATAATATAAATTATCAGTTTCTTAAAAGATATTTGTCGCTATATAATTTAAAATATATCTACAAAAGGTATTGAATTTAATATACATTTCTTTACAGGATATAAAAATACTTGGATCTGTTACAATTAAATTATTTGCTACGCTACTCCCTCCGCCTGTTGAAGGATGTCATAGTCTGAAAGCTTGCTGATTATACAGCATAAATAAATAATGTTAGCTTTGATTCCTTCTTCGAAGGAGAGTCTCAGCGAGTCACTGAAACATCGAGAATTAAATATCATTGGTTGATGTGGCTGTGTTTTTCCAACTTCCAACCAACAAAAGATCTTCAAAAATCCTCAACTACATTATCCAACTTCTTTAATTCAACACCCCAAGTGATCTCAGTTAAATTATATAAAGAAATATCGTACTGTTAAAGAGAAAAATTATTAATTAATTGCTAATAGCATTGATAAAGCACAATTTGGATTAAATATTTTAAACACAAGGTAATAAGACCAAATCCAAATAAATAGTGTATGACATTTCGGTAACAGCGTTGTTACAATCTTCAGATAAAAGTGCTGAATGCTGTTGTAAAATTTCTCATTCAGTACTTTTGTCTGAAGATGGTAACAACGCTGTTACCGAAACGTCACACACTATTTATTTATTTGGATTTAGTCTTATTACCTTGTGTTGCTAATATAAATGATATTTCACACATATAGCACAAGTGATAACTGAGTGATAGCATTTGGGAATTTAAAATACCCAAAAAGAATAAAGCAATAATCTAAACACAAGGTAATAAGACCAAATAAATAGTGTGTGATACATGTATAACACACTATTTATTTATTTGGATTTGGTCTTATTACCTTGTGTTTATAATCTTTAATCCAAATTGTGACATATCACTAAACATAAGGTAATAAAACCTCATCTTTATTTTTAAAATGAAACCATTTTAGAAAAGTTTTTTTTCTTCTTCTTTTACAATGATGGCCATTTTTATGATCCCTGCCCAGACCATCGTACCTATTCCGCCATAGGCATCTACGATGTTAGAGGGGCGGTAGCGTGTTTATCTCCAGATGTAGGAGCGTCGGGAATCCTCATTCAGGCTGAGCCTGGATTCTTCTGAGAACAGAACCATTGGCCATGGTCCCAGTTGACGTGTTCTCTGCACCATGCAAGGCGAGACCTCTTCTGGAGTGGGGTCAAAGAGACGCATATCGCAGGCTTCCTAGGGTAAAGGCCTTGCATTTTACGCCTTCGTGAGACATTTCTCAGGGATACAATTCTGCCAGTGGCCGTGGCAAGCTCCAGGGAGAGTTGGCGGGCTGATATCTTCCCGGAACGCTTGGCTGTTAGAGCCAAGTATCGGTCATCACTCGGAGTTTTCACTTTGTGACGGCTCCAGCTTTCCTCCGGCGACAAGTCCAGTAGTTTGGCTCCAGAGATGGGATATTACGCTTTCAGACACGTTGAGCAACTTGGTGACATCCCGCTGTGGTTGCCCTATTTCGATCTTTCCGATCATTCTTCCTCGTGCTATGTCATCCAGATGGTGCCTTGTAGCCATTGGTTACTTTATCCTTAGTATAAAGTAGGAATACAATAATCCACTATACTCTAATGCCAGAACATTAAACCTTCTTTTCGAGTGCGACACGTGTCCAGCCCTAATCACTAGATTGTATGTTTGTTTGTTATTTTTTCAAGGAGAGCGTTTGAATTTACCTATATGGGAAATCTGCCATTATATAAGCAAATAAGAAGTGGTTTATGCTTAAGATATGACACTTCCTTAGGTTTTGTCCATGAGTGTATCTATGTGCTCATCAACCCCAAAAAAAGTTTATTATCCGACATTTCTCGACGACCCGCTGGAAGCAAACATTTTTACAGTCTCTATGCAACAGAATATGCAAATTACAAAATACCGGACTAATTTGCATATTATGGGTAAGGAATAACGATGAAAATATTGCTGCATTATATTTTATGCGCATATTTTCATATTGAATACTGAATAGATTTTTTTTTTTCTATTGTATTGAGGCTCTGAACAGATCGTATTTTATACACTGGCCACAAAAATAATACATTCCCAATAAACACTTTAGAAAATGTTCAGAAAATTTGCATACCTAATAAGAGCATTAAAAACCGTAACTAGAATATAAGTCGATAAAAAAATAGTCTTGTTTATTCATGGAAGGGAATTAAAATAGTCTCCCCTCCCCTTGTGTGTGGTCAATTTAAATTATCTTTTTATTTTAATAGTAATCTGATTTTACAAAAGGCAGAATCATAGACCTCAGAGAAGGTGGAATTTCGAATAAATAAATTACTATAAAAGTCGGCTGCAAAGTACTGTTGTAAGGATTTGGTCTTAATGGTCAGAGGAAAAGTTCAAGAAAACCTGGCTCAGGTCGCTCTAGAGTAACAACAGAGAGAGGATAAATGGTTGTAGCCTGTACCAATCTGTAGCCCGTACTGTACCAATGATTAAAGCACCTCTACTTGTGCACAATGAATCTGGACCATCTCTGAACACCATTAATAACAGTCATATCGAAGCAGAACTCCGTAGTCGCCAGCCTTATTAAGAATTTCACTCTCTGCTAGACAGAAGCGACAGGCTCGGCTGGTGTGAAGACTGACGTATTTGTGCTCAAGTAATTTTTTATGATGTATTCAGTTTGGGGGTTCATGACGGCAGGATACATTTTAGACGTAGGCCCCAAGAAAGATCCCATCAGGACTGTATTGTGGAAAGGCATACAGCAAGAACTCCTGGCTTCATGGTGTGGGGTGGCATCAGTTATGAAAGTAGGACCCCTTTAATCTTTATTCAAGGCACAATGACTGCTCAGATATATATTGCAGATGTGTTGCAAATAGGGCCTCCAATCCCGGGATCCCGGAGCCAAATAATGATCCCGAAATCCCGGGATTCTGCTCGAAAAATCCCGGGATTACTGGTTTGTGCATGAAAACCAGCACAAAAATATATTTTTCTTATCTAGAATTTTGGTAATCAAACAGATGATGAGATAGCACACTTTTGACGTTTTGTTTATACAGCTGCATTTCGGGTCTTTTTTTTTTTTTTTTTCTGAGAGATTTGAAATTATTTTCATGCACTAAAAACGAAGGTTTATTCTTCAAGATCTTTCCAAAATGGCAGCCTCTAGATTGAGAGTATGCAGCAGTATACATGGAGGGGGCCCCGGTTTTTGTTGACATGCAAATAGTGGCTTTTTAGATAGTAGCGGCATCCCTTTATTTTTGTGGCGGACCTGCGTGTAACATGGACTAACCTCTTATCTGGGCTCCAAATTGTTTTATATATATAATTGTTTAATCTATGTTTATACTCTCCATCCTGTACTCTGTATGCATGGGTAATCATGAACGCACTACTCTGCTGTTCATTTTGTGAAACCCTCGCAAGCTTTTTTGTCACTCTTGACAAATTATCTTTCCTACGCTCAAACCTTTCTCGAAATTGAATTTTTATCCTTAAAAGAAAGTAAATCATGGTTTTTAAAACGGTGCTGTCTTCTTTCTAAACATTAATACATAGTTGGGCAAAATGCAATAATGATTCCATTTCTATAATCACAATAGCTAATAATCATGATTACATTTGCTATAATTACAATTACAAGTAATTTTAATCGCAATTGCTATCATTATACAGAGGGTGTTCACACTTATAGGAAACAAGTTATATTATAAAATATTAAAAATTAACACCATATTTGAACTTTTTCAAATGTTCTATTCGAAAGCCTTTTTGTTTATTTACAGAACGGCACCTGATTTTCCACGATAGCAAACACTTTCTGATCATGGTCATACTCAAAAGATTCCATTCTTCCTTTACCACTTTCCAGAGTTAATCTTACCTATTTGGGCATAATTAAACTATGCAAACAAGATGATATCAACATTTCTAAAAAAGGTATTTATAATATTATTCACGACAAAAATATCAAGTTTTTATTCAAAGCACCTACGGAGAAATGGACAAAGGATTATCACCCTATATCTGTGAGAACTCCTGCAACTGTCAAAAAAGTGAAAAAATATATTACAAAATAAAATCCTATGCCACAAAGAGATATAGCCAAATTAATAGGAACATCAGTGTCAACAATAAATTGAATAATAAATAAAGATTTAGGCCTAAAAGCTACAAAAAAACATGCGGTTCACAAATTGTTTCAGAGCCATATTCGTCAGCGACACACTATCAGCAGATATTTTTATGAAAATTTATTGGCTGCTGATAGATGGAAATTTATTGTTACATATGACGAAGCATGGGTATATTTAACCGTTTGCGACAGAAAAAGATCTATATGCTATCAAAAAAGGGTGGAAAAATCTAGGCAAATTTGGTTGAAGGAATGTGCCGAAAGTTACCCCAATGGATTTATGGTGGCATGCGGTATATCATATGAAGGAAAATTAAAAATAAGAAAAGTTGAAAGAAATGCCAAAATAAACTCCGAGTACTATCAAAACAACTTTTTAGAACCTATATTTTTGAATGATATTCCTTCTATCTATGGAAAACAGAGTAACAAAGTCTGGTTTCACCATGATAACGCCACAAGTCATACCTCATCTTCAACCCAAGCTTATTTGGAAGATATAAGGCAAAGAACAGGAATCAACACTATTCCAAAGAACAGAACCCCTGTAAAATCTCCTGATTTAGCCCCGATGGATTTTTGCATTTTTGGATGCCTTAAAAGAGCACTTGGAAAGAGACACCCTAGGACAATTGAAGGTCTCTGGAAAGTAGTAAAGGAAGAATGGAATCTTTTGAGTATGACCATGATCAGAAAGTGTCTGCTATCGTGGAAAATCAGGTGCCGTTCTGTAAATAAACAAAAAGGCTTTCAAATAGAACATTTAAAAAAATCAAATATGGTGTTAATATTAATATTTTATAATAAAACTTGTTTCCTATAAGTGTGAACACCCTCTGTATATAGAATTACGAGTAATTATGTTTACATTCTAATGCAATTATTTTTTTTTTGAAAAGTAATGCATTGCAAAGTAATCGTAATTACAAGGCAATGTATTACTTTGAATGGATTACTGCCCGACACTGAATTAAGAGATGTGGTCTAAGAATTCCAAGAACAGTAATTTTTTCCAGATGTGTGTACAGTAATTGACAGATAATTTCAAACTGTTACCCAAAAGCAATGGTTTAGTTCATAAGCAGGCGCAAAATATATGGCTTTCAGGTTGTTTTCATCGAAGTAAGTGTCACGTCATTGGGACTATATAAAAGAAAAAATATAACGAACGAAACGATATACCTCTTGGCGTAGAAAGGATATCCCGGGATCCCGGGATATCCCGGGATTGAGAAAAAAGCAATCCCGAATCCCGGGATTGAAAATATGTACCGGGATTGGAAGCCCTAGTTGCAACCTGTTGTGTTACCATTTCTTGAGCAGACTGATAATGCCATTTTCCAACAAGATAATGCCCGACCACATACAGCCAATATCTCACGAGCATTCCTTAAAAATGTTGACATCCTTCCCTGGCCCTCATGTTCCCCAGATCTCTCTCCAATTGAGCATGTATGGGATATGATGGGGAGGGAAATTTGACAATCTCCACAGCCAAGTGATCTTCAACAGCTTCGTCAAACATTGAAATGGCTTGGTCTAACATCCCACAAGAATGGCTTCTTGTTAACCAAGGTTGATTAACCAACCTGTAAGACAGTAGCTGCTTGAATACGTGCTAAAGGAGGACACATCAAATATGAATAAAAGCTGTAAAACTCAAATTTACATCATTTTTATGATTTCAATCAAATTATTTTTCACATTAACATTATATATGGAGATCTCAACAATTTTCAGAAAATTAACATAAGTATTTCTAGGTGATGTAATTCTTTTTGTGTGGCTATTGTACTTGTTATTGCAACACAAATCCAGTTATCCAATGTTTCAAGCTCTCTATATCTAAAGTCGATCATGTCTCAATAAATCAGGTATTTAATTATACCCACAGTAAACATCAGCCTTGTAGAATTAATCATTAAATAAAGTAAGGTTGTGATGTACTAGAGCGCCATCTGTTATCAAATTATAAAACTATTTTAGTGGCGTATTATTATTATTATTATTTTTTTTTTTAAATAAAACAATTTCTACTGTCCTTACTGCGATGAAAAATTAAAGGGAGGGCCTGGCTCATCAGTGGTGAACCCTCCCAGCGGTTTCGCCAGTTTAATCTACCATTAGTGGCGTATTATTCTTTTTTTTTTTTTTTTTTTTTTTTAAATAAAACAATTTCTACTGTCCTTACTGCGATGAAAAATTAAAGGTAGATTAAACTGGCGAAACCGCTGGGAGGGTTCACCACTGATGAGCCAGGCCCTCCCTTTAATTTTTCATCGCAGTAAGGACAGTAGAAATTGTTTTATTTAAAAAAAAAAAAAAAAAAAAAGAATAATACGCCACTAAAATAGTTTTATAATTTGATAAAGTAAGGTTGATTAACCATTCATCAAGCTTCTTATATGCTCAAGGCCCTTTCAAATTTAAAAGGAATGTATCCAAATTCACTTCAAATGGAATATCTTTTATACACTCTACCTAGTGGATATGTAATACTACATATGTAATATGTAGTACCCAATGTAAATTTAAAAAAAAATTCAATTCAAGAAAAATTTGAAAAAATTCCTTTCAACTTTATAAAAAATAAATCCCCTCTATCACAAGACTGTCACTACAATACATAGCTAAAACATCCCTGCCTTTACACTTTGAAAAAATCAACTAGCAATCCAGGGCCAGGTTTCTTCAACTATTTTTTATTTCTCTCTAGCTTTCTTTCGGGGTCAACTTGCCCTTCAACAGGAGACCCAGAAGCTGGAAGTCAAACTTCTAGGTCTACTGTTGAAGAGCAAGTTGGCCCGAAAGATAGAGAAATAAAAGATAGTTAAAGAAACCTGGCCTGGATTGTTAGTTGATTTTGTAAAATAGTTAAAACAGTACATTTTTGTATCAAACATGAATTTAATTAAACACAAGGTAATAACACCAAATGCAAATAAATAAATAGTGTATGACGTTTCGGTAACAACGCTGTTATAGAAACGACTCACACTATTTATTTCTTTGGATTTGATCTTATTACCTTGTGTTGCTAATATAAATGATATTTCACACATAAATCTCATGTCCAAAGTTCTTCTAAAATGCCCATTCCAAGAGTCTAGCAACAGTATCACTATAAAAGGAGGTTTCAAAAATGCAATATAACAGCGGTATGGTACAGGGTGTACCAGGTAAATTGGGAATTTCAACAATGGTATTTTAACTGAAATTTTTTGCAAGTAAAAATTAAAATATCCGAATGAAATTTGACACAGTAGTAGATAAAAGGATATAGTTTTTATTTATTCAATGTAGTTTCCATTATTAGCTACAACAGTCTCGAGGCGAGTGCGGAATGAAGCACAGGCCTTGGCGACGATGACCTTGTCCATTTGGGTCATCACCGTGTGAACTGCTTTCTTGACAGACTGGATGGTGGTATGAGGAGCTTTGTTGACATCTCTCTCAACAACGCCCCATACATAGTAGTCGAGGGGATTGCAATCTGGAGAATTAGGGGGCCAAATATCAGGACCCCAGTGACTAGGGACGTTAAGTGTCAGCCACGATTGTGTCTTTTTTGCCTTATGGGCTGGAGCTGAGTCCTGTTGGAAGACATACTTCCTTCCTGCGGCCACCATGTCCATCCAAGGCTTCACAACGGTCTCCAGAACATTGATGTAGATGTCAGCGTTCATCCTAAGGCCCTTCTCAAAGAAATGGGGAGGCATGACATCACCTTCACTGCTGATAACGCCAAGGACCATTACGGAGGCAGGAAATTTTGTGTGCATCACGACAGGTATCTCTGAGGGGTCTTTACAGATCCAGCGATCATTCCTGGGATTTACCTTTTGATCCACGTCAAAGTTCTTTTCGTCAGAGAAGAACCTTAGCATGCCAAAAGAGTCGTGTTTCAGGTTGTTGAGGAGGGCAGCAGCCTTTCCTTTTCTGTTATTCTTCATATTCTCAGTCAGCAACTGACCTTTCCGAAGGGCATAAGACTTGAGACCAAGGTCCTCATGGATAGTTCTGACAATTGTCATAGAGCCAACGTCCATTTCCTTGGCTATGGCCCTCATGCTCTTCCCAGGGTTTCCATCAATCTTCTCCTTGACATTTTTGACAAATTCTTCGCCTCTTACCCTGTCCGATCGACGCGAGTGCTTTTTCCTTGTAGCTATCCCCTCTTTGTTACTGTCGGCCTCATCAAACTGCTTCTTGACACGATAAATAGTGGTTTTGGGCAACTTAAGAAAATCCACTATCTCTTTGGGGCTCCTTCCGGCGCGCAGAGCAACGATGATGGCAGCTCGATTTTCAAATTCTCGGTTACTCTTCATCACTACACTGCGCACACATGTACTGTTGCATTTTACATGAATATGGCTACGTAATGAAAAAAAAAACAAGTTTTTAATCTCAAGTAGTTTTTGTTTTATGGACTGTCAAAGTTAGTCCCAATCTACCTGGTACACCCTGTAGATTAAACTGGCGATACCGCTGGGAGGGTTCACCACTGATGAGCCAGGCCCTCCCATTAATTTTTCCATTGCAGTAAGGGCAGTAGAAATTGTTTAATTTCAAAAAGAATCTTACGCCTTTAAAATAGTTTCGAATTGTGAATTTAATTAGTCTATTTATAAAAAATTTGATGAATTAAAAATTTTAGGCTGTGTAAAGGGAAGAAAGTTTTTGATTAACGAGGAAGAAGTGAAGGAACAATTGTCTTCAATACTCGTTCGTATATTTAATTGCTATGAATTTGGGTTTGCAAGTTCAATGTGCCTGATTTGTGGAGGTTAGTACAAATAAATGAGGAGCCATATTTTAGCATTGAAAAATAATTTATTGGTCTGAACTAGAATAGAAATAGAGGTCTAATTGCACATGTTGCAGGAACGTGGGCAGTTTGGCAACATCCAGGCGGGGTTTTTGTTGCATTCGCTCATATAGGCCCAGCTGGCGCAGCTTGGATGTTTGTCGTTGCATCTCCAGCTGATTCCTATCCCTGCAACACAACGTTGTAAGACATTGGTTATATTTATTTATGTATTATCCCGCATGTGTTTCTTTTGAATGAAAAATCGAAATTTATTTTAAGGAGAAATAACGATTATTTCTAACCATATGGAAGAAGTATGAAAGGATGAATTGTGAAGAGTAATGATGAACGGCATCTGGACATGGCATCTGCCCGGTAAACGGAATACTGTGGGTTCGATTCCCATCCCTGGACACTTTTATTTTTCCGTTCATCATTACTCTTCACAATTCATCCTTTCATACTTCATCCCTAAGGTTAGAAATAATCGTTATTTCTCCCTAAAATAAATTTCGATTTTTCGTTCAAAAGAAACATGCGGGATAAATTTTCAAATGTTCTACAATTATAAGCCGCATTATATATTTATTTATGGGAAAAAAATAATAGGTCAGGTATTGATATAAAAATAAATAAGGACCATCCTGACCAGAAGCACATATGCTTTTTAAATGGCAGAGCGCCACCTAGTAGAAAAAAAAATCGAGAAAAGCAAGAAAATGGTCAAATATCAGGGAACAGGCTAAATCAATGTTTAGTTGATTTTTGTTCCACTAGGTGGCGCTCTGCCATCTAAAAGAGCACATGTGCTCCTTGTCAGGATATGCCTTCTTTGTTTTTAATATTTATTTTATATATATTTATAGTCTCACGAAGACTTTAAATGCAAGGCCTTTACCCTATAAAACCTGCGATATGTGTCCCTTTGACCCCACTCCAGAAGAGCGCCGCCTTGCATGGTGCAGAGGACACGTCAACTGGGACCATAACCAATGGTTCTGTTCTTAGAAGAATGCAGGTTCAGCCTGAACGATGATTCCCGACACTCCTACATCTGGAGAGAATAATGCTACCACCCCTCAAACATCGTAGATGCTTATGGCAGAAGAGGTGTACAGCCCTAGTCATAATTCCCAGACATGTGAATTATTGCGTTTGTCTTTGAGAAATTTATTTTCGAAATAGAATGAGAGAGATAGTTTTCAACTGCTCACATTTGTCCTAAATATTCACATATCCTCATTTCCTCACGCACGCATAACCCAAACTCCAACAAGTATCTAGATCCCTTTTTTAAAATTATCCCTAGTACACGTGGCACAGGCCATGATAATCATGGTGGGTAGTTAGTGACTGCTTTTACTGTAAGTACGCCACATGTCTACACCTGTGAAAAGCAGTTCGACTTTGCACTTAAAAATGTGCCTGAGCCCCGTTTGGTTACTTGCACTCTCTGGTGGGGTTGGACTTTTGCAAGAATCAGGGCCATTGAAGCATTTTTTTTATTATTATTATTAGAAAAAAAAAGTGCCCAATGCGGAATTCGATCCCCGGGTCGTAGCGGTCGAAAACTAAGAGTTTAGACCATCCTTCCACCGACCCCCATCTAGATACCACAAGCACCATACTTAAGATCTACTTTCATATAAAACCATAAGAAACCTATGTACGCTGCCGAACGCCAGTATTTTGAAGCGTATACAGAGGACAATTCAATTTTTAAAAAAATTAAACGACATTGGAGCATTTTTATTATTATTATTATTATTATTTTTTTTTTTAGAAAAAAGTGTCCAATGCGGGATTTGATCCCGGGTCGTAGCGGTCGAAAACCAAGAGTTTAGACTACCTTTCCACCTACACCATACCAATAAGGTATATAAACTAGTAAACAAATCCTTTCAAAGCTGTAATTGAGTTGTGCCGATCCCGGGAGTTACTTACTTTCTTGAACGGGCCTCGGGCTCGGGGAAGGAAGCTCCGGGGAACTTGACAGGGGTTGGTCGGGAGTTTCTTTCTTTGGGGGACTGGGCTCTTTCATCTGTACCTGCAGCCATGTGTTAGAAACTGTTTCATTGTTCCAATAATAACAATAATAATATAACAGAGAGAGACAAAACAATATAAATGCGTTTATGTTTTGTTTGTGTTCAAATTGCCGCTAGCATTCGAGTCTTTCACTATTCTACCTAAGTTTCAAGAGAGCGGCATCATAGGCTGATTCAGATTAGTATGATGGGAAATGTAATAGGCCCTCTTCAAAGTTGACTTTGATAAAAAGAATTCTAAAAATAATCTACTCTAAGATATCACTGCAGAGAGAGAGAGACAATTAGACAATTAACATATTTTTATTGATATCTTGTCAATACAGGTAAAGAGAGGAGAGAGGCATTTTGCGGGTTGACGCTTTCCGGGGGGGTTACATATTATCTATATATATTGTGTGTTTGAAAAATAAATTTAAAATAAAACAAGAATAGCGTTCCCTTTTAGGTTTAGAGAAAGTAAAAGCTCAAAATATAAAAGAGAAAAACGCTGAGATAACTCAAAAACTCTGAAGTGAAATGAAATACTAAAATTTGTCATGCCACCTCTGGAGTCCTCACCTCAACCTCCGTTAAGAAGCCTCGGAAAAAAAATGTCGGACAAGAAATTTCAAGTTACTATTAAACATCCCAACTTGGAGAATCTGTATTTCAGGTTCTAGGACGACTTTAAAAATTGTTAAAGTTTCTGCCACACCTGCAGATTGTTGCGTGCAGTATGCAAATCTAACGTAAAATTCTCCAGAGAGTTGGTGTTCACTCATCATATCAGTCTATGTTACATTATTCCAATAATCGGATGTGCTGGGGTATAAACTCTCTCATTTACAATATGGAAAATAGATAGGCAAAGGTCGTCTCTCCCGTCAAAATAGACGTCAAAACTAGACATCATCTATTGACCGTCACTGCAAACAAGCGGCTCTGGATCGGTGACAAAGCCACATTACCAGCTTTGGCAAACTTAGAAGCGTTCACCTGGAGACCATGATTTCGGGCTAATGGCCCTCGTCAGTCTAGGACGGACTTTATTTCACGAGATCTACAAGAGATCACATAAACTCCCCACACTCTGTCAAAGAAGTGTTTAGCTGGCAATATGGCTAGGTCAAATATATGGCCAAAAATATGGACAGAAATGTGGATCTCATGAAATAAAGTCCGCCTGGACTAACGAAGGCTATTAGCCCGAAGCCATGGTTTCTAGGTGAACGGTGGGGTTGATGGGTGGAATCTCAGAAATGGTATTTAGTGTAACATGCAGGTATACTTATATATAAGCAGAATGATCCAATACAGTATTAGAACTCTAAAGAAGCGGTCTGGTAGATTAAATTGGCGAAACCTCTGGGAAGATTCACCACTGATAAGCCAAGCCCTCCCAATAATTTTTTCATCGCAGAAGAAACATTCGCGTCTTAATGTTCTTGTAATATATAATATGTATATATGGTTTTGACCAAGGACTTGATTGTTGTTATATGATGATATCAATATATAGCGTGAGATATTTATGTTTTTAGTTCTTATGATAATTCTGTAATAATAAAATATTATGCAAATATTTAACTTTTCAGTAGCATAAATCTCTTTTAATGAAAAACTACACTACCTAAGATTATTGAATATTAGGTAGAAGAGTACTTAACAGTTCTAATTTGATGTATACAGATGGCGCGTTATTGCTTTATAAAAATGACATTTCAACACGAGCTATACAGAGGGGTAAGGATCAATTCTAAGTTGCAAGATGTTTCCCACTCACCTCGTCATCCCCGCGCTCCGTGGAGCTGACCCCGGGGTCCACCACGGGCTTGGCCACCACGCTCGCCACCAAACAGACCAAAAGGAAGATGGCTGACATCCCTGTTGTGTTGTCCTCACTTCGGTTAACGCCCATATTTATAGGCAAAGCTCCTCCCCCGCGTCGTAAATGAATGATCTGAGGACTTCCTGGTCAGCCCCATACTATCGGCTGTTGATCTTTTGGCAGTTATTTGTGAGCTATGGAAATTTTTAGGAGGTGTCAAAGTGTTCCTTGTTTACACAAGGTAATAAGACCAAATCCAAATAAACAAATAACGCTGTTACCGAAATGTCACACACTATTTATTTATTTGAATTTGGTCTTATTACCTTTTGTTTATAATATATAATCCAAATTGTGCCTTATCATGTTCCTTGTTTGTTCCGACACTACTTGAATTCATATAGCTAGATAATTGACAATTTAAGTAATTTTATTGATTCTTCTGATCTATATAAAATGAGAGGATTTAAGCATGAGAATGTTTCTTTTATATACAATACAAACTTCTACTGTCCTTACTGCGATGAAAAATATATTGAGAGGGCTTGGCTCATCAGTGGTAAACCCTTCCAGCGGTTTCGCCAATTTAATCCATCAGACTGCTTCTTAGAGCTCTAATACTGTATTGGACGATTCTGCTTATATAAGCAGCACTGAAGGGTGGAATCTTAGAAATGGTATTTAATCAAACTATGGACATAAGCTTATAGGACAGTAGAATTACATTCAAATATTTGCATCGAGCAATGCTCTTCGTCAAACAATAAGTACAAGGCCAAGTTTGGCATTCTTCTAATCAAATGTTATAGAAAGAAAGATTAAGATCAAATAAAGGATAATAAATGAGTAAATAAAGGGTAGATAAAATGTAGGGAAATATATATAGTTGTGTATGGCTAGACTGATATAGCTAGACTCTTCACATATAGAACAATGCTACCTTATTATAACTCCCCATGTACACGACGTTAGAAAACCTAAAGCAGTTTAACACAGAGATGATCTACCATAAGAAACCCTCATGTTAATATGCAAAGATGTAGCGTTCAATTATTTTGCGTAATATAAAAAGCCTTTTTTTTTTTGTAGCGATTGGAAGATCGATTGCTCGAAGCATATTATATATTTATAATTATATGTAATTCTGCTGTCCACAAAGCTTATGTTCATAGTTCATCTAAAATACCCATTTCAAGAGTCTAGCATCAGTATCAGTATAAAAGGAAAACTGAAAAATGCAATATAACAGCGGTATGGTATATTAAACTGGCGAAACCGCTGGGAGGGTTCACCACTGATGAGCCAGACCCTCTCATTAATTTTTCTATTGCAGTAAGGGTAGTAGAAATTGTTTAATTTTTAAAAGAATCATACGCGTCTATAATAGTTTCGAATTTTCATAATTTCAATTGTAATCTATCGATTAAATTTGTTAACATTATTTTTGGGAATGTGTTTATTATGGTATACTAGCAAACTTAGCGCGCCTTACGTCGCGCTTTAAAGCACATTTTAAAGCACATACAATCCTGCCTTCTTCACAGACATAATAACATCATAACAACATTATAACATAATAACAAAATCACACAAACAAAAACGAATATGGGGGATTATTTATTCATTTAATGTGACATAGATCAATTTTCGATATATATTGAAATTTTATTCTATTTTATTTTGAGCGTCTATTTTGAATATTCACTAAATATCGAAATGATTACTAACTAAATATCGATTAAAGAATATAAATATATGTTTGTAAAAATTAATATTTAATAAAATAAAAAATACGCTTAGGCATATTTAATATAAGCAATATTAAAATAGCCAATTTCTGGCGTAATTAAATATAAAAATGACCTTCACAAAATAAAAACGGTGCTAAAATGAGAAATTAAAAATGAAAAATGTTATTAAAGTGTAAAAAGGCAAGTATGAAAAGTATTTAAAGTTTAATTTAAATTTATATATCAAATTATTTCGTTTTATTTCAATCAATGGCCGAGCGTGTCGCTAACGTCGAGCTTAACGTCGAGCTAAATGCGTATTTTTGCTAACTGCGTTATTTTTAAAAGTTTAAATAAAAGTTACCTGAATAATTCCGGGACTAAATGTAATATGTATACGAAATATTGTCGTATAAAATAAAATATTAAGAGAGGAGTTAGGGAACTAACAAACTAACAAACATTTTTTGCGCTTTAATAATAAGATATCATTAGAACCACGCCCTCTACTTAATAACACCCTCTACTACTCTCCTAACTAAATAACCCTAAAGCTCATCTCCTAATTAACTAACACTAAACACCTCCTCCCCTTACTCAATAACCTCCTGCACCATCCTAAATAAATAACCCCTCCACTCCCTCTTAAATAAATATAACAACAACAACAAAAACTTTCCAATATTATAACCTCTGTGAAATCTTTAGGACAAAATAATAAAGCCTCCGAGGTTGTGTTTCTTTCTTTAAAACGTTTAATAATGCTCAAGCTTTCGGGTATGGTGGCCCTTCTACAGGAGCAACGGAAATGGTAGTGAATCTCAGCAGTTGTTATATATTTACCTAATATGTTTACATATTTACAAAAAAATTTTATAAGAGAACTATTAATTTCTTGATATATGCTAAGTATTGAAATATTATTAATGTTTATCCAGAATATTTACATATTTCTAAACTTAAGGTAAAAACTATTATATAATAACTTAACATATGGGATTTGAATTAGCTATGGAAAAGTGTTACGAAATAGGAGCTATTGCATTAAATATGGGGAAGTGTACATTTTTTAATTGCTATTTATGAGTTCTGTGTATGATTCTGGAATTTCAATGTGTCTATTGATGCTTGCGTGTTTTAATGATAAAAAAGCTTCTAAATTCCGTCTTTTCTGTTTGTTGTTTATGTTGGTGTAGAAAGTTTTTGGGTTATTTAGGTTGAAGGCGTGACCTGTATTTTGTGTGTGTTGGTATAAAAGGGATTTTTTATCTTTTTATTTATGGATCTGGTGTGCTCGTTTGTCTTGTCTATTACTTGTCTGCTGGTTTCGCCTATGTACATACTATTGCATTGGTTGCATTCTATTGAGTATATCGCTTGACTGTTGTATATTGGTGAGTTATGGCTATTGTTTTTTGTTATGGGATTTCTGACTATTGCGCCTATGTTGGGTGTGTTTTCGCAATATATTTTTATACCGTATTTTCTAATTTCTCGGGCTATATCCCAACATGGCAGGAATCCATTGTAGAATGTAGTTCTTCACCAATAGTTCCAATTGGGTAAGTAATGAGATATTATGAAGATTCTCAAAGCAGAAATGTAGAAAACATGAAGGAAAAACAGTATTAGTATCTTAATTCTAATATGAAATATATATACAGGAAAAATTAATTGAGACAACCAAGCTAATAAATAGACAGAGATACTAATACGTTACTCTGTATTCGTAAAACTGTATTCGTATTACAGACTGTTAAAGTACGATATTGTCCGAAAGCTTACCAGGACTATATCGCTTAAATGAATAACCTCGTTGCCGTGAACTTTAATTCCTTCTGAGAAATATCTATTGTATAAATGAATAAAGAACAAAAGTACAGTCAAATTTGAATAATTCGAAGCCCAAAGGGCCAAAAAAAAAAATCGAATTATCCAAAAATTCTAATTAAAAACGCTTTGAATAAAAGGGACCAAATTCTAGGGACCAAGATAAATATTTGAAATATGATGCACTAGCGCGCCATTTGTTATCAAAATTCGAAACTATTTTAAACGCGTAAGATTCTTTTTGAACTTGAACAATTTCTACTGCCCTTACTATTTATAATTGTATGTAATTCTACTGTCCTGAAAGCTTATGTCCATAGTTCTTCTAAAATACCCATTCCAAGAGTCTAGCTACAGAATCACTATAAAAGGAAGTTTCAAAAATGCAATATAACAGCGGTATGGTAGATTAAACTGGCGAAACCGCTGGGAGGGTTCACCACTGATGAGCCAGGCCCTCCCTTTAATTTTTTTCATTGCAGTAAGGGCAGTAGAAATTGTTTAAGTTCAAAAAGAATCTTACGCGTTAAAAATAGTTTCGAATTTTGATAAATATTTTAATTAAAGACGTTAGAATTATACAAGTTCTACTGTATCATGTTTGCCAATCATATTGGCAGATGGAGAGACACTACAGTTTTCATCCATTCATTTAATCGCGAGGTTTAGAATGACTTCAGAATATTCCAATTCCTTGATACCATGGAATAGTCTATTACGTGATGGCAACTTATCTCTGAGCTACTTAGAAATCGGCCGTCTTGCGTGAGATAATTGGGTTTAAAGAGGTCTCAAAATCCGTATGCAAATTTGACACTACATATTTATTTTTATAAATTCAATTGCCATCTATTGATAAAATTTGTAACAAATAAATTTACTGGCAATATGTTTCTTTTTAATAATATCATCAACTATTATTCCAGGACTCGAGACACCTACTGCTGGAATGCCCACTCTTCTTTACCGCTAGACAACAGACAATAAATAATGTTGTAGATCTATATCAATTTGTAAATAGCAGAGAGAATTATCATAGATTTAACTATTTTTGTAGATATATTTGTGATTATCTTTCTGGCCTGAAAGGTTCAGGTTCCTAATATATATTATTGTTTCTCTTTTTATTTTTTATTTATTTTTCTTGTATAATATGTTTATAACTGTTTCTGTTTAAAAAAATGTAAATCGACGCAATTATCCCTAGCCAGGATATCGCGTTTTGTGTGTTGAAATAAATAAATAAATATTATCTCTACAGACCTTACTGCAATGATAAAAGTTATTGAATGAGAGGGCTTGACTCATCAGTGGTAAACCCACTCAGCGGTTTCGCCAATTTATCTCCCGATCGCTCTACTATTGCATTGTATTCCTGTTCCAAAATAACAATATCAGGTACCGCTCAAAAAGAGCAACCTAGCTTATGTTATTTACAATGAAAAGTATATAACGAATGAAGACATTAAGACGCGAATGTTTCTTTTCACAAATAAATTTAAAGAATTTAAAGCTTAAGAAGGTAAAGTTGAAGAAAATTAAAGTTAAACAAAGTAGATTGGCGAAATTTGGCGAATATATGCAAATTAGCCTTAGTTTAAATTTGTTAATTGAAATTTTTAAGATGGATAAAAGTTAAGTTGAGAACAGCAGCAAGTCTAGAAAATGAAGCGCGCAATAAGAAGTAGAGCCGTTCAAAGAACGACTATTTCTAAGTTGATTAAAAAGGCAGAAGCGGAGTTGGATGAAGAAACTCCTTCTGAAAATATGATAAGAACGAGCTATAAACTCATCGAAAAGTATATGGCAAATCTTCAGGATGAAGATAAGTTGATCTGGAATTTGATGCTAGAAGATAAGGAGAATGATGACAAGGTACTAGAGGAGGAGAGGGATACAGTGATCCATTATTATGGGAAGTGGATAGATCTTGAAAATGAAATAAATCATTTCCTCAACTCTCTGAAGAAAAATACGGAAGCCCTCCATGGTGCTAGTTCGGAAAAGGGCTCGCTGCCTGGAACAAGAGTTTGCCGATTGCCCAAATTGGATTTGAAGATCTGCGATGGAAGCAGTTTAGAATTCAGGATGAGTGAGAAGCCAAGGGTTGTAGGAATTACCTTGATGAAAGGAGTTGATCCAGCTTCTATTAAGGAAGATGCTGGGATTGTGGTATCATCCGAGCAAATGGTAGAAGAGACATCCAAGCAGATTGCCGTTGAAGAAAGTAAAAGGGCTCAAGTTGTAAAAAAGCATTTTGCTGAAGACGGTGAAAGGGCTCAAGTCGAGAAAAGGTCTGTTGTAGAAGTTGACGAAAGTCATAGGGCTGAAGTTAAGAGGGAATCCGTTGAAGCAGATGAAGAGAAAGGGCTGGATGTGGAACAAGGAATGGATTCAAAGAACACTGAAGAAGTGAAGCTGCTATATGCAGAACAAGGCACTGATTCAAAGGTGGCAGAAGGGCTAGATGCAGAACAAGGTACCGATTCAAAGGTGGCGGAAAAGCAAGACGCAGATTTAGAGAATGGGAAAGACTCGGAAGCTGAAACCAAGGACAATGGAGTAGGGGATTCTAAAACTGCAATTAAAGGTTATGAATCGGTGAGCAATTCTAAAGCGGTAGCTGAGGGCGCTGATCAAGTGGAGATTTCAGATGGTGAGACTGAGTCCATTGATGATATTGAGGAAAGAGTTGTCAGAGTTCCAGCATTGAGGAAATTGGTGGAAGCAAGACAAACTGGAGATGCGGAATTTAAAGTAAAGGGATGCTATTTTCCCGATCCCCCCTGTATTTGAGTGTGGGTCCAAAACGACGCCTATACGGCCAGTGTTTGACGACGCTTCCTGTCGAGGAAACTGCGGACTCGCCTTGAGGCGGTATATGAGGAGGAGACCCAGTCTATTGAGAGGAATCCCTGAGATAAGGATAAAACTTCGGGAAAATAAATTCGGAGTTTTGGCCGACATGAGAAGATATTTCCGGTTGATGGCCATTAAGGAGAATGATTGGGACTACCTCAGATTTCTTTGGAAGAAGAAGATGGACAACTGATGGTTTTTGGGCGGGAAATCGTTGTAGACGATTTTAATTAAGTGCCCCGTACCTCAAAATCCGGAAGAAAAGGAAATAGTTGAATGATGATGCAAAGGTTGGAGAAAGTGGGGCGCTTTCTAGACAGGGTTGTACTATCCAGATCACCTATGAAAAGAGAGAGCCAATAGAAAAAAATTCAATTGGCAAATATCTTCCAAACAATAAAATGCAACTTGTATCGAAGGAAACTGTTTCTGGAACTGTAATGACTCCAATATTATATACTCCGGCCAGTTCTCCAAAGGGGCAAGTGCCTACTCCAGCGAAAAATCTTAATTTAGGAGACAAGTCTCCAGAAAAGTCTGGTAAAAGTGCTAAACTGGAAAGGATTGCGAATCCGGTAGATTATGGGACTATTATATTGAGTGGTTTGAGATCTCTAAAGAAGATTTCAGAGTCCTATGACTGCTCTAAGCCTGCAGACGATACCTCTGGGCCTTCAGACGATACCTCTAAGCCTTCAGACGATACCTCTAAGCCTTCAGACGATACCTCTAAGCCTTCAGACGATACCTCTAAGCCTTCAGACGATACCTCTAAGCCTGCAGACGATGCCTCAGCATCAGATCCTGATTCTTCAAAAGGTAAAGCTCAAGGTTCTCAAGAGGTTCCAGAAATTGCAGTGGAAGATTCTGACGAAAAGTCTGCAATTGAAGATTCTCAACCTTCAGAGCCTCTTGATGTGGAGGGTTCTGGAGTGGGGGCTTCAAGCGATGTAGAGGTAAGAGCTCAAACAAAGAGCCCTAAAGCCATATCTTCCAAAATACCTTGCATGAAGAAAGAAGAATCCAGCATAGACTTGGAAGAGGAAGACACTGGAAGAAACGAACCCTCTCCGGCCTCAATCACCCTCAAAGCCCTAGAAACCACAGATTCTAAAGAAATTGATCTGACGATTTTGGGCAACATTGCGAGAGAACATTGCGCACAAAAGATTACATTTGAACAGTCCAATGTTATAAGGACATTGGTTTTGGGATGGATCCAAAGTGAAGACTGTTTCCTATATGACGTTCAGTCGTTGGAAAAGACATCGGTGACTACCAAACGCGAAATGCTTTCCTTCATCGCCAAGTTAGAAGATCCCTTAAGATGGTTGGCACCTGTCCTTGTAACAGGAAAAATAATGGTTCAAAGGTTGTGGATAACGGGATTACATTAGGATGATCCGATGGATGAATCATTGATTGAAACATGGACTAATTTTCATAGGAAGTTTGAGAATACCCCGATGGTTGGGTCTCGGAAGGAATAGCCAAAGAGTAAAATTGCATGGATTCGGTGATGACTCTGAAGACGCCTATGCGGCAGCTGTTTACATAAGAATTCCCACTGATGATGGAGTCAGTGTAAGACTGTTAGCATCAAAGACTAAGTTGGCTCCCATGCGGAAGATGTCAATTCCACGCTTAGAATTGTGCGCAGCTCTTCTACTGACCAGACTAGTGAAATATATAATGGAAGAAGTGAATATCAAAATGGAGAGTGCTACCTGTTGGTCCGATTCGACCATAGTCTTGAGTTGGTTAAGAACTATGTCTAGAAATCTCCCCACTTTCATCGGCAATCGTGTCGCGGAGATTCAAAGTTGTCCACAAGTCAGGGAGTGGCGCTATGTTCCTACAGGAGATAATCCAGCGGATATTGCCTCGCGAGGAATTCTGGGGTCCGAGCTGAAATGGTCTTCCATCTGGTAGACAGGACCTACCTGGTTATCAGCGGAATCAACAGAATGGCCCAGAATGCTTCCTGTGTTTGAGCACCAAGTCAAACTGAGCTCCTGAGTATTCATGCCATCAGTGAAACACCTTTCTTGGTGGCTATCGGAGAGATGAGCTCAACCTTTAATGGGTATATCCGAAAAGTGGCCTGGATATTGCGTTATTGCCATAACTGCCGCTACATTGCGGAGCGATATCAGTCGCACTTAACCCCAGCCGAACTGAGAAATGCTCATAGGATAATACTTCAAGCAATTCAGTACCAGCATTTCAGGTAAGAAATAAGAGGTTTGACCACTTTAGGATCCGTAAGGCGCACAAGCAAGATTTATGGTTTAACACCGTTCCTCGACGATCAAGGAATCCTTGGAGTCGGCGGTAGATTGAAATGGGCTCCATCTATGACATATGAACGAAAACATCCTGCGCTATTGCCTTCATCAGGAAAGGTGGCTCAGATGATTGTTCAAGCGGTTCATATGCGGACTATGCACGGAAGTGTGCACCTGATGCTGTCCACATTGAGACAGAAGTATTGGATGATGAGAGCAAAAGATCAGATGAAAAGATGCATTCGAGAGTGCGTGACATGCTGTCGATACAATCGCGTCACTCAAGGCCAGCTAATGAGCGATTTACCCAAGGAGAGATTAACACCGGGTAAACCCCTCTCAATCAGTGGTGTAGATTATGCTGGACCTGTGAACCTTCGAATGTCCAAGGGTAGAGGCCGAAAGACTGAAAAAGGCTACATCTGTCAATTTGTGTGCTTTGTGACCCGAGCAGTACATCTTGAATTGGTCACAGATGCATCTACACCCACCTTCATGTCAGCCTTTAAGCGATTTGTGGCGCGAAGAGGACATTGCACTCGGCTATATAATGATCAAGGGGTAGTAACTCCCGCCCATTTCTTGCTTGCTGAACCATCCTCTTGTGTCCCGGAAGATGACCTATTATTGATAAAGAATCATCTCCTAACAAGATGGCAGTTGGTTCAGAGGGTCATGCAACATCTGTGGAAAAGATGGTCAAAGGACTACTTGAATGGCTTGCAACAGCGCAATAAGTGGAAGACCATCTCTCCCAATGTCGACATCAATACGTTAGTATTGATAAAAGAGGAAAGAATGCCCCCTGCAAGGTGGCTTATGGGCAGAGTGGTGGAGACACATCCTGGGAAGGACGGCCTGGTACGGGTTGTTTCGGTGCGGACATCGGTTGGAGCGCTCCGAAGACCCTTGGTGAAGCTGGTGCTGCTTCCGGTGGCCCCTCCGGAACTTGAGGTGACCCATCAACTCGGGGAGGAATGTTAGAGTTTATTTTGATTGTTACTCGGTGTAAATGTTTTATTATATTTGACCAGGAGTGCCTGGTCACGTGTGTGTGTTTGATTGTATATATAGTGTGCTTGGAAATAAAATGTGTGTGAATAGTATTGGTGCCTTTATTCTCTCTTTGGCAGAGGCGTTGGAAACACCATAAGGGTGTCACTTTAGATAACATCAAAATCTACAATCCTCTAGATAACGGCCTTCATTCAGGTTAAGAAAAGATATCTTAACATAAGCTTTTAGGACAGTAGAATTATATTCAAATATTTGCATCGAGCAATTCTCTTCCGCAAACAATAAGGACAAGTTAGGCATAAATTAACACAAAGCAATAACTCGCCATTGTGAAAAGAAAAATTCGCGTCTTAATGTATTCATTCGTTTTAAATAGATGGCGCGTTATTGTTTTTTATTAATGAAAAGTAAGGACAGGTTCTTCACAGAAAAAAAGTGTACATGGCGGGATTCGATCCAGGTTCATGGCTGTCGGAAACCAACGGTTTTACCCACTCGTCCACTGACTTCTTCGTATTGGATTGGTTAAGTCACTAAAATAATAAAAAAAAATTGCTAATTACATAAGAATCGGCGATAGCACGCTGCCGCCATCTCTCAAGCAGACCTAGTGCCCCTGTCATAGTTGAAATACCGAAGCAAACGATTAGAACAAAAATATTCAGGAAATCAAGCAGATTCAGGGATAATAGGATTTTCATAAACAAGGACTATAGCCCTGAAATCCGAGATCAAAGACGCATCTTGAATGCCAAAAGGAAAGAACTGTCAGAGAGGGGTACTAGAGTGAAACTGAAGGATAATAGGCTGCTTGTAAACGGTGTCAGTTACCAGGTTGAAAACGGCCAGGTAGTTAATGCCACCGGAATATCCATATAGCAAACATCTGCAAATTTGAATATCGGGCTGCACGCAAATAGAACTGGTAACTATATATGTAGATCTTTGTCTAAAAATGTTTCCAAACAGTTTCCTGCTAAGAATGCGACAATTAGATTACTACACTGGAATATTAACGGATACCACAGAATCATATCGTTATTTTCACTCATGGACTATTTTAAAAAATTCGAAGTGTTTGCAATTACTGAAACATGGTGTTGTCTTTATCTTAGATTTGAAAAAAAGAAAGACAATACAAGGTCCCGATGGCTTAACCTGAACTAAACGTTCCTAGCTTTACAGTAATGCTGGAAACTGATTTGAAAATTATAAATTGGTAAATCAATACCTTTGTTGCAGGGATCAGAAGTGTCACAACGTTGAATGACGAGGCCTAAGTTAGTAAACAGTGATGAAGAATTAATGCTTATTGAAAGAAATATTTATTTTAAAAAATCACACAAATTAATATCAATACAAATGTTATTCAAAAACAATTATTAAAATTTACGAAGGGATAGTTCCTTTTCTGGCCCGTCAAAACCAAACGTTAAGTCGAAAAGCAGCCTTTGTTTACCGGAAGTTTTAGGGCTAAGTCTTTTGTTCTTGCTCGCGCATGCGCGGGCGTCGGCTGGCCAGTGTTGTCGTCAGCGTCGGTTGGCCCAAAAAATACCTATTTTCGTGTCACTCTCCCACCTTGACCTTTTGAACTTTGCTATAAGGTCAATATTAATTAAAAAAACAAACTTCAATTAAACCTAATCGGTAACTTGACTTCTCTTCCAGAACGCGTGTAAACTTTCCCTACTTTTACTGGAGTAGTTTTCTCTTGCACTGACACGGACTCCACACCGGGTGTTTTCTCCCTGACGATCTCATCCTCCGCTGGCTTAAGCTCCCCGTCGCCTTGCTCTACGTCCTCAGATGGTACTTCAAGTGGGAACAATCGTTGCATGCACGCTTCATGAATCCAGACTTAGTCTTAACTTCCACAAGTCTTCGCACATTGTCAGTTCCAGGAAACACCTTCGTAATCTTTCCCATAGGCCAGTTTATTTGCTTCCTGTTTTCAACCTCCACAAGGACGATATCTCCAACTTTTAACTGTCGTTGTTTCTTGCGATTGTCGTGATGCACCAACAATCCTAGGTACTCGCTTCTGAACCTCTTACGGAAATCCTTCAGGAGTCGCTTGCGTTTCTCATAGCTCTTCCCAAAGTTACACCTGAATTCATTTAGATCAATTTCTCCTTCAGCTCTTGGTTCTCGAAGAAACATCTCTGGGGTTAATGGCACAAGATCATCATTGTCCTCAGCAATGTAGGTGAGTGGTCGCGCGTTGATAACTCGTTCACAGTTTTCGAGGATCGTCACCATTTCTTCGTAGTTGACAACACGTTTTCCCAGCAATCTTCGAAGCAGTTTTTTGGTGAGTCCAACAATTCTCTCGATCCAACCTCCCCACCACGGTGCTGCCGGAGGATTTAGCTTCCATTTCACTCCAAAATTAACTCGATAAAGCTCGTTCCGGAGTCCAACTAGATTCGTCCCATTATCTGAGTAGATGACTGCAGGGCAACCTCGTCTTGCTACGAACCTCTCTACTGCTCCCACCAATGCTTCTGTCGATAATGAAGTCACCAGTTCGAGGTGGACCGCACGGTATACACCACAGGTGAAGATGACGAACCAAACCTTCTGTCCATCTTCCAGATATAAAGGTCCTCCGAGGTCAATTCCTGTCACCTCAAAAACCACAACATCTCGTACGCGATGTTGAGGCAACGATGCCTCTGGTACGTCGACTCGCTTGGCTTCAAATCGTCGACAGCGAGGACATTTATGAATTACATGACGAACTAGTTGTCGAGCTTTTGGAATCCAGAACTTCTCTCTTAGTACTGATCGCAGCGTCTGGGCTCCACAGTGGTACATTTTCTCGTGGACTGATTTCACAATTAGCTCTGTGACCGGATGATTCGTTGGGATCAAAATTGGCAATCGGAACAGTTCATCGTCATTTCGATTCACTATCCTCGTTTTCACTCTCCATAATCCTTCTTTATCTTGGAACGCGTGTAGCTGCTTCATCTTGGCATCTTCCTCACCGATCGATTCACTCTGTATTATCTTAACTAGGGACTTTTCAGCACTGTCTAGCTCCTCTTGTGAGATGACATCTCCTTTGTATTCAGAGGGCTTGAAACGTAGCATCCACGCGATTACTCTCAGTATTTGTGTTAGAGTCACTTCACGTTTTCCCTCGTATAGATTCAGATACCATGGATTCTCCTCGGGCTTTTTGGCTACAAATCCAACCACCACAGTTTTCCTCCTCTCTTCTTCAATGGCTTCCAGATCATACTGTACTTTTGATACTGGCCAGTCTTCTTTCTTTTCCTGAAGCCATTTTGGTCCCTCCCACCATCCGGATTTTATGACTTTCGATGGGGATTCACCACGGGATGGGAGATCTGCTGGATTGTGTTCCCCTGCGACATGGTTCCAATCTTCACTCTTCGTAAGTGTTGTGATCTCCTTGACACGGTTGGAAACGAACTGAGCCCAATTCTCTTGTTGTTGTATCCAGTATAGGGCAGGACTGGAGTCTGTCCAACATTGAATCTTCTCCGGACTTTCTTCTAAATTTTCCAGAACATGCACCAACAGTCGTGCTCCAATCAAACAGGCTAATAGTTCCAGTCGTGGAATCGTGATCCTCTTAATAGTTGCCAGTCGATTTCTTGCTTCAACGAATCGCACTACTATGACTGACGCATTCTCTATTCGCATGAAGATCACCGTTGCGTACGCTATAGCTGAAGCGTCACAAAACACGTGCAATGTTGTTCTTCCTTTGATAGGTAAGATCCATCGAGGTATCTTGATCTGATCCAATTCTAAAGCTTGCTTCCTCCATTTTATGAACTCGACCCGTCTGTCTTCGTTCAGCGGTTCATCCCATGATTTATTCTCCTTCCAAGCATCTTGAACCATCTTCTTAATCTTGATTGTAGCTGGACAGGTAAATTGAATCGGATCAAAAATCCGATGGCAGGCTGACAAGATACTTCTCTTTGTGATTGATTTTTCTTCATCTATATTTTTCAATGACTGCACATTAATGGCAATAGTGTCAGTCTGAAGGTGCCATTTCATACCCAAAATAGAGGCTGGATCTTGTTCTGTGATTCCAGGTTCATTCCACATCCAGTCTCGTAACTCAAATTTGGCTTGCATCATGATGTCGGAGGATTCCTTGATAAATTTTTTGACATCATGTGTAGATGACAAACTAAGAATGCAGTTGTCGACGTAAAAACTTCGGGCAAGAAGTTCTGCGCACCTATTATCTTGAAACTGCGGCAGGCTCAAATGATACTTAATGGTTGCAGCTAGTAGAAAAGGACTTGAGGTAAGGCCAAAGACTACTCGGCAATGCCTGTAAAATTTTAGTGTCTTCTGGTCCTTTTTCCACCAAAGGAACCGAAGGAATTCACGATCTTCTTCTCGAACCTGAATCTGGAGAAAAGCTTTTCGTATGTCTGCAATGATGCCATACCTTCCAAGTCTAAACCGCAAGAGCAAATCAGGAATGAGCTCAATCAGGTTGTCTCCTTTTTCCAGACATTGATTTAATGATGGGAGCCCCTTTTTCTTGCAACTTGCGTCGAATACTGGACGAATAGGAGTGGTGTGACTATCCTTGAGCACTGGGCGATGAGGGAGATAATTGCACTCCTCCCATTTATCCTCAACTTCCTCGATGATTTTCTCTTTTTCCCACTCCTCAAAAATAGCATCATACTTCTCATACAGCATCTTGCCCTGGACATTCCTTGTTGTAGTCAGCAATCTATTTTCTGTAGTTCGGCGATTGACTGGAACTGGTGGATGTCCAGCTATCCATGGTAGTGACACGATATACCTTCCGCTTTCGTCTCGTTTCACAGTCTCCTTGAAATGAGTGTTGGAGGCTTCGATTAAATCTTTCCTAGATTTTGTTTCTGCTGCATCCATGATACCAAGCACATCTAATTTCCATAAATCCTGTACGTCAAAACTATTAACGTGAAGTGAAGTCACGATCAGGCATGAATCTTCCATGTCGTTCCCTATTGCTGGTCCCATTACTGTCCACCCCAGTTTGGTTTCTGTCGCCACAACTTCACTTTGCAATATTTTCATTCTGCCTGTCAGAATGCTGCTGAGCAAGTCAGAACCAATTAACATGTGGATCGGTCTCTCTTCGCCTTGGTATACGTCAGTCAAGTTGATCCCTCGAGCTTTTAACTCATTGAGTATAGTATGATCCTGTACTTGACTGATGTGTCCGCAAATTACTTCCTGATCCAAGAATTTGAGATCATCCATGTATTCGTTGTTGAGGCTGGAAACATTTACTTTGTACACATTGTGCTTCTTTTGACGAATTTCTCCGCCTCCAAACAGATTGTGGGTAAGTGTAACTTGCTGCACTCTCTTTAGGCCCAGTGCGTCCACCATTCTCTTTGAAATATAGGACCGCTGGGATCCACAGTCAAGCAGCACTCGAACATTATGTTTCCCCTTTGGTCCGCTTATCTTGACTATCAGAGTTTGTAGATAGACTCCTCCCACGGTAGCATTGTTCAAAGTTGTTGACGTGAATTGATTGGCGGTCTCTTGCTCTGTTGCAGGACTTTCCCCTGAAACCTTTAGTTCCGCTTTTTGAAGTTGAGAAGTCTTCTGGGCTTCCAAAGTAGGACACATAATGGCGTAATGCTTCCCTCCGCAGACAGGACAACGGGGCTTAATCCGGCATTTCTTGAATGCGTGGCCAGGAAGCAGGCACCAAAAACAAACATTCTTCCCTTTAGCTTTATCTTTCTTCTCTGGTAGATGCATCCGCTGTCCACTGTAGCATTCTTGACTCGGGTGACCATTCCCACAAAAGATGCAGTTGTTTCGCATCCGAGTGGTGTTGGCGATCTGAGTGGTGTTGGCGAGGTCAGTAGCCGACGGCATTTTACTTCCAGTATTCTTCTTAGAAAGAGATTTCCTGTTTGATCGATCATCCTTCGCATCTTGATTGTTGTCGATCTTGAACGCTGCTTTGGCCATATTCACTCGACTCTCGCCCTTCACTTCTGTCTTCAAAAACGTCATGAGTTGTGTCAACTTATCCTGTACTCCTCTTCCGCTCACCGTATATTGACTTCGTTCCCATACTCTCAGGGTGTCCTCTGGTAGCGCTGATTCGACGAGTGGGTACAGCATAGCCGCAAACTTGTCACGAGCGACGCCCAATGTTTCTAATGCTCGCAGTTGTGTCTCCAGTCTATCGTAAAGCTTCACTACAGACATCTTACCTTCGGCTCTCACATTCTGAAGCACATTCTGAAGCAGGTCACGCACATAAATCTCAACAAGCATTTCATCCTCTCCAAAACGTGATTTGATATACTCGATGACTTTAGGGTAGTTGTCGGTACTCGGTGGAAAACTTTCGACTGCTTCTCTTGCCTCGGAGTTCTCGGCAGTGGCTTGAAAGAGATACTGAAACTTAGTTTCTGGAGGCATCTGTGGATCCCGGTCAATCGTGCTGAACTGACTCCAGAATGTAATCCATTCTCTTGGTTCTCCCCCAAACTTCTTGAACTCCAGCTTCGGTAGTCGATAGTTCATTGCTGCTGTGCCGCTGATTGTACTAGTACTAACGTCATCCTCTTCCGCAAGAGCCTCATAATCAGTCATAATGTTACTGAAATTATCTTCGTACTCACAAACGGATTCGTACTCAGCAGTGAAAATGTCTTCAGACGCTGATTCTCGTAGCAGAGCTTCTTCCATCCTCATGTTCAATATTAAAAGCTTTTCATGGTGGTTCTGGAGTCGGACGGAGGATTTTCTCTACATCTGCTTTCTTGACTTCCTTCTTCTTGATCTCTGTTTCGAGCTCATTGAACGCCTTGGTGAACATTGCACGCACTGGCGTCCTAAGCTTTTTCAGTTCAGCACTACTAACTGGTTGGTCAGCCATCCTGAGAAGTAATCACTGGTTCACAGTTGCACCTTTGTGTAATCAGTAATTCTTCAATCTTTATCCTGTCGACTGCGCCAAAATGTTGTCTTTATCTTAGATTTGAAAAAAAGAAAGACAATACAAGGTCCCGATGGCTTAACCTGAACTAAACGTTCCTAGCTTTACAGTAATGCTGGAAACTGATTTGAAAATTATAAATTGGTAAATCAATACCTTTGTTGCAGGGATCAGAAGTGTCACAACGTTGAATGACGAGGCCTAAGTTAGTAAACAGTGATGAAGAATTAATGCTTATTGAAAGAAATATTTATTTTAAAAAATCACACAAATTAATATCAATACAAATGTTATTCAAAAACAATTATTAAAATTTACGAAGGGATAGTTCCTTTTCTGGCCCGTCAAAACCAAACGTTAAGTCGAAAAGCAGCCTTTGTTTACCGGAAGTTTTAGGGCTAAGTCTTTTGTTCTTGCTCGCGCATGCGCGGGCGTCGGCTGGCCAGTGTTGTCGTCAGCGTCGGTTGGCCCAAAAAATACCTATTTTCGTGTCACATGGCTTATAGAAGAAACCAAAATTTTGATAGAGGATTACCATATTATACAACTCCCAGCAATTAAGACAGAAATAAAGAGAAGAGCTTCCGGAGGAATTATAGTAGGGCTTAGGAAAAATTTACAATTTAGAATTAAAAAAACAGAGGTAGGTTCCTGTTGGATAACAATAATTATAAACAAATTAATCAATGGGTCTGATGTGAATACATGTTTGCTTTTTACATACCTACCCCCCAATGCATCACATGAACAAAATGTTAACTAAATTGATAAATCAGATTGAATACCAAATAAAAGAGTGCAATGAACTCGTGATTGCTGGTGACATAAATATAAGAACAGGGAACAGGGGCAGTCTGCACAACCCATTACAATTGGAAACAACCCTAAATAAGCACAGACATTCCAAAGACCAAATAATTTCTCCATTATCAGAAAGACTCATTGCCTTCAATGATCCAAACTCAATAACAATAGCAAATGGAAGACCAAAAGGAGACACAGAAGGTTCATTTACCTTTGTGTCAGATAGAGGTTCATCAGTCTCCGTCTACTTTATGTTCACACAAAGCCTAATAGAGAACATATCTGATATGTGGATTTAAGAACTCCTCTATTCTGACCATCTACCAATAATCTTAGTGCTATATACAGATCATAAACAGAAGCAATCAACACACAAAAAACATGATACCATTCAGAAAATACGATTGGTCTCGAAAGAAACTACTGGATGCACTAGAAGAAATATATGACATCGCTACAGATATTGATACAATGACTACAAATTTCACCGAGAAAATTTTCAAAGCAATGGAACTATCAAATATTACCAAAATAGTAAACAAATGCAACACAATATCTAAGCCCTGGTACGATAGGGAATGCTATCAAATGAAAATGAATTTGTGGAAATATGATATCTGATGAAATCTCCCACTATATCATAGAATGCAAATATTTAGGTGAAGAAAGAGAAAAACTCTTAAAAACACCTTCTGGAGATTTAGCAACTCACTGCAGACGCTGAGAACTATTTCAGAAAAGAAAAATATAGCAATATAACTCTATAATTTCTACAGATCAATTGTAAATAGATTCATACGCAAAAGAGGTAGTGAGGAAAGTTTTAGAACACAGATATGTAAATAAATTCCTTTTCAAACAAAGGCTCACGTGTTCATGGGGAAAGGGATGAAAAAATTACTGTATTATTTTGTTGTTGTATGGCAAATCCATACAGGGCAATGGGCCCTAATAAAAGCCTTTTTGTTGTTGTTGTTGTATTGGATTGGTTTTGTTATATACCCTGCATTTTCTATGGAAGGCAACTTAGGGGTGTTTAGTGAACCTATGGACATAAGCTTATAGGTCTGTAGAGGTACATACATATAATTTCAAGGTATCACATCGAGCAAAGCTCTTCCGCAAATATGGTTTCATAATAAATATAAATTATGTGAAAAAAATAGTACAAATGTCATATTGTACTGGGATAAGGTGCATAAATTATGAAAAGATTGCACGATAAGGAGATGCCTTTTTCTTTTTCAAAATATATATATAAGTAAATTAAACTTATAAATTTATTGACATCTATTGATAAAGTTGGTAACAAATAAATTTACTGGCAATGTGTTTCTTTTTAATAATATCATCAAATATTAATTACCTATTTATACAGAAACCATTATAACGCGAATTTTCTCTCACACATTAATCAAATTTCTACTGTCCTTACTACGATGGAAAAATATATTGGGAGGGGTTGGATCATCAGTGGTAAACCCTCCCAGCGGTTTCTCCAATTTAATCTACCAGACCGCTTCTATAGAGCTCTAATACTGAATCATTCATCGCAGTAAGGACAGTAGAAATTTGATGGATGTGTAAAAGGAAACATTAGAGTTATAATGGTTTCATTTTCTGTTCATAGATGGCGCGCTATTTTTTCACACACAGCTTTATTAAGACCACCGGTCTTATACAGATTCATCACAGGAAGAAAGCAAGCATAGATGGAGCTCCTGTACTCCAGACAGCGCAGCACCCAACAACAGCCAGATGGCGCGTTATTGCTTTGTACTACCTATTTATACAACCCCAGTTTCCTGGTACTATGGAGAAACACTCTACCTTGTTGTACATAGAGCATGAATAACTTTATCTAGTCTATATTCCGCACTTTTCGCTGTAATCATTTCTTTCAGACTTGACGGATAATAGGTCATCTATTTTAAAGTTTTTTATTTTTTTTAAGACTGAAAAGAGGTAAAAAGACCTAACAAATTAACTGAACTGTGTGGAAATATTTTCTTCTTCACAAGATGCAACCATTTACTCAATATTCTAATTCCTCACTGTGTTCTATGCACGAAAAACAATGTATATGGTCTCAACTTTTGTACATAGATATTCTTTCCTTGTTTTCTTTTTCTATTTTAAATCTCCTTCAACCTTTTTTTCTTTTTCTTTTCTTCTTTTTCTCTTTTGTGAGCGAGGATTCAGTTTATTCCCCTGCTTCTTATTTCAGATTCATTTCTCACAGGAGAATCGTCTGTATAAGACGGAATGTCTTAATAAAGGCTTGTGTGGGTGTTATCTAGTCTATATATAGTCACAGAATAAATAATCTGTGGTGACCAATTCAGTAAATCAAATGCCACGTTATCATCATGATGTCAACATTTTATTGGTAAATAGTTTGTAGATATAACTCGGTGGGATTGATCGATCTGACAAACTCTTGTAAAATACTTTCCTTGTTAAAATAAATTATTTTATGACTACCCGCTGTTTACAATACAGCAATGGATCAGTCTACAGTCTAAACTGTCGTTCAGGAAGACGTAACATCTGATGAAGATGCTAGAGCTGATCCAGTATTCGTTAATGGAAATATAACCATCCGAAAGTACTATGCAAGCGAAGATCCTCGCGAATGGATTGAACCCCTAGAAGAATTGGGATTCTTTACAAATGGGCAGAATATACGAATATACTCGTATAATCGCCAGATATGCTGCCATGAATTTTGTAGGTAGGGCCGAAACTTGGTATGTGACTTGTACAAATCAAGTTTTAAGAAATGGGAATCTCTAAAATATTACCTTATTCAAGACTTCACTACAAAACTACTATTCACTACAAAGGATAATAAAGAAGACCTCAGAATCTAAATGCATAGAATGCAAAACTGGAACGAGCTCGCTATCAGATTTCTCACCTTTGACCAAAAACATTTCCAATTATTATTGATGCTTCCTTGTATCCTATATGATATATTTGGTGTCGATTTGTGATTGTAGACGTAATAAGGTTTAATCATTATAAACCAAGGTCTAAAGAACAGTTAAGTCATACACCAGACCCCCTGGTAAAAATGCTCCTTAAATTTTAAGACTGCTTATTCTCAGGAAAAGTGATGGTCGTTGTGTTTCTTTTGGGATTCCTAAGGAAGTATATGAATGGGCTACCTCAGCATTATGGAGCGTTTTTGTATCGCTAGAAAGAGGAACTTGGTATTAAACTGACAAGGTTTCAGCAGAGAACAAATGTGATATACACTCATGGACAAAACTTTAAATAGGAATTGCTCTGTCATTATGACATGCGTCACTTCTCAATTTTCTTTATGAAATTTTGGTTGAGGGTACGATGGGAAGGACACAGTGACTGAGCAAGTCAGTGATGCCGTGTACCTCATTCTGACTCCAGGACTCCGTGTCCAAGCCGAGAACTGTCCTCCAAAAAAGACAATCCCTATCTCGCGACACTAGGTCACTCAGCAAGATGTGAGAAAGTGGAAATTAAACTAAGTAGATTTACAAAAAAAATGTATAAGACGCCAAAACCTTTTTACTAGTTAATTAAAATAGCTTTCGGGAAAGCCCTTCTTCAAAAAACTGAAACATATAAAAAGGTAATTGAGAGAGAATATATGGCATTTTAAATATTACTCTAGGCCACAGTTCTCTCTCATAATGAAGGAGCTATTCAACATGATTCATCAACCTAGCACCGATCTACCCAGCTCTTATCACCGCTTCCTTTCTACGTTGTATTTCTTATGTAGCTTTTATCAAATTGTTTTGTTATCTTGACATCTGTGTTCTTTTAATTTCCAAAGTGTATGAAGGCTCCATGCCGTGGCTACGTTATCCAGGATGTTATACCTGTTCCTGAGGTTTTATTGGTTGTCTACACTGAATATTTTTGAAAAACGATATGGCTAGAAGTGAAATACATTTAATTTGTATTTGATTTAGTTGCACATTTGATTTACATTGAACCTAGGCGGGAGAGATTAAAGGCCAGTCTAAGGACTGGATTCACCCAATCCGACCGATTTATAATAAAAATATAAAATACGGAATATTTTTTTCAGTTCAGAAATCTGATCTGGTAAAGGTTTTGTCGTTGAACTATGACAGTCTATTACATGGTGTCTATGTAGAACTATACATGCCGGGAAATGTTCCTCTCTGATCTGGTAAAGGTTTTGTCGTTGAACTATGACAGTCTATTACATGGTGTCTATGTAGAACTATACATGCCGGGAAATGTTCCTCTCTGATCTGGTAAAGGTATTGTCGTTGAACTATGACAGTCTATTACATGGTGTCTATGTAGAACTATACATGCCGGGAAATGTTCCTCTCTGATCTGGTAAAGGTTTTGTCGTTGAACTATGACAGTGTATTACATGGTGTCTATGTAGAACTATATATATGCCGGGAAATGTTCCTCTCTGATCTGGTAAAAGTATTGTCGTTGAACTATGACAGTCTATTACATGGCCTCTATGTCAAACTATACATGCCGGGAAATGTTCCTCTCTTATCTGGTAAAGTTATTGTCGTTGAACTATGACAGTCTATTACATGGCCTCTAAGTAAAACTATACATGCCGGGAAATGTTCCTCTCTGATCTGGTAAAAGTATTGTCGTTGAACTATGACAGTCTATTACATGGCCTCTATGTAGAACTATACATGCCGGGAAATGTTCCTCTCTGATCTGGTAAAGTTATTGTCGTTGAACTATGACAGTCTATTACATGGCCTCTAAGTAAAACTATACATGCCGGGAAATGTTCCTCTCTGATCTGGTAAAAGTATTGTCGTTGAACTATGACAGTCTATTACATGGCCTCTATGTAGAACTATACATGCCGGGAAATGTTCCTCTCTGATCTGGTAAAGGTATTGTCGTTGAACTATGACAGTCTATTACATGGCCTCTATGTAGAACTATACATGCCGGGAAATGTTCCTCTCTGATCTGGTAAAGGTATTGTCGTTGAACTATGACAGTCTATTACATGGCCTCTATGTAGAACTATACATGCCGGGAAATGTTCCTCTCTGATCTGGTAAAGTTATTGTCGTTGAACTATGACAGTCTATTACATGGCCTCTATGTAGAACTATACATGCCGGGAAATGTTCCTCTCTGATCTGGTAAAGTTATTGTCGTTGAACTATGACAGTCTATTACATGGCCTCTAAGTAAAACTATACATGCCGGGAAATGTTCCTCTCTGATCTGGTAAAAGTATTGTCGTTGAACTATGACAGTCTATTACATGGCCTCTAAGTAAAACTATACATGCCGGGAAATGTTCCTCTCTGATCTGGTAAAAGTATTGTCGTTGAACTATGACAGTCTATTACATGGCCTCTAAGTAAAACTATACATGCCGGGAAATATTCCTCTCTGATCTCCAAGAATAACAAATGGAAGTCTGTGTTTACAACAGCCGGGTTTCCTCGTCCCCCCCCCCCCCCCCCCCCTCGACCTTCACCTGGCCAGTTGAACGAACTCCAGGCCATTGTTGCCGTAGCTCCAGTTGGGCGGGCGAGGATTTACTGCGAGTTAATGGATCTGTTACTACATTTCCTCCTGACCTTGTCGCTAATTATTGTCCCGACCCCTCGTAGCGTGTTTGTCACCCCGCCCCCGACAACATCCTTGTCTCAGCCAACATACTCTGGAATGTAGACATGTCTTAGTGTTCTTTGTAGATAACCAGGTGTAAACCTTGGACGTCTTACATGTTTTTGAGGTTCAGGTCAACACTCTTTATCGCTTATAAGCCTGTGATCGTAAAGATCCGATTCCTTATCTATCTTATCGTTTCTTTTTATTATTTTTTTCTTGTTTAATCTACTTATATATTTGCCTTATTCTGTCTGTTTGTCTGTTTGTTTGTCTGAAGCTCACGGATGGGATTTTTCATAACCATCGGTGGTTCAGTGGTAGAATGCTCGCCTGCCACGCGGGCGGCCCGGGTTCGATTCCCGGCCGATGCATTTTTTTTTTACAATTTTTAAAACTCATTTATATATTATACAAGAATGACATCCACGGCGCCAATTTATAATTGTAACGAATAGTATTTGAATAAAAGCATTTAATCGGGTAAATCCCGGGGCGTTGCCCGGGTCATTCGTATATAATAATTGTATAAACGAATGCAAGACAAAATCACCGCGAATGTTTCTTTTTTTTAAGGCAATTTCTTTTTAAGGCAATTATCGTTATTTATCGTTAATTTTTGTTTCGATTTTATTGAAAAAAAAAACAATATGGTGCCTTTAAAAATGATCTTTATTACTATGCAGTTTTCTATTTAGTCAATATACCTAAGTTCATGTTGCAAATGTAATTATCTCTATCGATTTAGTAGGTGAAATGCAAAAAAAAAAAAAATCGACATGATGAAATCTTTATGAAAATTCACATTTTTATTTTTATATTTTCAAGACACACACAGTTTGGGGCGGGACGTTTCACAAGAGAGACATCCACGGCGCCAATTTAAAATTGTAACGAATAGTATTTTAATTAAAACATTTTAAAAACACACAGTTTGGAACGGGACGTTTCACAAGAGTGACATCCATGGCGCCAATTTATAATTGTAACGAATAGTATTTGAATTAAAACGTTTTTAAAATATATACGCACTCGGGTAAAACCCGGGCGTTGCCCGGGCCATTCGTCTAGTCAGTCTATAACCGTTTTCGTTTTGAAATGTAAATTGACGAAATTATCCCTACCGGTGATATTGCGTGTTTTGTGTGTGTTGAAATAAATAAATAAAATATATATTTTTAAGAATTGTTATCAGGCTTTAGCTAGATTTAGAAAAAAAAAACTTATTTTAATTACATAGATATCTGTCATTATCAGGATCTGCAACAGTTTATAAAGTCAATGTGAAATTGTGTGTGCGAATTAATCTTTGCAATGCGGTTGCTATGATTTATGTAAGCTTGGTCATTATTGCTGGTGGTGTTTACACTATTCTAGCCAACTTATTTATCTTGATAGCTGGAGGACTTGACGGATGCTAGCAATCATAGTGTAGCGAAAACTATTTATTATACAGTGGGACCTCCCTGTAAAGGACACCTAATTACAGAGCCAAAGTGTCCTTTAGGGAGAGGTGTCCGGAGAGTTGTTAAATTGTAAAAATGGAATTTTGCAAATGAAAACTGTCCTCTGTGGAGTGATGTTCGCTAGCGGGGTGTCCGTTAAAGGGAGTTTCTACTGTATATGTTTATATACACTGGCCCGCAAAATTAAAGGAACAACATATTTTTCCCATATATCTCAAATTTTATCGAACATTTATCAATGAAATTTTATTAAAAAATTAGAAATTTTATATACAAATTTATTATTTTATTATTGATTAGAATACCCGAAATCAAAGAAATCGAACACGTATTTTATGCAAATTAGCCGGTCAAGCAATGATCTTCTTGCAGTCATTGCATAAATATCTTGGATATTTTGTTAATATGGGGTGTGATCGCCTTTAACTGATAGACATGAAAGACAAACTCAGCGCCACATAACGTCAACAGCATTAAGTTTTTAAAAAATATTTTGTTATATTCAATGGGGAGAAAAAAATTGGTATATATATTTATATTGTGGACAAAATAATTTTTGTAAAATATAGGTGTGAATATTTTGAAAATTAACAATAACGCCTATTTTATATTTTAAAATATTTGTACTGTTTTAAAATATTCACACCTATATTTTACAAAAATTATTTTGTCCATAATATAAATATAAATATCATTTTTTTTCTCCCCATTGAATATAACAAAATATTTTTTTAAAAACTTAATGCTGTTGACGTTATGTGGCGCTGAGTTTGTTGTTGACACACTTTAAAATGTTATAACACCTTGATAAAGGTTGGCGTTCAGCCAACTGAAATATTGGTAAAATAAATATTTTGATCCAATATATGCCTTTTTAATTATAAATTCTTGGACATGTTTGAAAAAAATACTTGAATCAACAAGGAAAGATATTGTAAATCATTAGAAAAGCTAAAAAGAGCCATTTCAACAAAAAGGCCGGGCCTAAAAGACTGTCAAACCAAATTTCATTAGGATAATACAAGACCTCACACAGCGTAAGAGACATTGGCTCAAATTTCCAAATATGGGTGGACTTTGATGCCTCATCCAGCTTACAGTCCTGACCTGGCTCCTTCTGACTTCTACCTGTTTGGTAAATTAAAATAACTCTCTACGCTGTAGAACATTTGAAAATGATGAAATGTTACTCCATGAGGTTAGAGGGTGGTTCAGAAAGCAAGATGTAGCATTTCACCAAAATTGTGAGTTGGAAAGAACGCTGAACCAAATGTGTACAGAGGAGATATATTGAATGATATATAGCTAATAGTTAGGTATTCATATATACAAAGTTTATGGTTTGTCAAATATTATTGATGATTGTGCATTACTTAATTGACTCAACCTTGTATTTTAAAATAAAAAGTTAGTTTAAAGGATATATATATACTCTTTTTCTGCTATTTAGTGATCTGACTAAAATCCTTGCAACAGCCTACAAAGGAATCATCACTGCGAAATTTTTATACCCAACTTCGCATCATTGCTTTGTGAAACGTTTATATGTATGTGTGTGAAGATGCAGTTTAAAATATAGGTAATACAAAGCCTATTCAAATTAAACCGATAACAAATTTACATATTTTGTGATATAAAAATGGTGGTTAGATATGAAAGAAATTAGATAGACCCTATAATTTTAAAATATTTAAATGTCATGCTAAATTACTTATTTTGGGGTAGAAAAAATGTGATGCCACTATTGCTGAATCGTGATTGGTCATAATACATTCTTTTAATAACATCAGAACATTAGCTCGTTCTACAATAGGTCTAGAACTTGTTCTAAGTCTAATTAAAGTTTTATCTTAATAAAGTATATATATGTTCATAAAGGGCACATCTTGGATTCAATAAATAATATTTTATTTCCGATATTTCAATGGGCTAAACGGCCATCTTTTTCAAGGATCTCATCCCCTCTCGCGGCAAGCCGCGCATTACACTTGAGACACGGGCGTCTCACAATCTCTTCGGGCGAAAATCATCCAAATGAAAATGTAATGTATACAAATAAATATCGTACAATACTAATTAAAATAAATGAATAAATAGAGTGAAAAGTAAATATCTATATATACAAAATAAATATTCGGCTATTGCATTATGAATGAAGAAATTTCACTGAAGTTCATATATACATAGAGGTTCCTATTCTAGGAGCATCTAAATTGTGTGTACATGTCCGGTATAAAGATCGATATACCGGACATGTACACACAATTTAGATGCTCCTAGAATAGGAACCTCTATGTATATATGAACTTCAGTGAAATTTCTTCATTCATAATGCAATAGCCGAATATTTATTTTGTATATATAGATATTTACTTTTCACTCTATTTATTCATTTATTTTAATTAGTATTGTACGATATTTATTTGTATACATTACATTTTCATTTGGATGATTTTCGCCCGAAGAGATTGTGAGACGCCCGTGTCTCAAGTGTAATGCGCGGCTTGCCACGAGAGGGGATGAGATCCTTGAAAAAGATGGCCGTTTAGCCCATTGAAATATCGGAAATAAAATATTATTTATTGAATCCAAGATGTGCCCTTTATGAACAAATATAACAATATGGATTGCTCTATTTTCAAAAAGTATATATATGTGATAATATATACGTGTTTTACTATAATAATAGTTTAACTCCACTTATAAAAGGCATAGAAAGAAAACCGTGTATATACGGTTCACATAATTTTTTTTATATATTCTCATGCAATAATGTATATACACTCTTTAACGAAAAAAAAATCCACGCACCAATTATGAGTTGTCCGATTTGGGACAAATGTTGGTGTATTAAAAATAAAAAAGGCATATCTCCTGATTAGGACCATATGTGCTTTTCTGATGGCAGAGCGCCATCTAGTAGCCATCTGTATTTGGCCAACCCATTTTATTGATAAATAAAGAAAAGCCATCCACGAACGTGTTTCCCGCTGTTGGCGCTCGTCAGCGTGGAGTAGGCTGTACCACTGTGACCAAAAAGATTTTTGGTGCCAGAAGCTTCTTGAGAAACCAAGAAATGGGTATTTAAGGCCAAACTTGCGTAAATACGTTTAACATGTTGGTGTATGTGAAGAACATGTATAGGGGAAACGATTAAACGTATAGTCAGAACAATTAATTGTTTATTTCAGAGTTTGATCTTCACAAATTGAGAAAGTCAATATGTTGTTGGACTGGCCTGGATGTAGGCTGCCACCCGGTATGTCATAGAATGATAAATATTCCGGATGGTGTGCTGCGGGATTTCTTGACAAATTGTCTTCAACTGTCGGGCTAAATAATCAACATTCCGGGATGGTTGCAATCGCCTTCTCATCACGTCCCAGATGTGCTCTATAGGTAAGAAATCGGGCGACCTTGCTGGCCACTGAAGAGTTAGGAAAGATTGAAGACAATCCATAGTAACATGTGCCGTGTGTGGCCGAGTATTATCTTGTTGAAAAGTAAGCCCGAGGTGATATGAGAGAAACGGCGACAAAACAGGCCGTAGAATGTCATCTACGTACCGTTGTGCTGTCAGGGTGCCAGGAATGACTACCAATGGGGTCCTGCTATCAAATGAAATGACACACCAGACCATAACACCATGTTTTGGACCTATGTGGTGTTCCAAAGTCAGGATCCACACGCTGCCCAGTACATCTCCAGACACGTTTGCGACAGTCGCCAAGACACAGTAAGAAACCAGACTGGTCGCTAAAGACTATATGTTCCCTGTCAGCTTAGGAAAACCACAGGTGCCCCCTGGTTCGTCCAAAACACGACCTCAAAATCCAAAATATCAACGAATACATAATAATAATACAAAGCAATAACGCGCCATCTATATATAACAAATGAAAACATTAAGTCCCGAGTGTTCATTTCAAAAATAAATCAAACTTCTACTGTCCCCACTGCGATGAAAAAATATTGGGAGGGCTTGGATCATCAATAGTGAACCCTCCCAGCGGTTTTGCTAACCCAATACAGTATTAGAGCTCTAAAGAAGCGGTCTGGTAGATTCAATTGGCGAAACCGCTCGGAGAGTTCACCATTGATGAGCCAAGCCCTCCCAATAATTTTTCATCGCAGTGGGGACAGTAGAAGTTTGATTTATTTGTGAAAGAAACATTGCGTCATAATGTTTTCATTTGTTGAATACATAATAAACAATTTTATGAAAGATCCTAAACTTAGAAAATACTTCTTTCAAGGAAGTCTTGGATGCTTCATAAATTCAGTCTTATTGATAAATGGAAGAAAATAAAAAAAGAACTAAAAATCTAACAGGCCACAAAAACACTTTCGAAAAAACGAGAGCAAATTTTTCCAAGATAAGAGATCCAAGATAAAAAAGTTTCTTTTTATTTTATATATATATTTTTTGTAAATGTGACGAACGCATGTACATAAATCCTAATTGTAAATGTTATGATCTATCTCTTGTTCTTTTTGATCGGTACCTAGCAAAGTCAATTTGGAACAGAAAGTCGAAGAGAATAATAGAGCGGTCTGGTGACCGCTGGGAGGGTTCACCACTGATGAGCCATGCTCTCCCTTTTTCAATTTATTTATTCTATTTTCAATAGAAATAGCTTTTGTTATACATATTTTTAAGTAGCGTTAAACATTTTTAGAAATTTCTAATTGATATTTTCTTGTAGGGGTGTAGACAAGGTACTTGGTTACACTTAGGACAAGAGCCTTGCACTAACTAATTTATTAAAGCATAGGTTATATAAAGATTAATAAAAGGGAAAGAGAGGAAACAAAGAGGTTACATCCTCCGGTAAACAAGCAACAGCGTTGTCAGGCTAAACATTCACAGTCAGTTTGAAGGGGTGCCGACGTCATCCTTCCGGTCACGTGTTATACTTGAGTGGCAGCGCTGGCTGGTGTCCAACATATCCCCTCCCGGAAAAACTTCAGCTGGACGTTTATTCCGATAGTCCATCAGCGCTCTACAGTACTTTTCATGCTGGCTTCTAGCAAGAGGCTTGGTAAGGAAATCAGCAGGGTTCTCAGCACTCGGAGTGTAGAAAAGTTCGATTGCTTCTTCATAAGTGGGGTTATTGTCCTCTGCACTTGTGGCATTTATCTGTCCACCACTATTATCCTCTTCCGGAGATTCTGCCGTCTTTCCATGACTTCGGAGTGTCATAGGATGGCTTCTCAGGTTCTCTGGGAGAGTCTCAGATAGCTGATCTATTCCACCTGTAGTTCCAATCAGTTCTTCAGTTTCTCGGTCTACTGGTTGATCTGCATTACTTTCTTCTTGAAAGGAGGCCTCTTTCGAGGAGAAATGGACAGATGGTAGAGTATCCCTTTCTCTTTTGGGCTGTTTATAGAGGATTTCTTCTTTGAATACACAATTTCTAGATTCCACCACTTGGCGTTTTTCAGGAATCCAGATTCTCCAACCTCGTCCCTGTAGAGAATAACCCACGAGAATTCCTTTAGTGGCTCTTGGCTGAAGCTTCGAATTCCTTCTTTGTTTTGGAACATGAACAAAGGTTTCGCAGCCGATTGCTCTCAGATGTTGCAGAGCAGGTCTTTTTCCAAACCACAATTCAAAAGGCGTTTTCTCTTCATTGTGTCTGTTTGTAACACGATTTCTCAAGTATGCTGCTGTGTTGGTGAGCTCTGCCCAAGAGGCGGTTGGCAGATTGCAACTGTTCACAGTACTCCTCACTAAGTTCAGCAAAGTCCTATTCATGCGTTCGGCGACACCATTCTGTTCAGGTGTGTAGACCATGGTGCGTTCATGTACTATACCATGGGCCTTCGTGAAAATATCCCAAGGAGATGAACAGAACTCTAGTCCGTTATCTGTACGGATCCTCTTGAGAGAAAATCCCGTCTGATTTTCAGCTTCTTTCATCCATTCCTTGAATTTTTCTAGAGTATCGCCCTTCCTTTTGAGGAAATATACCCTTGTATATCTTGATGCGTCATCAATGATGGTCAAGACAAATCTTGATCCACCCCAGCTCTCAATGTTGAACGGTCCCATTAGATCACAGTGAACAAGAGCTAGTGTCTGAGTTTCCTTGGTAGATCTCAAATTCAGGAAAGGTCTTTTTGTCGATTTTCCAATCATACAATCAGAGCACTTATCAGGTTTTCCAGCCTGACAGTTCAAACCAATGACAACTTCTCTTTTCATCATGTCTACTATGGTGTCATAGTTGATATGCATGAGTCTCTGATGCCATAAATTTAGTGGGAATTTACGAAAATTGTTGGTTTGAGCAATGGAATTTGAACATTCTCCTGATTCTGGAAATCTGGACGGAGCAGTCCTGACGAGATAGAGCCTTCCTCTCTTCTCTGCTCTGATCATCAAGTTATGATCATTGTCGTAGATATGACATCCCTTCTTGTCGAAGATAACCTCATGACCATTTTCCACAATTTGTAGAACAGAGAGTACACCATGTCTGATCCCAGGTACGAACATTGCATTCTGAGCAACTATGCTTCTAAGTTGTCCAGAATTGTTGATCAGATCTACTTGAGCATTACCTCTTCCTATGTTTGAATGTGATGTACCATCAATGGTGGTCACTTGTCCTACATTCTCGTCATTCAACGTGGAAAAATACCTTCTGTTCGGAGTCATATGATGCGTGGCACCTGAGTCAATTACCCACGTATCCTCTTCTGATACAACTGCTGCATTATACATCACATTCAAGTTCTTTGCTTCGTGATGTTGATGTATCGCTCCCTTTTCCTGTTGTTTACCGTTATTCTTTTTCAGTTTGAAACAGTCCCGTGCAACATGCCCTGTTTTCCCACATCCGAAACATTTTCTAACAGTTTTAGAACCTTGATGTTCATGAGGGAATTGTTTCTTGTTAGAGTTCCTGACTGACAGTGCACCCATCCCTTCATTTGTTGTAGCATACCGGCGCTCTGCCTCAGCTAACAATTTACGTCTGATGTTGGCACTGGTGAACTCTGACTCTGGTAAGTTACACATTGTTGATATAACATTATCCCAGTCCTCGGGCATTCCACAAAGAATTAGCATGCTTAGATCACCGTCTTCAATTTTATCCCCTACACCTGTGAGTTCACTCACTATTAGATTTATGCTTCCCAAATAGGCATTCATGTTCGCATGTTGACAGAATTTCTGGGAGTACAACTTTCGACGCAGTTGGAGAATTCTGTGTTTGCTATCCCTGGGTGCATAAAGTCTTTGTGATTCATCCCAAACTTCTTTGGGGGAATTTAGATGTCTGATATGGTTTTGCTGCTCCTCACCAATAGAGAGACATATCTTTGCTAGAGCCTTATTCTGCCTCGTATTAAATTTGTTGATTAGACCAACATCCCCTCCCTTGGGTTTGACTTCGCCTGGGTCAACAATTGACCATAAGTCATTGTCCATCAGAATGAGCTTAATTTGGAAGCTCCATGAGGAATAGTTTAATCCATTTAGCTTGGTAATTTTCGTTAAACTTTCGTTAGCTTCCATTATAAGATGGCGTCCACTGAAGGGGGGGGAGAGAGAACAAAAATAGGCTTACCGTTCAATGCTTCAGGCAGCTCCAATCAGTCTCATAATCTTTTCTTGTAGGGGTGTAGACAAGGTACTTGGTTACACTTAGGACAAGAGCCTTGCACTAACTAATTTATTAAAGCATAGGTTATATAAAGATTAATAAAAGGGAAAGAGAGGAAACAAAGAGGTTACATCCTCCGGTAAACAAGCAACAGCGTTGTCAGGCTAAACATTCACAGTCAGTTTGAAGGGGTGCCGACGTCATCCTTCCGGTCACGTGTTATACTTGAGTGGCAGCGCTGGCTGGTGTCCAACATATTTTTTGACACAAATACATTATGCTGGGAATAACAAGTGATTAAATTATCTAAAATTAGGGGGTATGGGGATACTGAGAAATCATTACATAGTAGAACCACCTCTGGCAGCAATAACAGTACTTATATGTCTGGACATTGAGTCAAACAGATATTGGATGTCATGTACAGGTTCCCCATCCAGCTTCAACACGATGTCACAGTTCGTCGACAGTAGTGACTGGTGTGTGGCGACGTATCAGTCGCTCGGTCCATTGAACAGACGTTTTCTATTGGTGACAGGTCAGGAAAACGTGCTGGCCATGGAAGCTGCCGAACATTTTTTTGCGTGTAGGAAGGTCGACACAATACCGGTAACATGCGGCCGTGTATTATCCTACTGAAATGTAGCGTTTCCCAGGCCTCGAATACAGGGTACTGCAACGGGCCTTAACACATCATAAATGTAACGGAAATTGTTCAAAGTAAGAAAGTAAAACATTTAAGCACAAAAGTTTATTTTAAATATAAAACTCATTTCTACTGTCCTTACTGCGATGAAAATATATTGGGATAGCTTGGCTCATCAGTGGTGAACCCTCTCAGCGGTTTCATCAATTTAATCTACCAGACCTGCTTTTTAGAGCTCTAATACTGTATTGAATCATTCTGCTTTTATATGCTACACTGAAGAGTGGAATCTTAGAAATGGTATTCTACCAAACTATGGACATAAGCTTTTAGGACATTAGAATTACATATAAATATTTGCATCGATTCTTCCGCAAACAATAAGTACAAAGCCAGTTAGGAATAAATTAATTATACGGCAACAACGCGCCATCTATATACGAGGTGTGTTCAAAAAGAGTATCGCGACTTTTGTGTTTGTTCAAATATTATTTATTTATTCATGAATACTTATTTTGTCCCCTTCAAAGTAATCCCCATGAGATATTATACACTTGTGCCAACGGTTTTTCCAATCTTCGAAGCACTTCAAAAAATCATTTTTAAAAATATTTTTCAGCTCCTCCTTCGATGCCGTCTTTATCTCGTCAAGCGTAGCGTAACGTCGTCCTTCCATGGGCTTCTTCAGTTTAGGGAACAAGAAAAAGTCACAGGGGACCAGATCTGGGGAATACGGTGGCTGCGGCATCATTAGTGTGTTGTTTTTGGCCAAAAAGTCGCGCAAAAGCAACGATGTGTGAGCAGGGGCGTTATCATGGTGCAAAAGCCAATTTTTGTTCTTCCACAAATCCGGGCGTTTCTGGCGGATTGCTTCGCGCAAATTGCGCATAACTTGCAGGTAATATTCCTTATTGACCGTTCTACCCTGTGGCAAGAACTCATGATGCACCACGCCCCTGCAATCGAAGAAAACTGTCAGCAAAACTTTCACATTCGACCGAACTTGGCGCGCTTTTTCGGTCTTGGTTCGTGCGGCAGCTTCCATTGAGATGATTGAGCTTTGGTTTCCACGTCATAACCATAAACCCACGCTTCGTCACCAGTTATGACCATCTGGAGCAAATTTGGGTCGTCGCAGACAGAGTCCAACATCTCATTAGCAACGTTCATGCGATGCTGTTTTTGGTCGCAATTGAGCAATTTTGGTACGAATTTCGCGGCGACCCGTCTCATGCCCAAATCATTGATAAAAATCGAATGGCACGAGCCAATCGATATGTTTAGGTCCTCAGCAACTTCTCTAACGGTGATTCGACGATTGGCCAATATCATTTTCTCCACTTCATAATTTTTTTCGTCTGTTGTTGAAGTGCTCGGACGTCCGGCACGCTCTTCGTCGTTCACATATTCTCGGCCTTCTGAGAACATTTTGTACCACCGATAAACGTTGCTTCGGTCCAAGGTAGCTTCTCCGTATGCCACAGTCAACATTCGGAATGCATCCGCGCACTTAATTTCGTTTTTCACACAAAATTTGATACAGGTTATTTGATCCATTTTTTTTAAATAGGTAAACATCGAAGACGATCCAAAACATCTGCAAGCAAAGCAGCTGTCAACAATTAAGTGAACATTCAAAATGGCCGAGCTTGTCGGCATAAGTGAGAGACATGAGTACCAACATAAAGCCACAAAAAGATCGAAATTCAAATATACGTAACCCGCGAAAATTCAAAAGTCGCGATACCTTTTGAACACACCTCGTATAAGAAAGAAAAACATTTAAGCACGCAAGTTTCCTTTCTGAATGATGGCGCGTTATTACCTTATAACTGTTCAAAGTGCCGGGAGTTGCAAACAAGAGGTGACCGAGGCGTGTATCGAATGGCACCCATACACTCCAGGTGATGGACCAGTATTTGACGATGTCGAATGCACGCTGGCAATGTTCCTTCTCTACGATGGCGCCAACATGGATGCGGCCATTAAGGCCTCATGATATTTAAATAATTTGATATTGAAATATATAATGGTTGCAAGTAATTTTTCTGACAATGTGAGTTAGGCGAGTTCGGAGATATAATCCAACGGCATTTCAAATTATAACGTCAGGTGATTGCCCGATATGGGTAATGGCAGGAGTCACGCTCCATACACAGTCATCTTAATGTTGCAGGAAGAATCGAGTAAAGTCTGGAAAAAATGTACGATGAGATCTGCCACAGTGTTGTGGGGATGACCATTGGAGTCCCTCTCAACTACGTCCCACACGTAATAGTCCAGCGGATTGACATCTAGTGAGCTGGGGGGCAAAACATTAGGTGTGACATGCTCATGATGATTCTCGGCCATGGGATGTTCTGGCTGTATGGTATTGTGCCGAGTCTTTTTGAAAAACATACGGCCTCCCATGTACTACAGTAGCGATCCAAGGCTTGACAACTGTGGCTAACACCTCAGTGTAAGCAACGGCATCGACTCTGGCACCTGGAGTAAAAAAAATGTGTGGGCATCACATCACCTTCACTACTAACAACACCAAGAACCATCAATGATGCTGGAAATTTGGTATGCATGACCGTAGGTACCTCATCAGGGCTTTTACACAGATATCTATCATTTTTGTAGTTCAACTTTTGGTCCTGAACAAAGTGCTTCTCGTCTGAGAAAAACCAGATAATTCCTGGCTCCTCGGGATGTTTGAACTTGTTCAGATGGCGCTTGGTTCTTTCGGACATGAACTGTCCTTTCCACATCACGTATGGTTTGCAACGGGGTGGTAAATGTATTAGGTACAGCTTTCATCTAAAAAAAAGCGTTAGGAAAGTGATAAAAAGCGTGCAAACAAAGAAAAATGAACAAACAAGGAAGAAAGCTAGGTAGGCAATAGGGGCTGCTGGAACGGCGGTCGCAAGTGATGTTTTACAGGTACATTGGGTCAGCTAACATCCCCCCAACCCACTGGTAGATGGCCAAGAAGGAGGGACAATATCACAATAGACGTGAATTCGTGTCGGCCGCCGGCGATTTTATATTTATTTTTAGATATCGAGGATGTGAACTCAGGTTCAAAATGTTAATTAGGATGTGTTTCAGTAGTTTTGTTGAATATTTATGCCAAGTGTCAGTAAGTAAAATTGTATCTTGAAGACCCTCTATACACTTGCTCAAGGGTGTAACACCAATTCCACATTCTAAGTAGAAGTCATTAAAAGGAAACTTCTGTTTCTAAGAAAATTGTTTTCATGCATTCAATCCTCTCTAAATTCCAATAGCAAAACTCATTACAAAAACCAAAATACCCCAGCCCATATGCAACCTTAGCATTAACAGAGAATTAACGACAACAATTTCAAGAATCAGAACAGGACATTTTAAAGAAATGAAAATAAACCCAGACATGACTAGATCCTACAGTAACTGCAATAACTGTCACAACACCCAACTCACTCTGGACCATATATACAGTTGCCCGGCCATCCTTGCAGCCCTCTATATGCCAGACATCAATCCAGAAGAGGACATCCATTCAGACAAGGCACCTCGGTTGGCCGGTATTGTGATCAGGGTGCATGGACCAATCTGATCTGCTCCATGGACAAGACACCACCACCACCACCACCTCGGTTGGTCGGTATTGTGATCAGGGTGCATGGACCAATCTGATCTGCTCCATGGACAAGACACCACCACCACCTCGGTTGGCCGGTATTGTGATCAGGGTGCATGGACCGATCTGATCTGCTCCATGGACAAGACACCACCACCACCTCGGTTGGCCGGTATTGTGATCAGGGTGCACGGACCGATCTGATATGCTCCATGGACCAGACACCACCACCACCTCAGTTGGCTGGTATTGTGATCAGGGTGCATGGACCGATCTGATATGCTCCATGGACAAGACACCACCACCACCTCGGTTGGATGGTATTGTGATCAGGGTGCATGGACCAATCTGATCTGCTCCATGGACCAGACACCACCACCACCTCGGTTGGCTGGTATTGTGATCAGGGTGCATGGACCGATCTGATATGCTCCATGGACAAGACACCACCACCACCTCGGTTGGATGGTATTGTGATCAGGGTGCATGGACCAATCTGATCTGCTCCATGGACCAGACACCACCACCACCTCGGTTGGCTGGTATTGTGATCAGGGTGCATGGACCGATCTGATCTGCTCCATGGACAAGACACCACCTCAGTTGGCCGGTATTGTGATCAGGGTGCATGGACCGATCTGATCTGCTCCATGGAGACAAGACACCACCACCACCTCGGTTGGCCAGTATTGTGATCAGGTGTATGGACCGATCTGATCTGCTCCATGGACAAGACACCACCAGCTCGGTTGGCCAGTATTGTGATCAGGGTGCATGGACCGATTTGATCTGCTCCATGGACAAGACACCACCACCACCAATGCTCTCTAATGGGGATTTGCATGGAAAGCAGAAACCTGTCAGAGTCCCAATTACTACAGAAGTTCCAATATCTATTGTAAATGTGTGTGTGCTCTCTTGCAAACTTTTGTAAAATTACAGCGGTGAAACAAAGTCAACAACTGGTGTATACAGAGGGCCATGTTTCTTAATAAAGATGGAGGGGATGAGACAATAAAGAAACTTGGCTGCAAAACTTTTATTGTATATATACACATGGGAATATAGGAAGAACAATATTCTGCATGGAATGGACTAGGAATTATCTTTCCTTAATTTTTTGGCTCCATTTGCTAAAACACACAAACAAATTGTTGATGCCGGAAACTTGACAAATTTAATTTGTTCTCTCTCTCTCTCTTGTAAATCAATAATGTTTGATTCTTCTCGGGATCAGTACCTTTAAAAAGTCTTAGCAAAGTCAACAAACAAGAATGCCGTCTACTTTCAAACCCAAAAGATGGAAGAAAACTTTCTCCCAAATATGATAATGGATGACGATGCTCATTTTCATGTGGGGTTATTTAAGGACAAGGTCTGTACAAACAACCTAACCCACAGCTAAATAACAAAACCATTGCTGAAATTCATGTACAGTTACACTTGACAGAGTAATGACAAATTTCCTCCATAGAGGTAATCTGTACAAAGCTGAAAATGGACATCATTGGCTTCATAATGTATTTTTTAATATAGACCATTTTATCTTCCCATTTGAGTATTTTACATTGTTTATAAAGGTCAATAGACAAGTGGGGTCTACACCATTAGTTTTCAACCTCTATAAGATCCAGGATTGAATCCTGCATTTTGAGCACACTTTTCTAAATGAAAAAAAAAAAAAAAAAATGCTCCAATGGCTCCCGATTCTTGCAAAAGTCCAACCTCAACAGTGAGTGAAAGTAACCAAATGGGACTTTGGCACATTTGTAAGTGCAAAAGTTAAACTGCTTTTCATATGTGTAGACATGTGGTGCACTTATAGTAAAAGCAGTCGCCTACTTCTACTCACCATAATCATGGCCTGTACCATGTGTACTAAGAATAAAGATAAAAGAACATTGTCTATAAACTTTGTCATCACAATTTTTTATATAAAATATTTAGAATGTAAAATGTTTCATCCCTTTAAGGGTCTATTTTGTAGATATAAATATTGTGAGATTGCAGGATTATATGGATTTCTTGTATAATAAAGGCCCACCTCTCTCCCTTTTAAACAATTACTGAATACATCAACCTGATGATAAGGCATAATTTGGATTAGAAACACAAGGTAATAAGACCTAATCCAAATAAATAGTGTGTGACATTTTGGTAGCACCATTGTTACCATCTTCAGACAAAAGTACTGAATGAGAAATTATGCGACAGCATGTTTTAAATAGTTACTGTTATCAAGTTTTAGGGTTCTTAGAATTTTTTCTTCTTCTTATCTGCTATCTTGTTTACACACTTGATAACAGTAACTATTTAAAACATGCTGTGGTAAAATTTCTCATTCAGTACTTTTGTCTGAAGATGATAATAATGCTCTTACCAAAATGTCACACACTATTTATTTAATTGGTCTTATTACCTTGTGTTTACATCATCCTGATGCTATGGCTAATTTATTAATTGGGACATTCCCTATGTGTACACAAACGGGATCAAATAAATGGTTTGATGCATTTGTGTTGAATTTGCTTATTTTAAGCAATCTTGTGTAAAGATTACACCAATTCCATGAGTTCATGCTCCTCGAGCTATTTTATGATAAGCAGCAGCCTCTCCCAAAGGTCCTGTTTAGTGCATCTAATGCAAGCCAAAATGTGTTCTGGAGCTGCAAGTGCCAAGTTACATTTTGGGCAAGTGGGGGTAGATTTTGTTGTTATCTTCTATCTTCAATGGCTTGGCGTGTTCTAAATCTTGTTAGTGTTGTTTGATGTTGTCTGAGGTTCAGAGCTCCTCCTGGGTGCACTCCACTGTACCAACTGTGCTTAGATGGGATCCTCCAGTTCTTGTTGGTAACAGTGTTGTTACCATCATCAGACAAAAGTACTGAAGTACTGAATGAGAAAAAAAACACAGCATGTTCTTAAATAGTACTATCATCAAGTGAGTAAACAAGATTTATTTGGATTTGGTGTTATTACCTTGTACAGAGTACATACACTCTGTACTTTAATGTAACACATTAGCAAACAATAGACTGTAAGAAGGTCATGTCACTAACCTCTCATCCTTTAACCCTTAAGCGGTCGCAATGGGTAAAAATTACCCAGAAGGAACTTCTAGAAAATATTTCTATATTAAAAAATATATATATTTAAAATATATTCTCAGTACCTTTCTAAATCAATCTAAAGATTATTATAATAAACCTATAATTTTAATTTTATGACATATATTCATTTTATTAGCATGTTTGGGTCAATTTTACCCAGTGCGACCTTTTGAGTTCTCGTCATTGGGTAATTTTTACCCAGCGCGACCTTTTAACGCTTTTGGTTTGGGTTTGCGTAATTAAGTTTCGAGTTACTTTCTGGCTTCTTGTTGTTTGGTTTTGCTGCCCCAAGTGCAATAATACAATCTATTCTTCCAACAATAAGGTAGGATTTATATTTTATTTCCTCTTTTTACATTATTTTACATAAAATGCTTTCAAATGCTGATTTTCTCCGTTATGATAATAATATTCCAAATCCCGTTGATGAGGAATCAGAAACTGATGATCATATAGAAGAGAGGAATTGGAGTACAGACACTGAAAAGTATACATTATCAGAAGAAGAAAACAATGAGGATCCAAGCTTCAATTACTATATAGGAAAGGACCAAAAGACTAAATGGAAGAAAGCTCTTCCCCCAAAAAATGTTCGAACTCGCAGTGAAAATATTATCACCCATCTACCAGGGGTAAAGGGTGAAGCAAAAAATGCTAAATCGATATTAGATTGTTGGAATCTCTTTATAGATGACAATATTCTTGAATGCATAGTTACAAATACTAACATTTACATTAGGAATATTCAGTAGAACTATAGCAGAGAAAGAGATGCTAATTTGACAAACCTACATGAAATTAAAGCTTTATTGGGAATTATTTACTTTCTTGGGGTCATGAAAGCGAATAAATTGAATACAGATGATGCATGGGCAAGAGATAGTACTGGATTTGAATTGTGTAGAATAGCTATGCCTGAAAACAGAATCCGATTTCTTCTCAGAGTAATTCGTTTTGATGACAAAGCTACAAGAAATGAAAGACTTCGTCAAGATAAATTAGCAGCTGTGAGATTGATTCTTGATACTTTTGGAAAAAATTGCCAAAAGCATTATTCTCCTTCGGAATATGCACTGCGTGACATTTAAAATGGAACACCATGAAATAGTGGCCAGAAAATTATGCAAATATCAGGGTAGACGCGCCTAGCCGAGTTATGCAAATGATGTAAATTGCGCAGCTCTCGTGCGCACATGGAGTAAGATATAAGGGAAGGAACTTGCAGAAAGGACAGTATTCGTGTCGTTATTTCTTCAAGGAAAATCATTGTAGAAATTTTGTTCTTGTGTCAAAAGACACGTGTAATAACAGAGAATGCCAGGTCATCGTAAACGGTGGCAATTCAAGCAGACAGATGCTTTTACGAGGGGCATGGTGATCGGACTGAAAAGGGCAGGTTGGTCCATACGTCAAATCGCAGCTGATACACACCTTGGTGCGTCCACGGTGCACCGACTGTGGAGAAGATGGTTGGAACAAGGAAATGTGGCAATTTATAGGAATGCCGGTGCAACCAGAGTGACGTCAGCACGTGTGGATCGGTGTATCCTTCGACAAGCAGTGGCGGCCCCACAAGCCCCTTGTACCGCCATCCTGCAACATGTGCAAGACACCCTAGATCATTCCATCTCGACCAGAACCATTTCCCGTCGATTGGTTGCTAATGGCTTGCACTCATGCCGTCCGCTAAGAAGACTGCCATTGACCCCACCGAATAGGCGCCAACGTTTGGAATGGTGCCGAGCTAGATCGACGTGGATGACGGAATGGCACAGGGTCGTGTTCTCAGATGAGTCGCGTTTCTGCTTGTCCAGTGATAGTCGCCGTGTACGCGTGTGGCGTCGACGTGGAGAAAGGTCCAATCCGGCAGCAATTGTGGAACGCCCCACCGTGCGACAACGTGGAATCATGGTTTGGGGCGCAATCGCGTATGATTCCAGGTCACCTTTACTTCGTATTCAGGGCACTATGACGGCCCAACGATACGTTGATGATGTGCTGCGACCGGTGACACTCCCCTACCTTCAGGGGGTGCCCAATGCCCTTTATCAGCAGGATAACGCCCGACCGCACACTGCTCGCATTAGCCAACAAGCTCTGCAAGATGTACAGATGCTTCCCTGGCCACCGTACTCTCCTGATCTCTCACCAATCGAGCACGTCTGGGACATCATTGGACGCCGTTTGCATGCCTTGCCACAGCCGCGTTCAGAAGACGAACTGTGGCAAATGGTTGAGAGGGAATGGAGAGCCATCCCTCAGGACGCCATCCGTACTCTGATTGACTCTCTACCTAGACGTGTTGCTGCGTGCATCGCCGTCCGCGGTGGTCCTACTTGCTACTAAGCCGACGCCGTTCTCGCTCTGTATTATGACTACCATTTTGAAATAAAGATCACTTATTGTTCGTCCCTGTCTCTCTCTCTGTCTGCCGAGTTTCATCACTTTCTGGCCACTATTTCTTGGTGTTCCATTTTCAATGTCACGCAGTGTATAACGGTGGATGAAAAGCTTGACGCTTTCAGAGGGAAATGCAAATTCAGGCAGTATATTCCGAGTAAACACAATAAATATAGAATAAAATTATTTGCTCTCGTGGATTCAAAAATGTTTTATACTTGTAACTTGGAGATTTATTCAGGAAAAAAACCCTGAAGGTCCTTACAATGTCAGCAAAAGTCCAAGTGACGTTGTGGAACGATTGTGTGAGCCAATCAAGGGAACTGGCCGCAATGTAACAATGGATAACTGGTTCACCAGTTATTCTTTAGCTCTAAAACTTTTACAACAATATGGACTAGTAATTGTTGGTACCTTAAAAAGAAATAAAAAGGAAATCCCCCCAGAGTTTGTCATCAGCAGAGGTAGAAATTTACACACTAGTGTTTTTGGCTTTCAAAGTGAAATGACACTTCTTTCATACAAGCCTAAAGAGAATAAAGTTGTACTTATGCTTTCAACTCTGCACCACGATGCAAATATAGATGATTCAACGGGAGAATTGAAAAATCCAGAGATGATAATGTTTTATAATATGACAAAGGGTGGTGTAGATATGATGGACGAAATGACAGCTACATATAACGGTGCTAGAAATTCAAGAAGATGGCCCATGGTTATTTTTTATTCACTTTTAAATATTGGGGCAATAAATTCCCAGATAATTCATTTTGCAAATGGCAACGCATCAAAGGTTAAATCAAGACGTCATTTTTTGAAAACCTTATCCTTAGATCTTATTGAAGAGATGGTCAAAGTTCGCACAGTAAGCGGAAGAATGCCATGTGAAATAAAGGAAAAGGCATCCGATATTTTTAATTTGTTAGAGCCTGGTCCATCTAAAAAGCCAAAAATAGGAGAAAGACATCGATGCAAGAAATGGCAGAAAGAAAAAAAGGACAGAAAAACTATTTAACATTGCCAGTACTGTTTTGCTTTTTTGTGTAAGGAACACTCTGTAATAATTTGTCAAGAATGTCATAAAGGACGAAACAAGTCCTAATTTCTATGAAAGGAAGTGATAACTTTCATACAAATTTATATTTTATAACCTATCTTCAATATATATTTTTATTTTCATAAAATAGTCAAATATATCATAAATATTTGATATTTTGATTTGTTATTAATAAAATAAATAAAATATGATTTTTATATCTCAGGATTTTATGTAAAGTTATTTAATAGACAAATCATTATTCTAACATAGAAAACAATAAAAATATTGAAAATAATATTTGATTTATTTAGGTTTTAAAAAGTGGGTAAATTTTACCCACCGCGACCTTTCAAGGTATAAAAGAGGGCGCGACCGCTGCCGGGTTAACACATCAACCGGCCACTCAACCTGCAAGGCTCTTTGGGACACCAACTACATCTTCATGTCAACCTCTGTCTGCAAGTTTGAGGTGAGGGGAGTCAATGAAGCCCAATTGTCTGGAGGAGGACTTTTCTTCATTGGGGAGCCTCCTCAGCTATACATGTTGTTTCTTTACCCCCTTGTGCAAAGATTACACACAAATTCCATGAGTTCATGCTCCTCGAGCTGTTTATAGATAGTGTTGTTCTTTCTTACCCCCTTGTGCAAAGATTACACAAATTCCATGAATCCATGCTCATCGAGCTGTTTGGTGATAAGCAGCAGCCACTCTCTCTCTTGACTATACATAAGTGTATAGTTGTCCATTAAATCAGCGTACATGCGTGCCTCAGACAAAGTCTGTGAGTAGAATGAGAACCCACCCAGGACGTAGCAGACCTCAGCAGGGACCTGGCAGGAGTTGGCCAGGAAGTCCAGCCACAGGGTTTGTTTGGAGGAGAGCTGGTCCCCTGGTCCCTTCACCTCTACAAACTGTGGCCACAATGCATTCATTTATTTCCACATAAAATAAAGTTCAACAACAAAGTGTAGAAGCCTCACCCTGAACCTGTGCTCCAGCCCAGGCTGCCACACCACCAAGTCCGGGGCTCCACTCCTCCAGTGCCGGAAGTCCGCTGCCAGACGCTCACAGATGTCGGCAATCAGCTGGCCACCCAGACACCTCACCAGCCCCTGTCACCTGTGGGTTGTGGGACAACTGGACTGAGGTCCGGCATTACCTGAAGGTGGGAGAGGGAGGTGAAGAGGTCCCAGGACACCAAGCTGGACTCCCCGTGATGAGCTTCCCACACTTCTTGGACTCTGGACTCCAGCTCCTACCCAGCCACTCCACTTAGAGCTAAACCAAATAACTAAACTTTCCTCAATGGGTGTTGGAACAGGAAATTAGTTCCTTCAGATATATAGGCACTTTTATTGTTTTAATTTAACTTTATAACATTGCAAATATAGAATATTCTTTAACATGTGGTGAACTTACAGTAATAGCAGTCGTCAACCTTTACCCACCATGATTATCATGGCCTGTACCATGTGTACTAGGGATAAGCAAAAAAAAAAGAATATTCTTTAAAGGAATCATTTTCCAACATTTGAAATTTGTGCATTGACCAATCCCAGCAGACTGTGGTAGTTGGCCCACAGCCCCCAACAAAGCAAGAGAGGAAAGGAGCAGCATGATCTAGATGGCAGGGGATGAGCAAAATCAGCATAAAGGCAAATAAAAGACATACCCGGATCATAGCCTGGACAGGACAACAACAACAAAGACATACCTACATACAAGCTGATTAAAGTGTGTATTGTGGTGATGGCCAGATTCTGTAAGTATTCCAACAATGAAATCAACAATAGAAACATCTTCCAAGAAATAACTTCCCTCCAAGTTTGAGACCCTCCCATTATTTCATTACTGCTGTAAGCCCAAATAGAATAACTTTTAGAAAGTTTTGACAATTGACATAATTTATTGACATATTGTCAATACATGCAAAAGTGCACAGTCTGCGCTATTGTTTTAAAATATATACAGTAGAACCTCCAAGAGAGGACACTCGCTGCTAGAGGACATCTCTCTACAAAGGACAGTTTTCATTGCCAACATTTTTACTACTTAGTAACTCTTTGAAAGAGGACATCTCTACGTAAAGAACACTTTGGCTCTACAATTAGGTGTCCTTTGCAAGGAGGTAGTTCTAATGTATATAATAATTATATAAATACCCATTTCTTGGTTTCTCAATATTTTTGGTCGCAGTTGTACAGCCTACTCCACGCTGACGAGAGCCAACAGTGTGAAACGCGTTCGTGGATGGCTTTTCTCGATTTATCAAGAAAATGGGTTGGCCAAATATCAGGGAACAGGCTAAATCAATGTTTAATTGATTTCTGTTCCACTAGATGGCGCCCTGTCATCTAAAAAGCACATGTGCTCCTGGTCAGGATATGCCTTCTTTATACAACCTAATGTGTGATTTGACCACTGTAAGACAACCCCCACCATCTCAAGGTCCACCCACCTGGGGAGTGAAGTCCCTAACAGCAGCCAGTGTGGCAGTGATGCTCTCCCGGCGACTCTCCAGGAAGTGGAGTGAAGTGAGGTCCAGGGGAGTGGACTGGTATGGGGTGATGAAGACATTCTCCATGGCTTGGTAGATGGAGTCCCAAAGAAACAGACCAAAGAGGGAGCACATGGTGGCACCCTCACCGTGGACTCCTGCAGCATGGTATGCCACAGCACATATACACTACACAATGGACCACTCACCACAGCTATAGCCCACATCCTTGTAGTGCTGTAGAGCCACACCCTCCACCGACACTACCACCACATCTCCGGCTCCTCCTGATGTCATGAAGACATTGCGACGTCCCGGCACGGCTTTGGGAACCAGCTGGCCTTCGATGGTCACCTGAGTAGTAACCACAATGTTGGGGAGACACAAGCACAGCTAGTACAGTGGAGTGGACCCAGGAGGTGCTTTGAACCTCTGAAATAGACAGCATCAAACAACACTAACAAGAACAGGCCATCTCAAGCCATTGAAGATAGAAAATAACAATAAAATCTACCCCACTTGCCCAGAATGTAGCTGGGCATCTGCAGCTCCAGAGCATTTTGGCTTGCATTAGATGAACTAAACAGGACCTTTAGAATAGACTGCTGCTTATCATCTAACAGGTTAAGGATCATGGAATTTGTGTAATCTTTGCACAAGGGGATAAGAAACAACAACAACAAAAATAGAGATTGGCTGCTAACCCTCACTGATTCAAGTGAACAGTGGCCCCAGTCTGTGTTCTTGTACAACCTCACCATGGGATAGTAGGCTCTAGCTCCTGCGGCACCTACGTGGTGGACTTAGAGTGAGACTTATACAGAGGATGGCCTTGTGAACTTGGAGAAATAAGAAATGGATGGTGCAGCACTGACAGGGGCCATATCAAAGCTACCAACAGTCACTCTAGGTCAGTTAGGGACTTGGAATTGCTGCTATCATAGGAATAAAGCCAAGTGTATGGATCTTGAAATGGAGATGTTTTAAAAGTAGCATTAGAACCTGGCAGTTGTAGAGGGAAATGTTTGTCTACTGGTATAAATACACACACAGTGGTGATAATTTAGATTATAAACACAAGGTAATAAACACACTATTTATTTGGATTTGGTCTTATTACATTGTGTTTACACACAGTGGTATAATGGCCAGTAGAAGAAGGCCATGCTTGAAAACTTGCATATTTTCTACCAATAAAAGATATGCTGTGATACTATGTAATTATTCTCCATAAAGATTTTAATATAACAAGATGCTGAGAATTTTTCATGAATTTTAATGTCAAATTTTTTACTTTTTTAGTTTTCCGAGAGTGTAGAAAAAGATGGGCCAAATCTAACTAAATATACAGAGAATGTATGTAAACTTATTTTATTGTCAGCCTGATGGTGTTAGCCATGTTTTGTCATAACTTCAACACTGAATGATTTCAATGGAAAAGATGATCCTATTTTATGAAATAAAAAATGAATGAAGGTATTCTTAAGAAAGAAAAAAAGGCATCTCCTTATCTAGCAATTGAAAGTTGTTGATGGCTTGTGCCAGCTATCAGAATAAATATCAACTATTTGTTGATTTTTAATTATTCCAGAAATGGCTAAATACCCATTCTTAATTAATCAAGAAAAGCTAACAACATAAGCATTTCGGGCTGTTGGCCCTCGTCAGTGTGGTGTAAGCTGTAACTCAACGACCAGAAAACTGGTCATTTAGGCATCCTGAAAAAAAAAAAGGTATTCTTGTCTGCTAGTCACACCAAGTTCTGCACTTGAAATGTGCTCACATTACCTTTTTATTAATTATTACAGGTGACTGGTGTGTGACTTAAATCAAGCTCTTCCAAAGCAATCGGCCTATCTATGGTCATGGTCTGGTGGCAAGTTGTTGCCTTGGTTCATTTATTGAGGGTTTTCATGGGGAAAAAATTGCAGTGGTTTTTCCTTGTCTTTCACATCTATATACTGTTGATCTGATAGTGGGTTGACTTTAGAAGCTGTTTCTAACTTCAAGGGACAAGTGAGCGCCTTCTTCCATATTGAAATAGAATTGGAGACTTATCCTGGTCTCTTTGCTTGGGCGCTGGCTTAGCTGTTCCAGGGTGTTGTTCTCCTCTGTGTTATGTGGAGGAAAGTGCCAGATAGGGATCCTATCCTTTGAGGAGATGGCACCACACTCCTTTATTGTCATTAGCACCTTCAGTTCTTTAGGAGAATTATATCTAGGTATAATTATAGAGGTTGGAAACTCCGCCTTTGCCAGTCCCAAGCCAGGATGAAAAAGGAGGGCGAGAAGTAACAAGCTCGCTGAAAAACCTGGGCTCAGCTGGCCCGGCTGATAGTACTCTGTGAGGGCTCCTATTCTATGGATCCAGGATGAGCAGCGTTTGTACTCCATGTTAGGAGCAGCTGCACATGGCATCTGTTCCTCATGTCAAGAGGCGGCCATTTCATATTGGAGCTAAGTCGGCCTGCCACTAAGTAGTGTTCCCAGTCTAAATGACAAAGGCATTCTACTTTACCTAGTCATGATGGTTGATGATAGAGATTGGGTGAGGTTTCTGAGATACATCCTCCAACCTACCATTGGAATGCTGGGTGCCAGTGGCACTGTGGTGGCAAGTTGGGCCGCACTATCAGGACTGAGTCTCTGGAGACGTGAGAGCAGGCTGTGGATGTGGGCAGGCTTGAGGGCCGGGTCCTGTAGGGCCTGTTCCAGTACCTGCAGGCTCTGTACAGCAGCAACACCTAACTGTAGCACTGGGAGATATGTAGCGGCAGTATTCCAAGAATTATTAAACCTGAAGATGTGTTTTGATACAATAAATTTGAGCTATTTTACACCACAAAAATGTAAAATTTCAAAATTAGGCGATCAAGTGTCAGATCCCTATCATACAAGGAATAAATCAGCCTAATATTTCACAGCTACAATTCTGAAATAAATTTGCTTTGAAAATTTAGGTAAAACCGATTTAAAAAATGAAATAACTTTTTAGAATCAAAAAACTGCGATCTTATATTTAATATAGAAAATTTTGTTGCTTAATGCTATCTCTGAGAAACACTGCATGGTGATTGCTGATGAGCTCAATGCTGATTGGCTGATTACAGTCACATGAGAGTGAACAACCAATCAGATCGTGAATAAAACAGACATATATATGCATTAAGGTGTAAATTTAAGAAATAGAAACATAAAGCACAAATGTTTCTTTTAAATCCAAATCAAACCAACTTCTACTGTCCTTACTGCATGAAAATATTGGGAGGGTTTGGCTCATCAGTAGGGAACCCTCCCAGCGGTTTCACCAAATTTAATCTACAAGGCTGCTTTTAGAGCTCTAATACTGTATTGGACAAATCTGCTTATACAGTAAAACCTCCATGAGAGGACACTCACGCTAGAGGACACCTCTCTATAAAGGACAGCTTTAATTTGCAAAATTATCATTTTCACTATTTAGCAATTCTCCAATAGGAGGACACCTCTCCCTAAAGGACACTTTGGCTCAGCAATTAGGTGTTGTCCTTTACAGGGAGGTTCTACTTTATATAGAGGTGGTAATAATGTTTTTATTGTATGATAAGTTTATGACCGAAACATCACACACTATCTAGTTATTTGATTCAGGTGTTATTTTCTTGTACAGTAGAACCTCCATGAGAGGACACTCACGCTAGAGGACACTTCTCTATAAAGGACAGTTTTCATTTTCAAAATGATCATTTTCACTATTTAGCAACTTTCCGGTAAGAGGACACCTCTCCCTAAAAAACACTTGGCTCTGCAACTAGGTGTTGTCCTTTACAGGGAGGTTTTACTGTACATTCAACATTGAATCTTATTTGTGGTATTTAAGCAGATTATGAACATAATCTTTGAGATCAGAAAAAATGCATATAAATTAACATTATAATGTGGTACAATCCTGCTAGTAGTCAGTCAGTTAGTTGATGAACTCAATGTTGATTGGCTGATTAAAGTCACATGAGAGTGAACAGCCAATCAGAGTGTGAATAAAACACATATAGGGTGTGGCACAATCCTGTTAGCAGTTAGTCACCTGTGTCCTGTCCTTTAGATGGACCTCCCAGTTGAGAGCCAGCCTCTCCCACCACCGGCCTCTGTGGTCCTGGCACAGGTCCTGCCAACACAACCACTTGCCATTATCTTGGTGACAATCCTAACACTCAATAGGATACAACACAATTTTTACAAAAACTTTGTGCTCTCATCCAAAAATATGTCAGTTTTAATTTTTTAAAACAAAATTATAATGGTGACCAAATACAAATGAAAGGTTTCAAGGTACCAAATATACATAATCTATTTTATATGTGATGTTATACCAGAAGTTGGTGACAAATTGTACCAAAGTTGGCCTGCCACTGAGTAGTGGTCCCAGTCTTAATGACAAAGGCAGACGCATTCTACTTCACCCAGTATGGAGATAAGAAAGAAGAGAGAAAGTCTTTTGTCTGATGATGGCAACCATGCTGTTACCAAAACATCCCACACTGTTAACATTCAGTCTTTTGTCTGATGATGGCAACCATGCTGTTACCAAAACATCCCACACTGTTAACATTCAGTCTTTTGTCTGATGATGGCAACCATGCTGTTACCAAAACATCCCACACTGTTAACATTCAGTCTTTTGTCTGATGATGGCAACCATGCTGTTACCAAAACATCCCACACTGTTAACATTCAGTCTTTTGTCTGATGATGGCAACCATGCTGTTACCAAAACATCCCACACTGTTAACATTCAGTCTTTTGTCTGATGATGGCAACCATGCTGTTACCAAAACATCCCGGCGCTGCTTGCGAGTTAAAGCTACAAATCTGCAAATAACTCTAAGGATATTAAAGATATTCAAGAAATTATTTTTCAAAAACCTTTCCGGGGATATGCCTAATAATATTCCAAAATTTCACGGCGATTGGATGTACAGCTTTTGAATCTATAGAGTACACACACACACACACAGACAGACAGACATTCATTTTTATATATCTACTTATATATTTGCCTTATTCTGTCTGTTTGTCTGTTTGAAGCTCACGGATGGGATTTTTCATAACCATCGGTGGTTCAGTGGTAGAATGCTCGCCTGCCACGCGGGCGGCCCGGGTTCGATTCCCGGCCGATGCATTTTTTTTTACAATTTTTAAAACTCATTTATATATTATACAAGAATGACATCCACGGCGCCAATTTATAATTGTAACGAATAGTATTTGAATAAAAGCATTTAATCGGGTAAAACCCGGGCGTTGCCCGGGTCATTCGTATATAATAATTGTATAAACGAATGCAAGACAAAATCACCGCGAATGTTTCTTTTTTTTTAAGGCAATTTCTTTTTAAGGCAATTATCGTTATTTATCGTTAATTTTTGTTTTGATTTTATTGAAAAAAAAAACGATATGGTGCCTTTAAAAAATGATCTTTATTACTATGCAGTTTTCTATTTAGTCAATATACCTAAGTTCATGTTGCAAATGTAATTATCTCTATCGATTTAGTAGGTGAAATGCAAAAAAAAAAAATCGACATGATGAAATCTTTATGAAAATTCACATTTTTATTTTTATATTTTCAAGACACACACAGTTTGGGGCGGGACGTTTCACAAGAGAGACATCCACGGCGCCAATTTATAATTGTAAAGAATAGTATTTTAATTAAAACATTTTAAAAACACACAGTTTGGAACGGGACGTTTCACAAGAGTGACATCCATGGCGCCAATTTATAATTGTAACGAATAGTATTTGAATTAAAACGTTTTTAAAATATATACGCACTCGAGTAAAACCCGGGCGTTGCCCGGGCCATTCGTCTAGTATATAGATAACACTGTTACCGAAACATCCCACACTGTTAACATTCTGTCTTTTGTTTTATGATGTAACAACACTGTTACCAAAACATCCCACAATGTTAACATTCTGTCTTTTGTTTTATGATGTAACAACACTGTTACCAAAACATCCCACAATGTTAACATTCTGTCTTTTGTTTTATGATGTAACAACACTGTTACCAAAACATCCCACAATGTTAACATTCAGTCTTTTGTTTTATGATGTAACAACACTGTTACCAAAACATCCCACAATGTTAACATTCAGTCTTTTGTTTTATGATGTAACAACACTGTTACCAAAACATCCCACAATGTTAACATTCTGTCTTTTGTTTTATGATGTAACAACACTGTTACCGAAACATCCCACACTGTTAATATTCAGTCTTTTGTCTGATGATGGCAACCACGCTGTTACCGAAACATCACATACATTTATTTATTTGAATTTGGTCTTGTTACCTTGTAGCTCAGCAAACTTTGTTGTCATCATATAGTGTCATCTCAGGTTTGGCCTTCATTTCAACTCTCCATCATAAGGTAGGTGGGACTGATAGCACAAGACCATAGAAACAATAAGAAAAGTTTAGAATTTTAGACAATTTGCTGATCGAGGAGGCCATGAACTGACCCTTAGTTGAGTTTTCTTCTCCTAGATGAACTCTTAGCTCCAGCTATGGATCTGCCCAGGAATAAGACAGCCCAAACCTGACTTGTTAGCTTCCTTGGGACATTTGAGTGCCAGACCCTGCTACTGAAACCATTGTTCCACAACCTCACCCAATCTACACAAATGTATACAGCTATCCCAGCTAACCTCTGTCCTTCCTCATGGAATGGGGTGTAGACATGAGTTACCTTCTGCTGCAGCAGGAACTGGAGCAGCTCAGCGGCTTGCTTGTATCTCTTCAGCCTCTGTAAGACTTCAATGCCGTGGCTGGCAGTGTGAAGGTAGACGTGGGCCGCAGAGAACTTGTGGAGGAACTGGGGGACATCGGGGAATCTGGGAACACCACACTGGTCGTCATCTCCTGGTGGAAGAATGGACCACGGTATGGTAGGAGGTGTGAGAGCTGCAGGTGGAAACTTTCAATCACACACAGTTGTTGTTGTTTCTTATCCCCTAGTGTAAGTAAAGCTTACACGAATTCCATGAGTTCATGCTCCTCGAACTATCATGGAATGGGGTGTAGGGATTCAGCTTTCATTGATCATGGCACCATGATCCAGGCACACTTTGGTGAAAGTCTGACTTTGCCTGTAGTTTGAGGTTGTTCCTAACATGGAAGCAGACGCCTTTTCTGCAGACCCTAACATGAGTACAGACACAGCTCCTCCGTATCCCTGGAGTGGGACCCTTGCTGAGGTCTATCAACTGGGTCAGTTGAAGTTAGGATTTTTAAAGAGATCTACTCCTCTTCTAACAATGCTGCTGTTGGTCCGCGACTGCTTATTCGTCAGAGTTATTCTGCTTGTTTCACAGCTGGCCTTCATATCTGAAGGTCGTTCCCCTAGCCGCCACCTGGGGATGCGCTCTGTAGCAGTCAGCTCTCTGCTGAGGGATCCCATCACAGTAAACTGTGTTGTTAAAAGTGAATAGAAGACATTTGTATAAACTGACATCAACATCTTTATTCATAATATTGGTAAGGTACAATTTGGATTATAGATTAGAAACACAAGATGATAAGAAGAAATCCAAATAAAAAAAATAGTGTGTGATGTTTCGGTAACAGCGTTGTTACCATCATTAGACAAAAGTACTGAATGAAAAAAATATATAACAGCATGTTCTTAATGTAATATTTTTTCTCATTCAGTACTTTTTTTCTGAAGATGGTAACAATGCTTTTACTGATACATCACACACTATTTATTTATTTGGATTTGGTCTTATTACCTTGTGTTTATAATTTATATAATCCAAATTGTACCTTATAATCTTTATCTATAATTTTAAATTCAATTGTCATCTATTAATAAAATTAATAATTATTATTTTCTTTTAGCAATGTGTTTCTCATGTTAAATATTATCAAATAATACCTTTGCTCACCTTACTTCAGTGATGAAATGATAAAGTACACCATTTGGATTATAGATTATAAACACAAGGTAATAATACCAAACCCAAATAAATAAATAGTGTGTGACATTTTGGTAACACCCTGTTACCATCTTCAGACAAAAGTATTCATTCAGTACTTTTGTCTGTAGATGGTAATAACACTTTTATCGAAACATCATACACTTCATTTATTTAGAATCAGTCTTATTAACTTGTGTTCAGTGATGAAAGTTATTTATATGTATGCACCTCTACAGACCTATAAGCTTACTTATACACTCCCAAGCCTCCTTCCTTAATAAATGCAGGCTATACAATAGAACCTCCCTGTAAAGGACATCTAATTACAGAGCCAAAGTGTCCTTTAGAGAGAGGTGTCCTCTTACCGGAGAGTTGCTAAATAGTAAAAATGGTAATTTTGCAAATTAAACTGTCCTTTGTAGAGAGGTGTCCACTAAAGGAAGGTTCTAATGTATAGAGAAACAATCTAGTGCCATAATAGAGCTGTTTGGAGATTAATTCGGCAAAACCGCTGAGAGGGTTCACCACTGATGAGCCAAGCCCTCTTATTCAATAACTTCCCTCATTGCAGTAAGGTCTGTAGAGATAATATTTATCATAATAAACACATTGCAAAAAAAAAAATAATAATAATTGTTACAAATTTTAATTTATCTCTCATGTAGATGCAAATATTATGAGAAATATATAGAGACAGGAAATATTTGCTTAGTTATATCAAATTCAATTAGTACAGTTATAAAGGCTGATTGCTTCAGAAGTGGCTCTGGTCATTGCTCCAGGCAGGTGTCTTTTATAAACAAATCTATGGAGCAATTGAGGGGACAACAGTGCTGAACAACTTTTTAAAAGGTATTTTTATCCCTAGTACACATGGTACAGGCCATAATAATCATGGGGGTAGTAAGGAACAGCTTTTACTCTAAGTACTCCATATGTCTACACAGGTGAAAATCATTTTGACATCTGCACTTACAAGTGTCACAGAGCCCTATTTAATGATAAGGCACAAATTGGATTATAGATTATAATACAAGAAAATAAGACATCTAATCCAAATTATTTAATAGTGTGTGTTCTTTCGGTTCATTTATTCTTTTGTCTGATGATAGTGACAATGCTGTTACCGAAACGTCACACACTATTAAATTATTTGGATTAGAGGTCTTATTTTCTTGTATTAGAGACCTATTTAGTTACTTGCACTCGCTGCTGGGGTGGTTCTTTCACAAGAATCAAGAGCATTGGAGCATTTTTTTTATTAGAAAAAAAAAACATGTTTCCATGTACTCCTGTAGAAGGGTACAAATACCTGAAAGTTCGAGATTAAGTTTAATAAAGATAAATAAACTCATCTCCATAAACCTGTAGCATTTGTTTGATTGATATCCAGGAGATTTAAATTAACTGTTATTGAAACAACTATGTTTAAATATCGGCTTTAATTCTCATCCTTTGGCATGTTGAATTAAACAAGTTGGATACTGAATGTCATTATCACTTGTTTTGCCACCACTAGTATTTCTTATCTATGTCCAATCTCAAACAACAATAAATATCTATGGCGCTGGGTAAGGAATGAAGGAGAAGAAGGAGAGTATTTATGTAGGAGATTCCAGAATTATACATCCATTAATTGAGTAAAATTAAACAGGCCTCCAGTGAATGGCCATTGCTGTGTTTATGCTGGTATAAGATAGATTGGGGATACTTTCTCTTAACAGATCTTTCATGCTCGGCCATTCTGATTCTCTCAATGCCAGGGCAGTCAGGTTTGTTGTCGAGGGTTTCTAGGAGGTCTGAAAGACAGGTTGGGTGAAGGTCCCCCATCATCATGGCTATAGGGACAAGTTGGGCATTCTGAGTGACCTGTCTTGTCAAGCCCATGGTGGATCCATGTTTTCTAGCATGAGTCTTTAGCATACAACATTGAAGACTGCTATAATATCAGGTCTAGAGGTGATTCCCACAGGAGCAACAGTGAATAACACTGGAAGTTCACAAATAGGCAAATGTGCAGTTGTTAAATTGGAGGTTTGACTATGTTTTAAATCTTTTCTTGTTACACATTTTTGGCTTGTAAGTACCAAGTCAAACTGCTTTTCACATGTGTAGTCAAGTGGTGCATTTACAGTAAAAGCAGTTGCCTTCTTCTACCCACCATGATTATCATGGCCTGTACCACGTATACAGGGGATAAGCAAAAAAAAAAAAAAAACCTTTTTGACATTCTTGTATAAGGTGAAAATTTTGCCTTGAGGATAATGATCTCTATAAAAATGAAGGTTAAAACTAGACGCCATCTATTGACTGTCGATGTAAAACTAGCGGTCTTGGATCAGTGACCAAGCTACAACACCAGCTTTGGCAAACTGAGAAGGCAACCACCTGTACACCGTGGTTTTGGACTAAGTTCCCTCGTCCTATATATAAACATATATATAGTTAGAGTAGAACCTCTCTCTAAAAGACACTGTGTGTGTGCAAAGCCAAAGTGTCCTTTAGAGAGAGGTGTCTTCTTACTGAAGAACTTCTAAATAGTAAAAAAGGTAATTTCAGCAATTGAGAACTGTCCTTGGGAGAGAGATGTCCTCTAGTGAAAGTATCCTATCATGGAGTATGTTCTACTGTGCTGTATTCTCTGGTTTCAACTCACACATATACAATGCTAGAGTGTATTTAAAATAAAATCCTTTTTTGAAATCAATTACAAATTTTACAATTATATCTATTACTAGCGAATGTTCCTGGCTTCGCCTGGTTTTTACCCGAGTAAAAGTTTGCCTAATAAACATTTGTTAAAACGATTCTAGAAAACATCCAATCCACCTATATATAGATTTATAAACGTATATAAATATTGTTATATGCGTTTAAATATATTTTTGAAACACATATTTTTTAAAACATTTATTAAATTTTAAATAAGATATTTTCTTTAAATATATATTAATATTGAAATGCCAAGTTTTTTTACAACGTCATTGGAATATTATATTACTAAATCCTCAAATTAAATATTAAATTTATTATACTTGGAACACATTTTAAAATTTTTACAATTTATAAATGTAATTTCACCAGATGCTGTGAGAGAAGCTGCTTTTGAGAGTGAAAGTAGAAAATTTGCAAATAAAATTGTAATGAATATTTATTTCAAACCAAATTCAAACCAGAAATCTTCCCAGTAGTATAGTAAATAACTTCCTAAAGTTTCACGGCGATTGGATAATCTTACCTTTTAAAAACATTTATCGTGTAAACAAACTAACAATCATCATGTAAACAAACTACAGTGTTTTTTTTTTTTTGCTTATCCCTAGTACACGTGGTACAGGCCATGATAATCATGGTGGGTAGAAGGCGACTGCTTTTACTGTAAGTGCACCACATGACTACACACGTAAACTACAGTGTAAAATTATTAACCAATCAAATTCATTTATCGTCGCGACCAGTGCTGTGCCAAGCGGTAAAAGGCTGGAACTAATGCTTTTTGGTTTTACATTAAAAAAAAAGCACATTAACCTTTTTAGTTTTTTGAATAGCCTATATGTTAAACGAAATCTTCAGCTACCTACATGCGAAATTTCATAATGATTAATTCTGTAGATTTTGCGCAACGCGATAACAAACATCGATTTTGGATTTCATTTTTATAGATATAAAGGATTTCCCAGCTTCATCCAAGTTCTCCCTGAGTGTGTGTGAATGTTTGCCCAACGAATAATTATTTAACAAATATTATTTACTAACCGAATGACCTGGGTAACACCCGGGTTTTACCAGATTAAATGTTTTTATTCAAATGCTATTCGTTACAATTATAAATTGGTGGCATGGATGTCACTTTTGTGAAACGTCCCGCTTCAAACTTTGTGTGTTTTTAAAATATAAATATAAAAATGTAAATTTTCACAACGATATTTAAAAATTGTATTATTTTGGTTTTTATATGAATATATTTTAAATTTGATATATACACTGCGTGACATTGAAAATGGAACACCAAGAAATAGTGGCCAGAAAGTGATGAAACTCGGCAGACAGAGAGAGACAGGGACGAACAATAAGTGATCTTTATTTCAAAATGATAGTCATAATACAGAGAGAGAACGGCGTCGGCTTAGTAGCAAGTAGGACCACCGCGGACGGCGATGCACGCAGCAACACGTCTAGGTAGAGAGTCAATCAGAGTACGGATGGCGTCCTGAGGGATGGCTCTCCATTCCCTCTCAACCTTTTGCCACAGTTCGTCTTCTGAACGCGGCTGTGGCAAGGCATGCAAACGGCGTCCAATGATGTCCCAGACGTGCTCGATTGGTGAGAGATCAGGAGAGTACGGTGGCCAGGGAAGCATCTGTACATCTTGCAGAGCTTGTTGGCTAATGCGAGCAGTGTGCGGTCGGGCGTTATCCTGCTGATAAAGGGCATTGGGTACCCCCTGAAGGTAGGGGAGTGTCACCGGTCGCAGCACATCATCAACGTATCGTTGGGCCGTCATAGTGCCCTGAATACGAAGTAAAGGGGACCTGGAATCATACGCGATTGCGCCCCAAACCATGATTCCACGTTGTCGCACGGTGGGGCGTTCTACAATTGCTGCCGGATTGGACCTTTCTCCGCGTCAACGCCACACGCGTACACGGCGACTATCACTGGACAAGCAGAAACGCGACTCATCTGAGAACACGACCCTGTGCCATTCCGTCACCCACGTCGATCTAGCCCGGCACCATTCCAAACGTTGGCGCCTATTCGGTGGGGTCAATGGAAGTCTTCTTAGCGGACGGCATGAGTGCAAGCCATTAGCAACCAATCGACGGGAAATGGTTCTGGTCGAGATGGAATGATCTAGGGTGTCTTGCACATGTTGCAGGATGGCGGTACAAGTGGCTTGTGGGGCCGCCACTGCTTGTCGAAGGATACGCCGATCCACACGTGCTGACGTCACTCTGGTTGCACCGGCATTCCTATAAATCGCCACATTTCCTTGTTCCAACCATCTTCTCCACAGTCGGTGCACCGTGGACGCACCAAGGTGTGTATCAGCTGCGATTTGACGTATGGACCAACCTGCCCTTTTCAGTCCGATCACCATGCCCCTCGTAAAAGCGTCTGTCTGCTTGAACTGCCTCCGTTTACGATGACCTGGCATTCTCTGTTATTACACGTGTCTTTTGACACAAGAACAAAATTTCTACAATGATTTTCCTTGAAGAAATAACGACACGAATACTGTCCTTTCTGCAAATCCCTTCCCTTATATCTTACTCCATGTGCGCACGAGGGCTGCGCATTTTACATCATTTGCATAACTCGGTTAGTCGCGTCTACCCTGAAATTTGCATAATTTTCTGGCCACTATTTCTTGGTGTTCCATTTTCAATGTCACGCAGTGTACATAAAATAATGATAGCAAGTGATTTCTTGCCCCTACGCTGTCATTACGTCACTCAAGGTCACCGTCGCCCCACGTGGTCCATCCTTCCTCAACTATACTTCTCGAAGTTACCGCAGTGAGGCGCTAGTTGCAAGTGAAATAGGGGAAATTGTTTAAAATTAGTTAATAACTTTAAGGATATTCGAGATAGAAGCCTGAAAATTTGCCTATACATTTTTCCAGATTCAACTCTATATACTGTTAAAATTTCAGCCAGATTAGTTACGTATTGTGGACGTGTATAGCCAACAAACATATATACATACATACATACATACATACATACATACATACATACATACACTGACTGTGCGGCCACGCGTCGCGCGAGCTCCGTGTATTTCGCCTTTTTCGCTTTCTAAAGTTAAGTTTATTTAACCTAATATATATCATCTTGTTCGCCTAAGTTCGGGCATCATTTCAATTCATACTTCATAAATTTTCATCAAGTTTAAAATTTTCTATTTTTCATAAATTAGCAAAGCTACAAGTTGTAGCTTTGCATCATTGTCATGGCAACGGCCAAGCCGGTCGTTGCTTCATCTGATTCGCCATCCACCTCATCAAGTAATCACATCCCATCAAGCTCATCTCCTAATGAAACGGTGAAAATTCATCCTTCACAATCATCTTCAAAAAATCCAAATTCACAAAATTTGCATGCCCCAAAACGTCATTTCTCTATTGAAGAAAGAAAGAAGCACGATGAATTGAGAAAAACGACTTATGAAAAAAGAAGTGGAAATATTCATTCCGCTATACAATTTCAAAGCCTACCAAATTCCACCGCTGAAGAACACCTGGCTGGAATTGCAGCGGTTGTCGGGTATGAAAATATCCACTCAGTGGGAAAAATCAATGGCCAGGCGATCGTCTCAGTGGCCAACGGAGAACTCGCCCAAATCCTAATCAATAATGGGTTTGAGGTGCAAAAAACGAAAATTTTTCCTACGCCGCTTTTCAACGTGCCTAAAAAATATATTTTATCAGGTGTCCTGGCGTTTATCCAGGATGCAGACATCGCCAAGGCCCTTGAGCCATATGGGCAGACCATCTCCATCCGCCCCCCTGCCCTTCCCCACGGATAACCCCTTACTAAAACACCTGTCATCCCTGAGGAGAGAGGTCGTATTTAAGAAAAAAGATTCGACTGACATGCCAGCATTGATCATTATAAATTATATGAACAGATCATTCCGCATCTATGTCGGTGAGGATGTGATCTGCGCAGATTGCAGGCGCCACGGCCACAAAAAAGATAAATGTCCCTTCAACAAAAATATCAGGGATACCGTAACTCAACTTGTCACCGTCGACATGTTAGAAGGAACTCCAACTACAGTCCCGACACCACCTGAAGAAGAGAAGGTGATGAACATACCCCCAGAGACAAAGAACACGAGCAGAAAAAGAATCTTAGCAGAATTAACTGACGTCCCAACACCCCCTTATGCTTTAAACGACCTCGGAAAGAGACCAAAGTCCAACCCTCCTACTGAGGTCCTACCCAAGAATGTAGAACCAATGCAAGAAGGAGAACCTAAAGAAGCGCAGGAACCTACGAATGAAGACATCCTGCAGGGTTTGCCTAGCGAGGATGATTTTCCCAGGCGAGGGCAGGACGAACTATCAGAGGATAACGAATCTGTAGCGCTCTCAGAACTTTCTGTGGCATCCTCACAACTCGAGCGCGAATCTGAATTTTGTGAACCGGAGTTAAACCCTAGAATGGTGAAGATCCTCAAGGCTCTTTGTTGTAAATCTGGTCGCACGAGAAAAACCAAGATTATTGAACAGATGGACAAGCACCCCAACTTAAAGCAAGACCTCACAACTTTCCGCGAAGAAATTCGTCAACGAAAGAATGCCTGGCACAAAGTGAAGCCAGATGAAAAGAAAGTCTATCAAAAATACTATAGTAGAATCAGGGATCTCTTGAAAACAATGGAGGAAGAAAACCTCACTTAACCTACTTTCTCTTTTTTTTTTAATCACGATTCCTTTTACCCTCTTTTTTTTACCTTCTTTATCTTACCTTCTCGTTTTTATTTATTTGTATATTTTTACCTTTTACACTAACACGATTTATTTTATTTTACCTTCCTTTATATACTCTCCTTTACCAGTTTAAATTCTTTCTTACTTTATTTATTTTTTATTTTTGGATGTTGGACTGTTCTCAGCCATCCTTCGACGTTTCTGAACATGAATTTTTAGAAATAATCACGCTCAACGCCCGCGGTATATCTGGAAGAGAAAGAGAAGATTACTTCAGCAAATGGACGAAGAAGCTTAAAGCAGACATTTACGCTATACAAGAAACAAACAAAGACCTATTATTATCGAGAAAAGAATTTGAAAACTACGACATATATGCAAATAAAAAAAGCAATTTCGGAAGCGGACAATTTATTATTCTAAATCGCACAATTCCTAACGAAAACTTCAAAGTTATCAAAAGCGGAAAGATTTGCGCGATCGAATGCACCTTGAAAAGAAAACTCGTTTTACTAATAAATGTACATGTTACGCACAATCCGGATGAAGCTTTTAACGACTTTACCTTGATTGAACGATATATTGAAAATTTCCCGAACGACACGTCCAAAATTATACTTGGAGACTTTAACATACGAGATAAGCCTGGTAGAACGGACTCACAGAGAAAGAGAAAAATGCTAAATGATTTTAAAAGAAAATATAACCTAATCGACGCATTTAGTTATCTTAATCCGGGAATTCACGGGGTCACGCACTTCGCGACTGTGAACGGCACACCTTTTGAAACACGCATCGACTATATCTTAACTACGCCCGATTTAATAAGAAACTTGGAAGAATGCAAAACATTGTCTTACTCGCTATCTGACCACAACGCTATCATCGCCCGTTTAAGCACCGAGAGAATGAAGTTAGCGCGAAAAATTGACAGACGAATATTTACCTCCCGCCTCTTCGATGACATATATGCTTTTGAACTTGAAAACTTTTATTCGAACTATATGAACTTAAATGCAAGTGCTAAATGGAGATGTATAAGAAGACTTATTTTGGAAGTTGCTAATGCTTGTCTGAGGTATACGGTCCCAAGGCCGATGGGTCACAAGCCCGCTATTACTTCGCTTTTTAACGAGAACGACATACTGCTGACCGATAATCGAAATATTTTAAAATATATTTTTAAACACTACCGCGATCAATCCAGAGCCGACGAATCTATCAATCTAAACGACATCGTAACGTATACAAATACTATCCCGCGCCTCGACATCGACTTCAACTTCGATGAACAACACTTTATAACGAGAGGCGACATAATTAATGCAATTAAGCAACTTCCCAATAAAAAGATGGCTGGAGAAGACAAGATTCCCGCGGAATTTTATAAAAAATACCCGAACGACGCCGCAGATCTACTTCTCACGATATTTACTAATGCTCAAGAGGAAGATGAATTACCTGAACATATGAGAGTGGGGAGGCTGATTCTCCTACCAAAGAAGCCGAGCCCAAAGACGTTGGGTGAATGGAGACCTATCACGATGATGAACACAGATTATAAAATCTTGTCAAAATTATTACTCGCAAAACTTAAACCCTACTCCCCTCAAATTGTTCCTATTGAACAAAAATATGCAATTATGAATAGATCAATATTCGACATACTCCCTGATATCGAATACAGCGTCTACGCGGCAAACCTCCTCAACACGCCCCTCGCGATTGTCGTCCTCGACCTACAGAGGGCGTTTGACTCGCTCAACAGAAACTTCCTAATTGCGACTCTTGAGAGAATCGGTATACCAAATATATTTATCAAATGGATCAAGATAATCTTGAACAACAGCGCAATTAAGATTGATGTAAATGAAGAAACCTCTCCATCCATACAAGTGACAAGGGGAGTTCGTCAGGGCTGCGGGCTGTCGGCGGTACTGTTCTCGATCTCCACGACGGCTTTAATCTTTCACTTACGAGACAAACTGAGCTCCACGACCACGACGCACATTTACGCCGACGACCTGGTGTTCTTAATTAGAGACGAAAGCGACTTCGACCGAATATACTCCTGTCTCCAAGATTTTAAGCGGGTCTCCGGCATAAATATAAACTTTGGGAAAAGCAAAGGGCTGTGGTGTGGCAGCTGGGGCAACAGAACCGACACTCCGAGGGAAATTAAGATGAGGAGAGACCAAATCAAAGTGCTTGGCATCTTAGTTGAAAACTCAAAAACGCCCTTCAAAACGGAGAAAGAAAACCTGCGCGAAGAATTTCAACAAGCGGTGCGTGTTGTTAAATCCCATATTTCGTCGCTCTCGCTTATACAGAAGACGCGATATATTAACGAAAGATTGATACCGAAATTCACATATAAAATAAACGCGACTCTACCTGAAGACGTAATCCTCAACGATATACAAAAAGATATTGATGTCGCCCTATACCTAAATACAACCTGGACAAATTCCTCAATAAATTGTTTACCTATCGAGAACGGCGGCCTCGCTTTGCTCCACCTCGCCACGCAACGCGATTTATTCACGTTAAAACGTATACAAAGGCAAATTAATGGACATCAGAACGAAAACGAATTTCTATTTGAGAACAAAAATGCGACCAACTACTTCAATCTTTTTAATTACGATCTACACGGATTTCTCTCACCGCGAAGAAAACAAATTTTAGCAAGCTGGCGTAGCATCGTTCATAAATTTAATATTGACTTCAAGCAGCTTTCGCGAAAAGATTATTTACACCTCGTTATACCGAAATGCCGCCTCTTACACGGCCTTTATCTACAGAACTCTGCCGTCTTCAGCATAAGAAACTTGAAACGCCTGAAAGAGTTTATAGATACGAACGACGAAATGCGCGAGGCAAATGATCTATTTTCCCATGCCACGCGAAATATCAGAAACGATCTACAACGAATTGCCGAGTTTTACAACCAGACGAAAAACACGACTTTTAAACTTCAAGACCATTCTTCCTGCGTGCATCTTCCCGTCGTTTACGAATCACGCCTTTTCTCACGTATAAAGAGTAACGCACTACGAAATATAATTTTATCGACCAATTTTAACTTTAAACGCGCTGAAGAAAAAGCTGCAAAGTGGAATTTCAACACTGCGCCATCCTGGCATAAAAAACGTAACATCTACGACGATATCGCCTGGAGACTGAAATTAAGAGCCCTGCCACACCCGACCAGGAATGGAAGGCCCACCTGCACTGCGTGCGGAGGATCTCCAGACATACTACATCGATACCTAGAGTGTGAATTTACGAAAAAGAAAATAAAAGAAGCTACTGAAGAATGTCGGATTGTCGACCGCTTATATATCTTCAGCCCAGCCAACTTCATCCTAGACCGCGGAAATCCAGAATTACGTCGAATTTTAAACAAGAAGAAATACGAAATTTACAAATATTTTATAGAGATAGATTTTAATTGTACCCCCTCCCCCACTAACAATTGAAATGTAACGACGTTTTATATGACTGAATAAAAATTGCTTTTGTTCTGACTTTTATATATATAGGGATTAGGATGGAATCTTATAATCACACTTTAAAGTGTAACAATTTGAAAACTTAGAATAAGAAACACAAAATGATGATGATAGCAATAATGGTAGATAATTGGAATCGTCCTCATGGCTACTAATTAGAATGATAATGATATAATTATAATAAATAACATTTTTGCAAAATTATAATTCTTTCAATTGTAACATTAAAAAGAAATATTCCTCCAGGAAAAAGTTTATTTAAAATTTTATCAAATTGACTCAAGCTTTCAAGGCTCCTGTAGGAGGGCTTTAAGGCCCAAAAGCTTGATTCAATTTGATAAAATTTTAAATAAACTTTTTCCTGGAGGAATATTTCTATTAAATAATAAATAACATTTTTTTTTTTAATTAGAGCAAAATTCACCTGGCAAACATGTGGGGAGAAGCTAGGTCATTCAGTTAGTATATAAAAATTATTATTTTTAAAACTCCAAAATATGCAAATATAGTTTGTTATTTGTCCAATTTTAATCATTGAATAGTTTATATGTTAATCTATATATTCAGCTACCTTCATGCAAAATTTTCCAGTAGTTTATTCAGTAGTTTATCAGCACATCAATTTATTTTGACAGGAATAGAATAAGTAGGGAGTGAGTGTTTGCCCCAAAATATTGTTTTAACAGATGTGTATTAGCAAAACTCTCACTCGGATATACAGTAAAAACTCTCAGTAAAGGACAACACCTAATTGCAGAACCAAAGTGTCCTTTAGGGAGAGGTGTCCTCTTACCTATATATATATATAAACCAGGCAAGAGAAACCTGGTACATTCACTATATATATATCATATATATACATAGATGGCAAGACAACTCCACCAACATTGTCCACTCTGCCCAACTTACTCCCTGGACACAGCACCCAGGTTGTCCTTGGCTTTCTCCACCAGCTCCACCGAGGCCTCAAAGTCTTTCTTGTTGAGCAGGTTGAGTAGTTCTCCTTCCAGGGTCTTGGCCTCCTCATATCTACATCACACCTTGGTGAGGGAATATTGACTCTCTTTGTTTCAATTGCTTGCCTTAATCCTATAGGACCCTACATCAGAGAGTAAGGTACAATATTTGGATTATATATACCTCCCTGTAAAGGACAACACCTAATTGCAGAGCCAAGGTGTCCTTTAGGGAGAGGTGTCCTCTCACCAGAGAGTTGCTAACTTGTAAAAATGGTAATTTTGCAAATGAAAACTGTCCTTTGTGGAGAGGTTTTGGCTACAGGGAGGTTCTACTGTATTAGAAACATAAGATAACAATAGATAACTGTATTCATAATGTTTAGGTAACAACAATGTTGCATCACAAACCGTTTATCTATTTGGATGTGGTCTGTTGATTACAAATTACAGATTACAGTCTGTAGATTAGACAAATTGCATTAGTCCATGCTCCTCGAGCTATGATTTCATGGAATGAGGTGTAGCTTTAGTTGATCATTGCACCAGGATCTAGGCATACTTTGGTGAAAGTCTGACTTTGCCTGTAATTTGGATGTAGTCTTGTTGCCTAATGTATCAGACAGGCTAATTTGATGAAATCATATTCTAAGAGAAAGATCCAACTGGGAGAGGCACCAAATCAGTTCACTTTGGTGGTCTGATAGCTTTCAATGCCAGAAACTTCAATGATTATGTATTGTTATGGAATATTTGACAGTGCGCTCCTTCCTCATCAGACTTGGATACCTAGGAATTGTATTCCTTCATTATTTCTCTGTCACCAGAGTAGACATGATTATCATTAGTCTTGGTACATGTATTAGGGCAAAATCTTTGTGTTACCATATCTATACTGCCTGCATCATCATAGGACATGATGGTCTTTTAGAGGACTATAATTTGTTTGGTACGGATGGTCAGCTATGGTGAAAGCAACAAAAAAAATTTAGCAGTCAATGTCAACTTGATGAGCTTTAACCAAGAGTGGGTACAATGCTGCATGTGACTGGTACAGAGCAGGAGGGACACTTCTGTCCTCACAAGAGAACAACAGTCTTTGATTTCCAGACTTAAGTCTGGTCATCTACAGACAATGACTTTCCAGAATGGTTGCAAGGTTCTTGCACTATGTACTAAGTACAATTCTCAACTTATAACCCCAAACCACATCATTGACTGTATTGACTCATCCATTGATAAACTCTTCTCTTCTTTCTTATCTCCATTCAATCATATTAGGGTATTGGGTGAAGTAGAATTCGTCTGCCTTTGTCATTAAGACTGGGAGCACTACTCAGAAGCAGGCCGACTTAGCTCCAAAAGAAATGGCTCTGACATGAGGAACAGACGCCATGTGCAGCTGCTCATCCTGTATCCCTGGATTAGGATCCCTTACAGGGTACTATCAGCTGGGCCAGCTGAGCCCAGGTTTTTTAGTGAGCTTGTTACTGCTTCCTACTATAAATTCTACTTATCCCCAGCAGATACCATCAAAAGTCTCAGGCTCTACAAGCTAGATACCCTGATGTGATTGAGTGGGATAAGAAAGAAGAAGAAGACAAATTGTTGAATATCTTGAAACATACTCCATAAACTACTTAGCCACCATTGCATATGTTCAATGGACTCTAGTCAAGGTGGGTGAAAATGATTAAATTGTGTAGAAATGCCAAAATAAACTCCTTTGCAACCATCATAAAATATCTCAATCGCCTCATAGCACAAATTCTCATTCAGTACTTTTGTCTGAAGATGGTAACAACTCTGTAACCAAAACATCACACACTATTTATTTATTTGGATTCGGTCTTATTACCTTGTGTTTATAATCTATAATCCAAATGGTGTCTTATCAGTTAGCACAAATGTTCTCCCAAAATATAAATTCCCTTTATTGAAATCAGAACTGACTTGAACAGATAACTTATAATTTGTATTATAGCTTCAAAATATGAGGCAACAAATTTCAAACCACACACACACAATAATTGTCAGGATCTTTCAGTATCAGAATGGCTACCATCTTCAGACAAATCTAGAGAATCTAGTTTAGTATATTTTCAGTACTTTTGTGTTAAAATGGTAACAACCCCATTACCAACACAAGGTAATAAGACCAAATCCAAATAAATAGTGTGTGACGTTTCGGTAACAGCATTGTTATCATCTTCAGACAAAAGTACTGAATCAAGTAAAGAATATGGTAACAACGCTGTTACCAAAACCTCACACACTATTTACTTATTGGATTTGATCTTATTACCTTGTGTTTATAATCCATAATCCAAATTGTGCCTTATCAACCCCATTACCAAAACATCACATATTTGTATCTGGTCTTGTTACTTTCTGTGTGACCATATAACACCAATGAGAGGTTGTTGGTTCATCCGTGCAAACACCAGAGAGAAATAAGTCAGGAACTCTGTTATCAAAATACAGGACATAGGGCGCCATAATGGGCCCAGTTTAGGGAACACAGGTACTTCGGACGTACTGGATGAGTTGGAGTCGAGTGGAGAAGATGGCGCAGGTCTGGAGGACGGGGTAGCTGGGGAACACCACGTCTCCTCTTCCCACCAGCACCATGGTGAACCTGGTACCACATTAGAACATGTCATACCTCATGATGTGAGACAGGGTCACTTATTGGAGTGACAACATGAGATGTGGGTCACACTAGTGCTCAGATGGGCAGTTACAAAATTGGATAGAGAAAATTTGCATCGTTTTTTTTTTTTGCTTATCTCTAGTACACGAGGTACAGACCATGATAATCATGGTGGGTAGAAGTAGGCGAATGCTTTTACTGTAAGTCACCACATGTCTACATATGTGAAAAGCAGTTCGACTTTGCACATAAAAATGTGCCAGAGCCCTGCTTGGTTACTTACACTCGCTGGTGGGGTTGGACTTTCGCAAGAATTGGGGGTCATTGGAGCATTTTTTTTTTTTTTATATGAGAAAAAGTGCCCAATGTGGGAATCGTACCCAGGTCATAACGGTTGAAAACCAATGGTTTAGACCATCCTTCCACAAAGATGGTTAATAAGTTAAAATTAGCATGTGGTAACAAAATCAGATAAGAGTTATTTCTACAAAAATACCTTCAAAGAAATATAAAACACTATTTAAATTTAGTTTTATTACATGTTGTGACTTGTGTGTGTGAAATCCATATTCCACATAATTATGATTCAAGTTTGGCAGGAGCAGATATGTGGTTGGTCATTGAGTCCAGTGAACCATTACAGCAGCCAATCCTATTGGTCGGAAAGAGAGAACACTGACTTGTGTGTGAGAGCTGTTATAAAAAGGCAAATACATTTATTAAGTTATAAATTCAATTGCCATCTATCAATGAAATTTATAATATTTATTTTTTGGAAATGTGTTTATTTTCATATATATCATCAAATATTCAAAATAATCATGAAAAGAAGCTGATTGCCAAAAAAGATAATTATTACAAATTTCATCCATGAACACATTGCACAATTGAACATATAAGTGTAATTTTCTATAATAATAGCTTTTTGATATGAAATCCTCTGTAGAGATAATATTTGATGTGATATATAGGTGAGAATAAACATACAGTAGAACCTCCCTTTAACGGACACCCCGCTAGCGGACACCTCTCTACAAAGGACAGTTTTCATTTGCAAAATTACCATTTTTACTATTTAGTAACTCTCCGGTAAGAGGACACCTCTCCCTAAAGGACACTTTGGCTCTGCAATTAGGTGTCTTTTACAGGGAGCTTCTACTGTATTACAATGCTTACAGGTTGTTCAATCTACTTGTGGAACAACACACATCTGGGGTCTCTCTGCCACTTACAAGTAGAGAAATGAAGATTTCTTGGCACAAAAGGTTTTTCTAGGAAACTGTCCACCATCATTTCTTGGATAGAAGCAGCGGAAAATAGGAAAATTTGGTGAAAATTGGCCCACCACATTATGAAAATATATTTGAAAGATTCTGTTTGGACATAGCATCTTGACTGGCTTTTTGAAATAGTTTATAAATTTTTATCTAAACACTTGTTGCTCCCAAAACATTACATTTGGTCATTTATATATTATGCTGTCAAAACACTTCAGAGCAATGTGAAACAAAAAAAAAAAAAAAGATAAACCTATATATACCAACAACTTTCATTATTTACTTTTTCCACCTTACTATCTCTCAAACCAATTTACATATACTATACTACATATATATTTCATAAATTTGCATATAAAAATTCTTTATTCAGCCAATTGATAAATTGAGAGTATGGACCAGTAAATGAAAGGTATTAAATGTAATTTCAAAAGTTTGCACCAAAGTTTTGAGTTGTAATAATGGGCCAACTTACAGCTGTTCAAACCCCCCTTGGTCTTCCTCCACATCCTGAACCAGAGGGAGGGAAGAGAGGAGGATGATGCGCAGGAACAGTCTGCGGATGTCTGCATCCAGCCGGTAACACTTGCCTAGCGCAGCCTTGGTCCTGTGGCCACATGTGACACCTGACATGACAGGACATGGGCACAAACCTCTTTAGCAGGGATGTCCTATAGCCACCAGCTAGAGCAGGGCCCCCGGAGGTGGGATTGAGGAGGGTGGCTTCCATCTTGGCTCGTCCTCCCGGCTTCACTGGGATCTTGAGGAACTTCATGAGAACTCTGAGTTCCTTCTCATACAGCAGGGAGAGCACGGTCTCCACCTCTGTCAGCTCCCCCTCTACCACATAGTGACAGCCATCAGTAATGTCAGAGAAGTTGATAAAAGATGGAGGAGGACTCCCTTCAATGTTCACACAGGAGTTCCAGGAAGAATAAATGATGGAGGAGGAGCTGAGAGTTACAATCACTGTACACATAGAACTCCACTTGACAACCTTCATGACTGGGTGAAGTATATTGCATCTGCCTTTGTCATTAAGACTGGGAGCACTACTCAGTGGCAGGCCGACTTAGTTCCAAAAGAAATGGCCACCTCTGACATGAGGAACAGATGCCATGTGCAGCCGCTCCTAACATGGAGTACAAACGTTGCTCATCCTGTATCCCTGGATTAGGAGCCCTTACAGGGTACTATCAGCCGGGCCAGCTGAGCCCAGGTTTTTTAGTGAGCTACATACATAGAACTCCAATATGCAACAATGGTTGACTCACCAGTGTGCACAAACCCAGCCTCAGCCAGTTGGGCCAGCACCTCCTCTGAGGGCCGGGTCATCTCGTCGTATTTGATCTTGTCCAGGCGGATCCAGCGGTGTTTCCTCTGGATGAGCCGGACAAACATCCTCTGGCCGTCCTCTGGTGACAACAGTCAGTTGATGTGTAGCTCAACATAGGGCTATACATTTCCCATACAAGTATGGCTAGTCAGGAGAAGTATTACTAGAAAGCACCTCAAAATAGAAAACATATATGATTTCATAATAAAACAAACTTTTAATCAGAAAATCTCTAAAAGATAACATTCAAAGAAGCCTGTAATTACAAACAAGAAACAAAGAGAAGGAAACCCAAGCCAAGGAAACTCTTATATCAATTGAGAACAAACGTAGACAAATGGAAAAAATCAAAGAAAAAAACATGTAGCTAAAAAAAAATAAATAAGGATAATAGCCCTCCGAGAGAGAACACTCCGAAGATGCTGCACAAGACTCTAACCTTGTAAATATTGTAATATGGATAATTCTCTCCTCGTTGTAAGTCTCTGATATCTTGAGAGGCAAGGCACGCCCGCGCGAGAAACAAGAAAGGAAACAGTTTGAACGGCCTTGAAGGCAAGTGTTTATCACCCATATATAGTTATTAATATCCCTTTTAAAGTTGTGGTAATAAATCTATAGTACTACGTTGTATCCAAAACGAACCCACATTGTCTTCTCAGAAACCTTGCACGCAAACATCGACGGCTGAGAAGAGTCGTAACAACTGGTGTCAGAAGTGGGATACAGCTTAAGTATCTTTTCAATTTCTGAAAATATTGGCCTATGCTAACCCGGAAGAAAATGGAAGATTTTAATAAAGTACTCGAAGAGATTAATAAGATAATAGGCTCTATACAGAGTGATATGGAGTCCCGATTGAGAAGGCTCGAGAATAATGTAGCTGATGTCCCTGTAGACACACCCCTGTCTTTTAGAATAGCGGACAATTCTCCTCAGTTAGAAACTACTGAATGCTTTTCAAAAATCAAGCCTCCTACCTACGACGGACAGACTTCGTGGAAGTGCTTTAAGACCCAGTTCGAAGTGGTGGCCTTGGGCAATCGCTGGAACTCCAGTGAGAAGGCAATAAACCTGGCCGCATCGCTCCGAGGTTCAGCCACTGTGGTTCTACAATCCCTGCCACTAGAACAATCATTGGACTATGAACGCCTGATCCATGCCCTGACTCTACGCTTCGGAGATGACATTTTGCAGCCCTACCATGTTGTGAAATTAAAGAATCGCCGCCAGAAGCGCGACGAGACGCTGCAGGAGTTGGCAGCAGATGTCGAAAGGCTAGCGAGGTTAGCCTTCCCTGATTGCCCCCGCCATGTTCAAGATCTGCTGGCACATCAAAATTTCGTGGATGCTATCGAGGACCCTGAGTGTCAACAATCAGTGCGAATGTCTGAAGCCAAGACGTTGCAGGAGGCGTTGATCCACGCACTGAAATTCGAGGCAGCCCGTGATGCGACAAGAGGCTATCAGAAGGTAGTGCGCGTCGTGAAGACCGACGAATCTCAAAAAGACGGCGACATTAAAGAAGCAATTTCTCAGTTACAGAGGACAGTAGAAGAAATGAAAAAAAGTATGTCTTTCTCAGAATCAGCCCCGGGGACCTATCGCCAGCGCACCTACAGACCCAATGCCAAAACTATCTGCTGGAACTGTGGTAAACCCGGACACATTAGGGCTAATTGCAGAGTACGGCAGGCACCTTCGGAGAGGGGCAATACCATTCCGAAATATTCGGGAAACGAAAATTAGCCAGCCTTACGGGGCCTGGGCTGGCTATGCGATGTGACGATGCCTCAGGAAAAATTATCAGAGTCTCGAGTCTCCAGGGAGGCTCCAATGAGCTGGCCACAGAAGGACTTGTCAACGGGTTGCCTTGTCGAATGGTGATTGATTCTGGCGCCAACGTCACCTTGCTCCGTGTCGATTTAGCTCAGAGAATGGAGTCAATATCAAGGAGGATTCCTGTGTCGAAAGAGCTGGTGTTGCAAACAGCCACTGGAGAACAAGCAAAAGTCTATGGTCAAGTAGTGCTGAAATTTCAGATCGGAAACAACTTGTTCAGCCACCTTGGGTACCTCGCTGACATCAAAGACGACTGCCTCATCGGCTTGGACGTGCTTCGCAAATTTGGATTCAGCATTGACTTCCAAGAGAATGTACTCAAGATTGCGGGAGAAGAGATTCCCTTAGTGTGCTCGAGGAGTTCGGCGACCAATAAAGTCCTGAAGGTAATACTCAAATCTGACGTTAAAATTTCTCCGAGGAGTGAATGCATTCTTGAAGGACGTCTGACTGCTTCTCTCGGGGTACCCCAGCTGCTGATTGTGGAAGAGAATGGCCAGGAGTTTGGTCAAAAAGGACTCTTGTTAGCTTGGACTCTGTGTAAATCTGATCAAAGTAACATCCCGATTAGAGTGGTCAATCTCCTCGACTCTGCAAAAACCCTCGGAAAAGGGACTGAAATAGCTATAGCTGAGCCTGTTACAAATGTGGCCCATTGCCCAACTGTCGAAAACTTGGATAAAAGCCCTTGTTCCAGTTTGATTCCAGGCCATCTGCAAGAGCTATTAGAAGGAACGCGAGAGGGGCTGAACTGGATACAACAAAAGAAGCTTGAACATCTACTCTGCCAATATGAAGACGTATTCGCTACCAGCCCCAAAGATGTTGGGCGGACGAATGTGACGCAGCATCGGATTGATACAGGAGGAGCTACTCCTGTCAAGCAGCTCCCAAGAAGATTGCCCATGACGAGGAGAGACGAGGTTGCCAAACTGATTGAGGAAATGGCAGAACAAGATGTCATCGAGCCTTCATCTAGTCCTTGGGCATCTCCCGTTGTGCTTGTAAAGAAAAAGGATGACTCCACACGATTCTGTGTGGATTACCGACGTCTAAATGATCTGGCCAAAAAGGATTCCTACCCTCTGCCCCGAATTGATGCTACGCTCGACACCCTTTCCGGATCGCAGTGGTTCAGCACTTTGGATCTCAAAAGCGGCTACTAGCAAGTCAGCATTCACCCAGAAGACAGAGAAAAGACAGCCTTCACGACAGGAAACGGGCTTTGGCAGTTCAAGGTAATGCCATTTGGGTTATGCAACGCCCCTGCCACCTTCGAGCGTCTGATGGAGACGGTGCTGCAAGGGATTCCTTTGGAGACATGCCTCGTCTATCTTGATGACATTATTGTGATGGGAAAGAGTTTTGAAGAGCATCTAATTAATCTTGAAAGAGTCCTACAGATTCGAGGAGCAAGATTGAAGTTGAATCCGAGAAAGTGCAAACCCTTCAAAGAGAAAGTTCGTTACCTGGGCCATGTGATTTCGCGCCAAGGAATACAGACTGATCCAGACCGAACTGAGACTGTTCGGCAATGGCCTGTACCAAGGGATGTACACCAATTGAGAAGTTTTCTAGGCTTGTGCAGCTATTGTAGAAGATTTGTTCCGGGGTTTTCAAACATCGCGAGACCTTTGCACCGACTAACGGAGTCTGGCCGCCCCTTCAGTTGGACTATTGACTGCGAAAGGGCGATGGATAAACTGAAGCAGGCCCTGTCTTCTCCGCCGATGCTAGCCTATCCTGATCCAGGCGAGCCATTTATTTTGGACACAGATGCCAGCAACACTGGGATTGGAGCCGTTCTATCTCAAACCCAAGATGGAGTCGAACGTGTCATCGTTTACTTCAGTAAGACTCTGTCCAAACCTGAGAGAAACTACTGTGTAACCCGCAGAGAGTTGCTGGCAATCGTCAAATCGATTGAGCATTTCCACCATTATTTATACGGGCAGAAGTTTCTTCTTAGAACAGACCATGCAGCTCTACGATGGCTGTTGAACTTCAAGAGCCCAGAGGGACAGCTAGCTAGATGGATTCAGCGACTTCAAGAGTATGACATGGAGATTCAACACCGGAAAGGGAAATCTCACGGGAACGCAGATGCTCTCTCGAGGCGACCATGCCCAGTGAACTGCAAGCATTGTTCCAAGGCAGAGACACAAGCTGAGCTCAACATTCGTCAGCTTTCCCTCGCGGAAGAACTCAAGTTAGACGAATGGAGCCCCGAGGAAATGAGAAAATCTCAGTTTGAAGACGCTGATCTTCGGCCTGTCATGAATTGGCTCAATGCCGGGACCAACAGGCCAGCATGGGAAGATGTTGCATCCTGCAGCCCAATCACCAAGAGCTATTGGTCCTTATGGGACTCGCTGGAATTTCGAGGTGGTGTTCTCTACCGGAAATGGGAGAGTGATGATGGTCAACACATTGAATGGAAGATGATCCTTCCCCAATCACGAGTACCTTCCGTCCTCAAAGAGCTGCACAATAGCCCCAGCGGAGGACATTTTGGGATTGCAAAGACATTGGGGAAAGTGAAAGAACGCTTTTACTGGGCTGGATGCCGTGCCAGTGTTGAAAAATGGGTATGACAGTGTACGGAATGTGCTTCCAGAAAAGGACCAAAGACAAGATCGAGAGCCAGACTCAAGACTTACAACGTGGGAGCCCCGGTCGAGAGGATCGCTATCGACATCATGGGACCATTGCCGCGAAGTGACAAGGGGAACCGCTATATCCTAGTTGCAATGGATTATTTCACCAAATGGCCTGAAGCCTTTCCGCTTGCTGATCAAGAAGCTGAAACAGTTGCTGAAACCTTAATCAGCCAGTTCTTCAGTAGGTTCGGTGTCCCCATGCAGATCCACACTGACCAAGGGAGAAATTTCGAGTCAAGACTTTTTGCCCAAATGTGCAAACTTCTCGGAAGCCATAAAACAAGGACTACTCCCTTACACCCCCAGTCCGACGGCATGGTCGAAAGATTTAATAGAACCTTAGCCAGTCAACTTAGTCTCTTCGTCGCCCAGAACCAAAGAGACTGGGACAGTCAACTGCCTATTCTTCTGATGGCCTACCGATCCTCAGTCCATGAAACCACGGGTTACTCGCCGGCCAAGATGCTCTTTGGAAGGGAATTAAAGCTTCCCTGTGATCTGATCTTTGGATGCCCCAATAGTATTGGGGAAGGCTCGAATGAATTTGTTGACCGACTCCATTCAAGACTTGAAAAAGTGCATCGATGGGCCAGAGAGAAATTAGAGATTGCAAGCGAAGCAATGAAAGTGAGGTATGACACCCACGCGTGCGGGAACGACCTTCAAGAGGGAGGACTAGTCTGGTTGTACAACCCGAAAAGGAAGAAAGGTCTCTCGCCTAAGCTACAAAAATCTTGGGAAGGCCCCTTTCGAATTGTGAAGAAGTTAAACGATGTCGTATTTAGGATACAACGCTCATCCCACTCTAAACCAAAGGTTGTTCATTTCAACAGACTAGCCCCGTTCAAAGAGCCATTGATCAGCGCTGCTGGGGAAGTCAGTCCTTTTTGGGACGAAAAGAATTAATGGAAGGGGGGCAGTGTAATATGGATAATTCTCTCCTCGTTGTAAGTCTCTGATATCTTGAGAGGCAAGGCACGCCCGCGCGAGAAACAAGAAAGAAAACAGTTTGAACGGCCTTGAAGGCAAGTGTTTATCTCCCATATATAGTTATTAATATCCCTTTTAAAGTTGTGGTAATAAATCTATAGTACTACGCTGTATCCAAAACTAACCCACATTGTCTTCTCAGAAACCTTGCATGCAAACATCGACGGCTGAGAAGAGTCGTAACAATATGTATATGTGAATACACTGTATATATTATTCAATCTGAATATTGTTGTGTGTCAACAAGTAGCCAACTAATAGTACACGTGGCCAGTAAAAATTATTTTAATATATTTTTTTTTATGAATTATTTTTATCAGAGGGCACCACAGAGATGACAGAGTTAAATTGTATTTGACCATTGACCACCGTTTGGCAGCAATGTGTTAAGTACAATGTGCAAGTATTAAATTTATCTTCGTCCTGTTTGGATTTTGACCCGGGGAATTGGAATGTCCAGCTACAGCTCCAACCCCTCCTACAACGGGCCCGGTGAGACCCCGAACATCATGACCTTCCTGGACTGGACCACGAGCCCAGCACTGCACCAAATAAACCATCTGAGTAGTACAGTAAAACCCCGCTAATACGAACCCTGGATATAACGAACCTTCCCTTATAACGAACCCGCGCCGATTCCCAATTCCATTCCATTGAAAATACCATCGTTATAACGAACTTTGCGATTTTTAGAATAACGAACTACCCCTATAACGAACCTATTTTCGGTCCCAAAATGATAAAATCTATTTAAAATACTATGCTTATAACGAACTTAGAATTGTAATTAAAAACAAAATTAAAACAACCAAATTTTTAGCATGTTTCAGCTCGCGGATCGCGATTTCAAAACAATAAATTTAGCGGCATTGTTTGTTTTGAATTTTGCACTTTATTTTTGCTGTATGTTGTATAAATTTTAACACATTATACTTTTTATTAAATAGAATATATTTTCATCCATTAAATTTGAAATATAAAAATACAAATGGCTTCCAAAATGAAGAAAACAAAGGCATTTTAAAAACAAAAGCGTTATTTCTTTTAAAAAAAAAAGGCCATTTTCAGAACTTTTCAAAGTGAAACAACACAGGCAAAATGTTAAGAACATATTAAAATAAGATAACTTTTCTATTATAAAAGATAAAATATAAAACCATTAAAAATTGTTACAAAGAGGAATCAACCTCAACTTTTGCTGCGATCGCGATCGTACGTTTTAGGGCTAAAAAAAAAATCCTAATAAATGGTCCCGTGATCAAACAAAAACTATTTTTATGCCATTAACTATGATGATTTTAAAGTCGGCAATGTTTTGCATGACAGGTTTAAAAAAAAACGAAATCTAGACCTAGAAGAATATGTGGGAAAATGAAATGGAAGAAAAACACCAACTTTATTTGAATGGTGCAATGCTTGAAGAATGCTTTGAAGCAACAAGATATTAGAGCCATTTTTCCAAGTAAACAATATATTATATAAAGTGATAATGATGTTTTAAAATCATTTTATATCTTTGAATATATATTTAATAAAACTTTGCCTAGGATTTGTCTTGATTTTTAAATTAGACATAGAGGTACATGTATGTTAATGATAAGAAGAATCTATCATCTAATGATTTCTATTATTATTCAGTATTAATGTAAGGAAATTGGTCAATTAAGGGAATTAAAACAAAGTGACCACTATTAAGAGGAAGCCTCTTCCCATGTGTATGGCTGTCCTTTAATTATACGTCTAAAAATTTTGAAATGTAAAAAAAATGGCCAAACCGTGGCTATAGTGAACCGTGGCTATAGTGAACCAAAAGCTCTGTCCCATTGGGGTTCACTATAGAGGGGTTTTACTGTACATCCCCGCCTTTGTCTCATCAATATCATAAACTAGGTTGCTCTTTTTGAGCGGTACCTAATACGGTTACTTTGGAACTGGAACAAGTATAGCTAGTACAAGTCATCATAGTGGAGAGTTAGTGACTGGTTTGGCTGCACACCATGTCTACACATTGTTTGGACCTTTGGTGAGATGACCACAGGAGTGTTCGAAGTACACAGACTTGTCTCCTCTTACCTCAAATACCTCATTACATCAGGAAGAATCCAGCCAATAACACTATCACACCATATATATACAGTAGAACCTCCCTTTAGCGCACATTTCTCTACAAAGAATAGTTTTCATTGTCAAAATTACCATTTTTACTATTTAGCAACTCTCCGGTATGAGGACACCTCTCCCTAAAGGACACTTTGGCTCTGCAATTAGGTGTTCTTTACAGGGAGGTTCTACTGTAAATGGTTACACTGTACATAACACATAAATAAAATTTTAATCTAATTGAGTAATAGTAGTTAAAAAGTAAATAAATATGGAAAATAAAAGAAAATATTTTAAATATTATTTTTAAAGAATTCTGAAGATATTTTAAAGAAGTAATTTATGAATGCCTGTTTTTGCCCACTGAAATCCTATTTAGGGTGCATTCCAGCTGATCTATTTTCAAAAGACATGCATGTCTTTCCTCCTCTGTAATGTCTTTTAAATAACAAGGAGTTTTGAGTAAGTCTATTTCTTCTATATTTTTGTTTTCCACATAATAATTTAATTCTATGATTATTTTTTAAAAAACCGTCTAGAAAAACCGTCTTTGGGCATTCCATCTCTTTCACTGGTCCGTCTCAACACAGTTCTGATGGTCCCCTCCTTGATGCCAGGTCCTCCTCCTTGGGTCCCTTGAAGTCCTCTGATCAACTGAAGTCCTGCCTACTGGAAACCTTCGATTCTCCTGCGGGGAATCCCGAGAAGAAATTGTTTCAATGATGGAGAATATCAATTTGCTCATCATTTGCTTGGATCAACAAGCCTCTTGGAATAAATCCCTTGATATCGGTGATCCACCAGCTGAAGACTTCTTACATCCAGTCTGTTGATGTCTGCAAGATACCTCTTGGATTTAAAATGGAATTTCTTGAACCAACACTCTGAGCCCCAAATCATCTTTCTATTGTCATAAGAAAATAGCAACCCCTGCTCCTCTCTCTTATCCTGGCATCTTTCTCCCAAGAAGTGATTCAATGGGACCAACAACCTGAGATACTCTCCCTTCATCCTCTTCAATATCCTCACAATATACCGGCCTCCTACAAGCTGGCTTCAAAAGGACCAACAAACCAAGATTCTGGAAATAGCTGATTCTCCCTTCATCCTCTTCGATACCTTTCCACTTTACCTGGCATCTTTCTCCTACAAAGTGCTACAAAGGGACCAACAACCATTGAACATGGCCATCTTCTTCAATACCATACCTCCACAACCACTGGTAATCTTGATAAAGCACAATTCGGATTATAGATTATAATAAAATAAAATAAGACCTTGAAAAGACCAAGAAAATTGACACACTAATAAATTACAATATAACCTCGTTAATTTGACAAGCCAATTCGACCATGTTCTGATGTCCCGACCTCTGGCCTATCAAATAACAAACCGTAATTAGACATTATCAATAATACGACACTTCCGATAGTTCAACCATTTTAAAATTTGAATTTCGACACAGTTGCATGTTTTTTTACTTACAACTTTACCGCTAAAAAGGTATTACGGCGGCGATCGGCGGACGCCAATAGGATCGCGCCTGCGCACTTTTGGTTCCTGGTTAATTTAAGTTTCACTTTGCAGGGCTGTTGCGCAATGTTGCGCGTGTTATTGTTTTTTTTTTTTTTTATGCAGAAATTTAGGCTTCGTGCGTTAACAATAATATTTTATTTTTAAATTTCAGCATTAAAATATTTTAGTTATTTTAAAATTAACAAATAATTTCCTTTTAAATAAATAAATCTTTATAAAATGTAGCCACAATGATTATGATAACATTTTATTTCAATATCCATTACATGTTATTATAAAAGATTTAAAACAAAATCAATAACACCTGCAGCAGCAGTGGATGGCTTTAATACAACAAAAGCTCTTTGTTATTTAAAACACATTCCAGAGGGAGAAAGACATGCATGTTTTTTTAAAAATGACCATCTGGAATACATCCTGAATAGGATTTCAGTGCAAAAAACAGACATTTATAAAGGATTTTTTTAAAAGATCTTCATGATTACTTTTAAATAATATTTTTAAATTTTCTTTTTATATTTACCATATCTATTTCCTTTCAACTGCTATATTCTTCAATTAGAATAAAATATTATTCAATATATTATTTTAATAAGGTCTGTAGAGTTAATATTTGATTATATTATTGAAATGAAACACATTGCCAGTAAATTTATTTGTTACAATTATTTATTAGACAATAAGGTTTGACTGTATTTGAATTAGGTCTTATTTTCTTGTATCACTGGAAATCTTCTATACCTTCCCTCTCTTGACTGATCATTTGTATGCAAGAGGAAAAATCAATGATTGCAATACCCAAGTTTTCTATAAAATTCCATTAGAATATACATTTATCCACTTAGAGTAGGTTGTATGGCAACAAGTGGTGATATAACAGTGAAAAAGGGAGAGAAAGAAGTGTTTAATGGACACCCCCAGGACTTCTTGTGGACTTATCTGAGGTAGAGGGTCCAACAATCCCATATTATTATTTGATTATTTGATAAGGCACAATTTGGATTATAAACACAATATATGAAGACCATATCCAAATAAATAAGTAGTATGTGATGGTAACAGCATTGTTACCTTTATCAGTTAAAAGAACTTCTTCTTTCTTATCTCAAACCATCATGACTGGGTGAAGTAGAATGCGTCTGCCTTTGTCATCAAGAATGGGAGCACTACTCAGTGGCAGGCAGACTTAGCTCCAAAAGAAATGGCCGCCTCTGACATGAGGAACAGACGTCATGTGCCGCTCCTAACATGTAGTACTAACGCTGCTCATCCTGTATCCCTGGATTAGGAGCCCTTACAGGGTACTATCAGCCAGGCTAGCTGAGCCCAGGTTTTTTACCGAGCTTGTTACTGCTCCCCCTCCTTCTTTTTAATCCGGGCTTGGGACCGGCAAAGGCGGAGTCAAAAGAACTGAACGAGAAATATATCACAGCATGTTTTAAGTCTGGTAGATTAAACTGGTGAAACCACTGATGGCCCTCCCCAATATTTGTCCATCACAGTAAGGACAGAGAGTTGGAAGTAACTTTTTTTTTTGCTTATCCCTAGTACACGTGGTACAGGCCATGATAATCATGGTGGGTAGTTAGCGACTGCTTTTTACTGTAAGCGCACCACATGTCTACACATGTGAAAGCAGTTCGACTTTGCACTTACAAATGTGCCAGAGCCCCGTTTGGTTACTTGCACTCGGTGGTGGGGTTGGACTTTTGCAAGAATCGGGGGGCCATTGGAGCATTATTTTTTTTTTTTTAAACAGAAAAAAGTGTCCAATGCGGGGATCGAACCCGGGTCGTAGTGGTCGTAAACCAAACGGTTTAACCAGCCTTCCACCGACCCCCGGAAGTAACTTTAATTGAAAAAAAATAAAAATAAAAAATCACACCCGATCTATTCATTTGGATTTAGAACTTCGCCTTTGCTGGTCTCAAGCCAGGATGAAAAAGGAGGAGGGGGAGCAGTAACAAGCTCACTAAAAAACCTGGGCTCAGCTGGCCCGGCTGATAGTACCCTGTAAGGGCTCCTAATCCAGGGATACAGGATGAGCAGCGTTTGTACTCCATGTTAGGAGCGGCTGCACATGGCATCTGTTCCTCATGTCAGAGGCGGCTATTTCTTTTGGAGCTAAGTCGGCCTGCCACTGAGTAGTGCTCCCAGTCTTAATGACAAAGGCAGACGCATTCTACTTCACCCAGTCATGATTGTTGTCAAACAGACACCATCAAAGGTCACAACTTGATACCCTAATATGATTGAGTGGAGATTAAAAAAAGAAAGAAGATTTGGATTTAGTCTTTCTACCTCATATTCCTATTCTATCATCCAGATTGTATCTTATCAGTTCTCTTACTTACTTCATTGTTACTTACAGAATAACAATGGCTGTGGCGGTGGTAGTACTTCTACCAAGTATGTCATGATCATCATGGTGGTAGAATGCAACTGCATTTACTGTAAGTGCACCACATACAGTAGAACCTCCCTTTAGCGGACACCTCTCTATAAAGGACAGTTTTCATTTGCAAAATTACCATTTTTGCTATTTAGCAACTCTCCGGTATGAGGACACCTCTTTCTAAAGGACACTTTGGCTCTGCAATTAGGTGTTGTCCTTTATAGGGAGGTTCTACTGTATCTTCAAATAGAAGCAATGAAAAAAAAAGTTCCAAGAATCAAGTGTTCCTCTATATCACATGTCAAAATGAAAAAGATATTATAAATGAAAATATATTTACATACCATTTAGATTATTGAATTTGTCAATAATGTTCAAGTCTTCATCATTAAAAAGATGTTTATTATAAGCATTTTCCAGGGCAAGGTTTAATAGTTGCCTATAATTATTTAAATAATAGGCTGGTTTATTTGACTTTGATTCTTGATTTATAGGTTTAATATTTGTTTCTTCATCTTCCTTTATATTTGAATCTTCTGTTAGTTTTCTTTTTCCTTTTAGTGATAGTTTATTTACTTTTAATTTGGGTATATCTTTATTGTCAGTAGTATTAACTCTATCTTTTGGAGGAATTACAGATGTTGTTTTTAAATTATCGGATTCTTTGTTCTGTTTATTTAATTGTCTTTTGAAAAGCGCTTCAATTGTCATTGTTTTATTCGCCATATCTATTAAGAGTGGGTATTTGTATTCATATGAGTCTTGAACTGAAGGAAATTCAAAAAAATATAATATAATAGCTTAAAAACAACAAAATGTGGATTAAAAAACCCGGCGAATCTAAACAAAAACAAAATACATTGAATTAAAAGAGGTCAAATTAGAAGTTTTTTTTTTTTTTTTTTTTTTGTGAGGTGAATGTATGTGAATGCTTAATTAAAACTATATTTTAAAATTGTATTGATTTAATTGAATTTTTTATATCATTTAGTTTTAATCAAGCATAAAATACACTTAATTGTGTGTGAAATAAAAATAGCTTGCAATATGAAAGTGATATAAAGCGATTTTAACAATTTTGAAAAATATAGAATCTAATATCAAGTGTTTCTTTAGTTTTACACACTTTTAATGAATCCACTAAAAATAAAGAACAGGGCATTGCAACTAGACGTTCTACTTTAAATATTCGAAGGCAAAGAGCTAATTATAAATACTATAGTCTGAATTGGGGATATTATACATTTATCTGATTACAAAGGTATTATAACTATTCCTGTGATTTAATATCTACTTACGAATAAATGTAAAAAAAAAATAATTAATAATAATGCATTCATTTTTGCGTTTCATTGCTAAATAGAATATTTTATGACAAAAATAAAAGCCCTCAGTGTCATTAAAAATACCACTAACCTCTCTATTTGATTCTTTAAAATATATATGGATTATTTTGCTCATTTCCAAAATTAAAAAAATTTTGTTTCTCAAAACCAATACCGTGAAGTTTTTTTTTTTTTTTTTTTATGGAAAAAGAATATTAAAATTATCATCATTGAATTCACAATTTATTATTTCCGCTTTGTTTATATTTTGTTCCTTTTAAAGTAGCAAACTATTTTTATGGTCGTGCTCAATGCTTTTCGGGCATACATCAATAAGATAGAAAAATGATTAAAACAGAAAATGGAAGATAGTGGAATTGAAAGTGATTCGAAATCGGCAGGTCGCAACGATTTGCGAATAGCAATGGAAACTTGTGTACCAGATGGCTCAAATGATAATTCAAACATTTTAGATAATAATGGAATATTAAAAAATATCCCATTGGAATCATCGGATGAAGAAATTGACACTACAGTATCAAATTGTTTGAAGACTTCATTTCAAAAGGTAATTTTATATCATTTATACTTAAAACACTTATGATAGTTGAAGCTAAAATACTCCACAATATTTTTATTAAAAAAAAAAAAATTCTTGGAATAAAAGAAATAAAATAAAACTTAATGGCTATTAATTTTACAATAGTGTGAAATATGAGTATTTTCATTATTCATTTATTGTCATTTTTTGTTCCCAATAGTTCATTGTTCTACGTAATATTATAAGCTTTCACTCTCATTGCTAAAATGAGTATATTAACTGTTAATAAAATTTAACTAATCATACAATTTGTTAACTAGTATATTATTGCCACTTAGAATTAGGAGCAATTTGTGTTTAAAAAGAAAGCTGTTCACTTTTCTTTTTTTTATCTAAAGGACAAAATATTTCAACAATGAGATAAAAATTATTCATTTTTAGGTTTGACATTTAGCTGCTGGCTGATCCCAGCTGTCATGTGAATGATGCTGTTTTCTTAAGATAGACTGTAGCCTTTATAGAGCCCATACATTATTAAGTTTCTGAATAGTTGTTCAATGAAGAAGGTGGGTATATTGTCATATCTGTGGTGGTCTACTCAGTTTATCATCATTAGTCACATGACATCAGCATTTTATATGTAAATATTTTATAAACACAAGGTAATAAGACCAAATAAATAAATTGTGTGTGACGTTTCAGCGTTGTTACCAAAACGTCACACACTTATTTATTTATTTGGATTTGGTCTTATTACCTTGTGTTTATAATCTATAATCCAATAATCTAAATTGTGCCTTATCATTTTAAATACTTTGTTTAGATATCTCTTTTTCACATGTGTAGATATGTGGTGCGCTTACAGTTAAAAGCAGTCGCTAACTACCCACCATGATTATCATGGCCTGTACCACGTGTACTAGGGATAAGCAAAAAATATATATCTCTCTTTTTTTTTTTTTTTTAATATAAAATAATTGTAAATACTTTCCTTATTGAAATAACTTTGTTTTTTGATTACTGGTCTGATGACATTATAATATTGATATGGAACTGTCTAACATTGATATGAAGGACACTGTACCAATATTGTACCCCAGTCTGATTGGCTGATGCAAGAGATGTAAACAAACACATGATTGGCTCTTTTTATCTGGGGGTTATCTGTAAAATATTTTCAACTTTTTATCTTTTAACAGAATTTTCTTTTAAATATTGTTTTATCTCCCTATCTCTTTTTAAATAGTACCCATTTAAACATGGCTTTCTAATGTTTTAAAAAATCTTTTTTTGCCTAATATAAACAAGGAGCATCATCTCTATATATGTATAAAAGTCAACGTATGAATATACAGTAAAACCCTGCTAATACGAACCCTGGATATAGTGAACCTTCCTTTAAAACAAACCTAAGACAATATATTCCATTGAAAATACCATCGTTATAACAAACTTTGCGATTTTCAAAATAATGAACTACCCCTATAACGAACCTAATTTATGTCCAAAAATAATAAAATCTTTTTTTAAAATACTAGGCTTATAACGAACTTGAAATTGTAATTTAAAAATATAAAAAAAAAATTAAACAAAATTTTGAGCATGTTTCAGCTCGCAGATCGCCATTTCAAAACAATAAATTTAGCGGTATTGTTTGTTTTCATTTATATACAAGGTTGGGTCAACAAGTAATGCACAATCATCAATAATATTTGACAAACCATAAACTTTGTATAAATGAATACCTAACTATTAGCTATATATCATTCAATATATCTCCTCTGTACACATTTGGTCCAGCGTTCTTTCCAACTCACAATTTTGGTAAAATGCTAGATCTTGCTTTCTGAACCACCCTCTAACCTCATGGAGTAACATTTCATCATTTTCCAATGTTCTACCGCGTAGAGAATTCCTTAATTTACCAAACAGGTAGAAGTCAGAAGGAGCCAGGTCAGGACTGTAAGCTGGGTGAGGCATCAAAGTCCACCCATATCTAGAAATTTGAGCCAATGTCTCATACGCTGTGTGAGGTCTTGCATTATCCTGATGAAATTTGATTTGACAGTCTTTTAGGCCCGGCCTTTTTGTTGAAATGACTCATTTTTGATTTTATAATGATTTACAATATCTTTCCTTGTTTATGGAAGAATTTTTTTCAAGCATGTCCATGAATATGAGCTCATCTTGGTCCCAAAAGACCGTGATCATGATTTTGTCTTTGGAAAGGGGAAGCCTTGGTTTTTTCTTGACTGGAGACATTTTATGGGTCCATTGTATTGATTGACGCTTTGAAGAAGGGTCATAATGATAAACCCAAGTCTTATAATACGTTATGACTCCTTTAAAGGCCTCAGAAGCTGGTCCTGGGTAAGATTCGATGAGGTCTAAACAAATATCTTTCCGAGTTTACATCATTTCTTGTGTTAGAAGCTATGACACCCATTTTGAGCACAATTTTTGATAGCCAACAACTGAAAGTAGTTTAAGACCACTTCCTTTAAAGATTGAAAGTTTTTTTCATCAATTGATATGTCGTTATTGTCCGATTATACTTGACAATTTCCTCAACAAGAGCCAAATTTTGGTCTGTTGTGACAGTTGAAGGCCTCTCTTTGTATAGTGCTTCTATCCAATGTTTCCATATACTGGCTGAAGTTTTGAGTGAATTGTTGTGGCTGAAATGTCACCGGACTTAAAGAGGAACTCCGACCGTTGTCAGATTCTTGTGTTCACATTAGGCTCCATATATGAAAAAAATACAAAGGATAAATCAATTCTAATTGCAGATATGAGAATCAGAGTTTTTTATTCACCATAAAACATGTATTTTATGATAATAAATTATTTATATATTGTATTGTTCTCTATGGGTGCCACATGAGATACACTGACTAGAGAAGTAAGTTATCCATGGCTAACTACGTACATTGCTCCTGTAATTGTCAGTTTGTCTGGCTCCCAGCCAAATATTTGTTCCCAGGGGAAGTCCATCCTTGTACACATTTGGTATGGCCTTCAAAGTGGAGTCAACATTTGACATGTTGATGAATTCCAATTAGGGACTTCTTGAACATCAGGAATGATGTGATTTTGACTGATGCCATCTCTACACCCACTCTACTGATGACCCAATGTTTTGTGGATGTTGGTTTCCAATTCCATTTGTGAGTTGGTGCCTTCCATCTCTAATGATATCCTCCCAATTTCCAGCTGTGGGGAAAGAAAGAATACATTTGAGACATTTAGTATAATTTTATCTCGTCAATACAGTCTGTACTATTGTTTTAAAATGGTAATTATATATATATAGCCTTGATAATGCACAATTTGGATTATAGATTATAAACACAAGGTAATAAGACCAAATCCAAATAAATAAATAAATAGTCTGTGATGTTTCAGTAACAGCATTGTTACCAACTACAGTACTTTATTTCATTCAGTACTTTTGTCTGAAGATGCTAACAACGCTGTTACCTAAACGTCGCACACTATTTATTTATTTGGATTTGGTTTTATTACCTTGTGTTTATACACAGCACTATGTACAATGTACATGGCATCTCTGCCACCAACTGCAGAGTTTGGTGGAGAATTGCCAGAGGGTCTTCAGTGACACCTGTTCTGTTGGACAAAATAATTTTATTGACATCTTGTCAATACATGGAAAAGTACACAGTCTGCACTCTTTTAAAAATATGATTATATATATGGATGATACTATCCACAGAATCCATTTATGAAACCAATGCACAAGTTGTGTAAAACATGAATGTTGCTGATGGCCATCTCTCAGAATAAATAGCAACTAATCTCATTGAGTTTAGCACAGAACTATAGTTTAAAATGGACAATATGTGTGCTATATAGACATGTTATATAGACATGTAGATATACAAGAAATGGAATCCAGGTGATGTAAGGCAAGAGCAGATGAACATGCCCCCTTGTTATAGAGAGGGACGTCTTGTGAGGCCCAAAGCACACATTTTTAAAAATATTCCTGAGTATATTGGCAAAAATATTTTTCTTACCATTAAAGAAAAGGCAATGCCAGCCACATTTCTGGCCCTGTGTGGGGCAAGCTCAAGCACCGAAGAATTGAGGCTTTCTATTCAACAATTGGTTGACATAGATGGTGTAAGCCATCTGGAGAGAGATGTCTTATCTCCTTCCTTTTACATACTTCTCTTATTATTCCCAAGATTTGATTTAAAAGGAAGTCAAAACACACACTGGGAGAATTAGTTTTAACATTGCAGAATTAGATGTATTGGAGTCCTTTTTTCTACCCAACTGGCTTTTAATTATTGTATAATTATGTGCCAACAAACACTTAAACTCAGATTTTCATTTTCTAATAAACTTGGGGGCACAATTTGGATTATAGTTTTTAAACACAAGGTAATAAGACTAAATCTTTATTTATTTGGATCTTATTGCCTTGTGTTTCTAATAAACCTTTTACTCTCTTTATATACTGCGATGAAAAGGGAGTGCTCATTAGTGGTGAACTCTGGGCCAATTTAATCCACCAGAGCTCTGATACTGTATGGGACAATTCTGTCCCCGAGGGGGACAA